>BMAU01021340.1:0-600000 GCA_019973935.1 Trichonephila clavipes | reverse complement strand
CTCGCGGCTTGATGAGAGCGAAAGACAATGAAGTGTCACGCCTTTTAAAATGATTGCATTCATTATAAAAAATAAGCAGAATAAATTAAATAAAATAGAGGTTGTTTTACTTAGTTTATTTTCTATACTGATTTCATATTGTCAACTAGCTGCATGGCCCGGCGTTGCACAAGCTTTTCAGTGTACAGCTTTTCACCTTGGGAAATTTTTCCTGTCCCTCTCAATGCCAGCGTGATTTCTGTATAAATGTCATTAAAATTCTCTTTTTCGAAGTTTCTTCCACCTCTTTACCCCGTCATATAGTTCTGTTTTCTTTCCATTTAACCCGGAGTTGCACAGGCTTTTTTCGGGGGTATACCCTTACCCCCGTGGAAATTTTCCCTTTCTCTCTGGACGCCAGCAGCTCTAGGTATGTGTCATGCGCGATGTGAGTAATTTCTATATTTTTGTCATTTAAATTCCCTTGTCCAAAATTTCTTCCACTTTTCTTTTTTCAGACAGGCTTTTCTTTGTCAGAGTTTGCTTTTTCCACTTTTTCTTTTCCCTTTGTTCTGCCCAGCGTTGTGTGTGCATGGCTTTTTCAAGTATAAAACTCTTTCTTCCCCGGGATAAGACCTTTTTTTCAAATTCCTATTTTCGATTAATAATTTACAAAGCTAATCCAGTTTTATTCACAAGAAAACAGAAAATCTACGAATTTCTTATCAAATAATTAATTTTGTAATGAATAATAAAAAACAATACAGCTTTAATTTTTTTAAAAAAGTATTAATTTATATCCCTTTTGTTAAGTAATGAATCAAAAAAATTTTCAGCTAGCCATTGAAACGACTGCTTATTTTTGGATAAGTGTTCTTAAATACAAACGTAAGCAAACGTATCTATTTATATAAGGCTATCTTCGCAAGAAACGGTAAACGCAAAAACGCGCCGAAGATACCGAAAGATGGGAAATGATCCGAGGAATCCATTTTGACCATTTAATTTCTTAAATAACAATTATTTGAAAAGATATTAATTAAAAACGTTAAAAGGCACAATTCGTATGTATTGTTGTAAGAATGGTTTGGTCAGTTTGGCTGAAAATCGATTTTCGACGCCAATTTTTGTCATTGTTGTAACAATAACATTCTTACAACAATGCAAACAAATAAAAACTGGCACCAAAAACCAGTTTTTTAATGGTTTTAATTAATATCTTTTAAACTAATTTTAATATCCGAATATAAATGGTCAAAACGGATTTCTCGGATCATTCCCTAAATTGTGATACTTTCTGCTAGTTTCTACGTCTTGTGGCTCTTGAGAAAATTGGGATATATACATAGATACGTTTTTTCACCTACGAATTTTAATAGTGTAGATAGCTACAATCACATTTATATTTTAGACTCAGTTTAATCAGGCAAATATACCCTATTATACTTTTCTACTATTTTTTTTTAAATCTAGAGATTGTGATGTTTTAAATTTTCATCGCGGCCTTCAAGTTTGTCTGCCAACTGACAAACCCAATTTGTTTAGACTCAATGTTGTTACTGTAATATGAAGAGAACTGCATTTATTTCAAGCTAAGATCGGTACCGTGTATTGATGGCTGTGATAGATGAAAAGGTCTTTTCACAAAAGTAAGTTGTGGAGAATTTAATCAGAACTTTTATCACCTGTGCGTGTGCGTGTGTGTGTGTGTGTGTGTGTGTGTGTGTGTGTGTGTGTGTGTGTGTGTTGTTGTGTGTGTGTGTGTGTGTGTGTGTGTGTGTGTGTGTGTGTGTGTGTGTGTGTGTGTGTGTGTGTGTGTGTGTGTGTGTGTGTGTGTGTGTGTGTGTGTGTGTGTGTGTGTGTGTGTGTGTGTGTGTGTGTGTGTGTGTGTGTGTGTGTGTGTGTGTGTGTGTGTGTGTGTGTGTGTGTGTGTGTGTGTGTGTGTGTGTGTGTGTGTGTGTGTGTGTGTGTGTGTGTGTGTGTGTGTGTGTGTGTGTGTGTGTGTGTGTGTGTGTGTGTGTGTGTGTGTGTGTGTGTGTGTGTTCACTAAGAAAAGGGTATTCTTTTTTGATAGAAAGCCAAAACTGAGATCTTGATAAGGATGACTAAAATTTAAATTTGAGAGTTTCGTCAGACAATGGGTGGTTGAGGCTTTCTTTTAGATGCATGTTTAAATTTTTATCCTGGATTTTCGCTGCAAACGGATATATTATCCACATATTACCATGTCTGGGATCTTCATTCCTTGGGTAATAACGAGCAAAAGATTCTATAGGTGATTCCAAGTGCTTTTTAACTAGGGTTACTACTTGTTGATTAACATCATTTTCCTTTATGTATTCATCAAAATTTTAAAGAAGTTGCAGATCGTCTTCAAACAACCGCGTTTGCTACAGTAATATTTATTTTGAAACACATCCATTTTACTTCGTAGTGTGAACACGTCCTTAAGTTGTCCTTGCGAGGATAAATTTAGTTCATTTATTTACCGAGGCGTTATTCAATGAAATAGCGTTTTTATAACTTTTCACGTATTGTTATGAATTAAATTATTTTTCAATGCGTCTTAAAACATAACTGAATGTGATGAGTAGGTATATTCTACACATTTTTTCTGGAGACCAGTGAAATTTTCTCGCGGACCACTACTTCGGCGACCTCTGCTGTAGATTATCTCCTTGTAGAAACACTGTCAGTACTTTGTTTACCTATTAATGAAAAATGAAAGACGAATCTGATCGCGCACAAGAAAGAAATCTCGGTTCAAAGCGGATTTTCCCACTGTCTCAACAGACCGCATAAAAACTTTTTGAAGGGCACATTTGGCCCGTGGCGGCTAGTTGCCCATCCCTGTCTTGGAAGATAGTAAACAGGAAGCTAACTATATCAATGGCGCCATCTGTATATTAATTTTGGAACTCATAGAATAAATGTAAGAGTTAATGTCAGTGGTGTAACGTACACCCCGCAACCCCAGCACATCACGGGGGCCCCAAACGTGACTGATGTCAAGTACTTACCATTTGTATGATCCTGCTTTTGGACCAAAACTTGACTTTACAGCGGGGGGCTATTTTTTTCGCTACGCCACTGGCTAATGTATGTAAATAGTAAAAAATATGATACTGTTTTATTCACAATATTTTCATTATTTGTTTTGCTGTTTTAGGTTTCTGAATTTAGGTTTTCTCTATTTTATAGGTTATTTAATATGTTCATCATTTCTTTTATTTGTTTATAATTATCCGTTCATGTATTATAAATGACGCTATTATTTGCTCTATATACATGTATTTATATATATATAGAGTGAAGAACAATTGCTTTAGAATGAATTCAGAGCGAGAATGTTGAATATAAATGGATAATAAACTTTGTCATTTTTTTGAGTTTGCTAGAGTAAAACTTATAATAGTTTTTATCTGATACGCGGAATTTTATATTCAACTTCGTACATTTGTGTATTGTGCAGTATTTCTTATCTTCAATTAATATTATGCTATAGTGAAAGACAAAATTTCTATTCACAATTGAAGGAATAGAAATTATTAATTTTTTACAGAAAACTTTAAGTTATTCAACAGCTTAGGTATTGAGCCCCAAAAAATTATTATTATGTAAAGTTATAATCAAAAAGCATTGCTTCAAATAGCCTTTTATATGTATACAGTCGAATCCTCCATATTACGAATCTCTATATTGCGAATTTTTCTTAATAGCGAACTTTTTCCTGAAACCAAGAACATTTACGATTTTCTACGTAAAATAACCTCCCAATAGCAAAGTGTATTTTCTATATGATGAACTTTTTCTCTTGTGATTCAATTTTTTTCTCTCAAAGTTTAAAGTATTTCTCACGACATTTCAAGATATTCTTTCTTTTAACGCACTTTATGGTGGTCATAAAACTTGAACTGGTTTTATTAAGCGCCTAACTCGCCGAGAGTAGTAGAATTCTGGATGCTTCATCTAAGAAGTGCAACCTTTAACCCCCTTTGTCAAGTTCACTGGAAACACCTTCAATATCCCCTTTCACCCTCAGTGGAGTTGTCTCGTGTCCACGTGTTCTTGAACTAGTCTCCGTTCATTTGTAGTGTTGAACAGCCGTAATGGTAACTTCGTTTCTAGTAGCTCGAAAATGTCAAAACGTAAGTGCTAGAACATCAAAAAAAGTTTAATTCTTCAGGAAGTGGATAAAGGCGTCCAGAAACTTTCCTTGAAGTTTTTCTTTCTTTTTTTCCTTGTTTAATAGTGAGATATATAAAAGAAATGTATATTAATTTACTAAAAGATATGAATA
Source organism: Trichonephila clavipes (assembly GCA_019973935.1). Classification (NCBI taxonomy): domain Eukaryota; kingdom Metazoa; phylum Arthropoda; class Arachnida; order Araneae; family Nephilidae; genus Trichonephila; species Trichonephila clavipes. The sequence goes on along the minus strand of BMAU01021340.1, from coordinate 595,721 downwards.
ATTACTTTTATTAATATATAGTGTTTATGAATTTAAAATAATTTTTTATGTAGTTTATAAAGAAAATTTAAACATTAACCTCTGTGTAGCGAATTTTCCATATAACTATCTTTATTTCAGGATTTAGTGACGGTATATATAGGTTATATATAGGTCCGACTGTATTTATTTGTTTTCAATTGGCTAAATTCACGACAGTCACATGATCAATGCAATCACGTGTTCTTTATTAAATTCAAAATTGACATAAGTCTTGTAACTATTAGTTGTAAAATTTAGATATATTTTCAAATTTGATAATTGGGTAAATATGCTCAAGTATAAAGTTTCTTCAAAAGTTTTTCAAAATGAAAAAAAAAATCGTGTGTCATACGTGTATTTTTAAATCAAGTGTATTTTGCTTGCGTACGTGCGTTGTTATTGTTGACAATTATGCATATTTTAAAAGAAAATGTGCGCAAAAAGCAAAAAATGGCAACACCGAAGCGTATGAACTGATTGGCTGGAACAACATGATTACATTTATCACTTCAGATGAATTTAGCCCTTGGATATGTAGAGATGTTTACTACAATTACATGAGAATTTTTTTTCCATAAATATAAATATTTTCATCCCATTTTAATATTTTATATCACCTTATGACGCTTCAAAAAATTAATGGTAGAGTGAGAGTTAAGAAATTAAATATAATTGATTTATTTACCACGGCTATTAAATACATATTTACATTTAAATAGAAGTTATTCACATAAATTATTGATTATTTCAATGCTGTAGAATATGTTATTTGGGAGGGAAGAGACAACACAACCGTTCTTCTTGGTGTTTCAAATGGACTGTCCTTCCAATCTGTTCGGGTGGGGCGGTTCTTCTCTTACGCCTCGAACTTCAGTCGTTGTTTCCGGCTCGTGAAAACAGTGGTGTTTTTCTCACAGTCATCGGTTGTCGGTTGATGTCAGAGGAAAAGACCTCGCAATATTTAAGGGTGCACGTGTGGATGTGAACTGTGTGATGCTATTTACATAAGAAAGTTGATTTTGCAGGTGTGAGGCGATAAACGTTACAACCTACAGTAATTTTTAAGCACTGCAATAAATCAAAAGCAAAAATAAAATAATAACGGGATCATCTACCTGTTATAAGAGATTCTTTGCATAACGATTTGCAGTAAGCAGTAAATCTTGGTTTTCGAATTACTGGTTTGATGTCCTTATTGAAACGCCTGGAAATCGAGAAACATTTAAAATCTTACTTTAAAAATAAAAGCTGATTAATTTCACTTACAATACATCTCTAAAATATGTGATTCATCCTCATTTATTTAAAATAGATTTTTTATTAGTTGTCATATATTACGAAAAATAATTTAAGAAATATAAATTTATATAGCAGTGTTACTGAAAAAGATTTATATAGTTGATTTCTTTGCCATATACTGTGCTCAAAACGTTTTTGTTTCTTTCTTTCTTTCTCATTTTGTATTTTCGAATATTACTCATAGCTTCTATTTCAGGATTCTGCATATTATAGACTTGTTTTCAATGCATTTTTGTATATATACATGACAATAACTAACTCACGTATGCTTGTATCGTAAACGTGCTTTGATGTGCCTTTTTTTATTATTATTTAGCCATCATCTCTCTGAAAATTGTTTTTCCAGCTCAATTTCTTTTGTCGTGACAAACTGCAGTAGGATTAAGAAGTAGGTTTTTTTTTCAGAAGTATCATGTTTTAGTGTGCAATTAGAAAAATGTAAAAATTCACATTCTTTGAAGTTTTACCTCATTAACATTTCTCTTTAAGTTCATTTTTTTAAAATGCTTTTTCTGCTAATTTTATCTGTGAACAAACTTATTTATTAACTCTAATGACAATCAAATTGACTTATTTTCCTTTCAGATATGTAAAATTGCCAACTCATTGGCGACCTTTTGTGAAAATTTCGAATGATCAGAGAGATAACATTGTATGTAATTCATAAAAATTCCTTAAAATTGAAACATATATGAAATGAATATGATAAAAATCGCGTGCTTACTTCAAGATTAGTTGTGTACCAAACTTTGATGATTAAAACTTGCAAGAAAATGTATGCATAGAAAGGGATATTGAAGTATTTGTATTGTATGTTTATTAATTTCTTTCATTTGCCTTTAGCACGCAATCTCTTTCAAACAAAGGAAAAGATGATTAAGCGATAGAAGATCAAATCTAGAAAGTACAGTGGATGATCAGTTAACGAAGAGATCGGTTAACGAACAAATCGGCTAACGAACACTTTCAAGAAAGATTTTTGTGTTCGGATAACGAACACTTTCAAGAAAGATTTTTTGTGTTTGGACAATGAACACATATTCGGATAATGAACAAAACGAATTCTAACGAACACTTCTCGGCTCTAAAAAAATTAATATTAAACATTTGTTATCATTTTGCATACAAAATAAGATCACTGGAAGGAGAAATGTTTAAAGCATGTTTAGCATTGATAATTACTAAATGAAACTTGAATTAACAATGAATTTAAAGGTCATTCAATAATTATTATTATGACTAAAATCAATACACACTTGAATACTTGAACTTCAATAAGAATATCAATATTTTCTGACAGCTGATAAGTTATGGGCGAGTGGATTTGCTGACATGGAGAATAAATTAAGCGAATTCTTAATTTTTTCAAATAGTGCAGACTATAAAATATAAAGGTGCCGATGACGCTCTACTGCCGTAAAAATACACGAAATATGAGAAACGGACTAAAAATCGTTTTTCATCTCTCCTGGATTATGTTTCTTACCTATTAAACTTCAAAGTTCTGTAGAAAAAAAATTCCCATAGAATATTCATACAAATTAGACTATCAGGAATTAGAATTGGAGGTGAACGAGGTTGACACAGAAGGGCTCATAATGCGACATGAAGATGAACTGACGATAGAACTCCGAGAAATTTTGAATGAAGAACACCAAGAAACACAACGAAATGTGTCTCCTGAACAAGAGGAAGACGAAAGAAGACCAATACCGACATCTGCCATTAAAGATCTTTTGAAAAAGTGGGAGGATTTCAGAGCAAAATGGTCTTAGAATGGCACCCAAACCAAGCTGATGTCAGTAGGGCTGGGGATCTTTACAACGACAATGCTATTAATTACTTCCGGAAAATCCTGAAAAAGAGAAAAGCAATCGACATTGGACATGTTCTTCAACGCCCCATAAGCAAAAAATGAAAAGGACTGGATAATATACAAGACTATATGTATGTATTATTTTTTTAAACCTACTAAGAAATTATACATTTTTTAAAATTTAATTTTTAGGGTCTCAAGAACGAATTAATCGATTTCACATAGAAGTCTATGGTGAATCGATGATCGGTTAATGAACAATTCAGACAGCGAACATAGTCTTGGAACGGGAACGGATTATGTTCGTTAACCGATCACCCACTGTATTATACGGACTTCGAAAATCGACAATGGCCCTGTCGTATGATTATACGGCATGTAAAAGATCCCTAGAGTATCTGTTTGGCTTGGGTGCTCTCGGATACATTGAATCCTAATACAAGTCTGCATCGTCAGGGCTCAGGTGCATCCCTCTAGCGAGGAAACTTAGCGTTAACATTACCAGCAGCAATTGGTATCCACCTATATGGTGCCGCATTAAAAAGAGATCCCAACTTCCGGGGAATGCACTAAGTATGCAATGGTAAAACACCAATCCACAGCCCATTAGAAATTAAACGGATTTTAATACAAAGAAGAGCACCGAATAAACTAAGAGAACTGAGAACATTTCTACATCAGTGCTTTTACCCGTCAATTTTAGAAAGTAGTTTTAAATTTTTCAAAATTGTGAAACACAGGCAGATGAATTTGTATGGAAAAATATCAAAAATACCTCTTCAAAAATTGTCGGAACTATAATAATTAGGCAGAAGCTTTTCATAAATTTTACTCTCTCTCTCTCTCTCTCTCTATTTCGAATTTTTATACTATTCCTATAAATCTAATAGTTTAGACAAAACAAAGAAACAAGAAATTTTATTGGATTAATATTATATTTATGAATTAAAATGTGGTAGCGCAGGGTTGGCAGCCTATGGCACGCGGTACAATTCTCAGTGGTACTCTGCATTACTCTGTAAATTTGTCAATTTTTGAGTGGATAGAAGTTGATAAATTTGTAATGGACTTTATTTGACAAACACCTTCATAATTATGGACGCTTACGAAATTGCGAAAAAATCTGAAAGATAACTCTAAGGATAATCTTCCCGCTATTTTGTAAATTGTTGAATGTCATTCTTGGAGATATTTAAATGCTTGAAGAGAGATAAAATTGCATATACTCAGCTTTTTCCGCTTTTTGTTCTCCTTATCTAAGTAAAAATTCTTTTCTCATATGAAAAATATTTCGAGTCCACGAAGAAATTGTTTAACAACTAGATGCACAGAATCGAGGCAAATTTAAAAGCGCAAATTAAACCCCTAATTTTGTGATAAGAAAGCAGAGCGATGCAAGCACTAGGTTCGCCTTAAAATTTATTCATCTTTTTATTCAAGGGCTCACAGGACCCTTAACAGATATCCGTGCACTTGGGAAAAAAACATCCTTCTTCAAACCCCAATGTAACTTAGCAATAAAAAAAATTTGAAATTTTTACCACATGATAATCATATATATTTACAATATTTCTCAACTTTTCAGAGAATTTAAGAAAAAATTTTAAAAGTTTTAAAGAAATAAAAATTGGACAATTTTTCAAAAAAATGAAAATCAGTATTTTACACCGCGCAGGATTCTTAAGTACAAAATTGATCAAAATTTTACTTGGTATAAAAGTGTTCACTTTTGAAGTTGTACTAACTTTTAAGAAATTTAGAGGAAAAAATATATTTTTTAAATACATATGTAACGAAAATTTAAAAATTTTAAGAAAAAAAAAATTTTAAATTCAAATAAAAAAATTCTATTTATTCATTTTTTTTGTTTTGTTTTTTTAAATTGATGTACAAGTTGTGAAAAGCCTTATTTTGAACAAGTGCATAAAATTTCAAATTGATATCATAAATAGTTTCTGATTAATCCTTCGCGGAAACTAAAATTTTTTGTTTTGCGAAAAAGGAAAGAAAGAGAGATAGGGTTTTCTTTTAAATTTTACTACTTATTTCTCAATAACTTCAGAAGTTTTCACAGTATCAGAACAATTTTGGTACCAAAATACTCAGAAATATATTCAGGCTTTCAGATATATATTTTTCAAAGAATTGAAAAATTTGCAATTTAAGAGTCCTTAATTGTAATGAAGGGAAATACATGTGTTTTATGTTGTCTACTTCAAGTTTTAATAAACTTGTTTATAAAAATACATATTACAAGTATATGTACAATTTTATTATTTTTATTTTTATTAAAGAAATAGTTATTTTTATCCTGTTTATTTTATGTTAAGAAATATATTTAAATGATGCAAAATTAAGGTCTAATAATACTTTAAATCTATATTATTGACCTCTATTCTCTAACTCTGTATGCATTCTCTCGGGAATCGAATTGTTTCAAAAATGTATTGAATACCATATTGGTAGGCTGAATTGGTTGCTAAAAGGTTGCCGACCCCTGGGTTAGCGTATGGTGAGCGCAAACGCAGCGCTATTGATCAAGCCTTGCAATTTGACATTTTATTTATTGGCTGCTAGTGTCGAAATTTACACTACTCAACTCTTTCTGAAATAAGTATCTGTCTCTTGACTTATATATAATGAACCTATGCGAGTGGAATGAAAATCATTCCGTTTAAACTTCGAAAAGTTGGTGTGTTGTGTCATCGATTCTTGCTCACTTTTATTTTTTCTTGCTTCTGCAGAACAATTCGAACAAAAGAAACTTTTTGACAATTAGCCATTATAATCAAAATCTATAAAGGATGGACGAAAGTATTTATTAAGGTATCCAACTACCCTAAAATTGTGAATTTTGCCAAAAATTGGCAATTTCTTTATGATTTTGTTTTATACGCCATCTTATTACCTTTTGAAATGATTACTTCTTTAGGCGCGCTTTGCTGGAGAGTGAACTTGAATGATGCGTTTTAAAAAGCCAAGCATTGTTGCGCTCTCGCTTGTAACTCTAATAACAATGGTAACAATACTACTGAATGGAAACAGTACTACTCGTAACAATACTACTGAATCATTTAGGTTTAATGAATCATGTATCGGAAAAATTTCTGCAGCGAAATGTACAGCAGAAAATGGACAAATTATTCTAACAGTTACTATTTATATTTCATCAAAGTGTAAAAGAAATTATGAAATTCATTCACAAAAATTTGGTTGCCTACACTGAAGCCGGATCAACTCTCTTATGAACAAATTTCCTATTATTTTAAATGGGGTTTTAATGTAGATTTTTCAAAAGACGAATCAAAGCCTTCAGTAGATTTTTAAAATCAAAATTTAATTTAATTATGTCAAATGATCCAAATGAAAGCACGACAAAATACTGAACAATGCTTGACGGAGTGTTTGGGGGGGATATTTAAATAATTTTGAATGTAAAGTATTTATAACCTATTTCAGCTACCGTATTTCCTACCTACCTAGCTGTATATTTCGCACAAAAATATTACTTTGAGTAAAGACATATGAATAATTAATTTCATTTGACAATACTAATATCTCCTTGTTTTTTATTCACCTAACTAATCCCTAAAATAACATTACAAAAATTGAAGTTATCACCTCTATTGTGTGGTCATAAACACACGCACTTTTTTTTTACAAGCTTTTATTTAGTTTCACCTATCCCGTTGTCTGTCTGTTGGTCTGTAGTCAAATCTTGCAAGTTAAATTTGATCCACTTCCCGGTTTCCGATTGAGCTGAAATTTTGCATGCATGTATGAATCGGATGACAATGTAATATTAGCATTATTAATTAATTTAATTAATAAATTTTTTAATTATTTAAATTAATTAGCATGTTTCTAATTAAATAATTATCATTTAATAATTAATTATCATGATTAAATAATTAGCAAAATTAAATAATTGGCATTTCGTGATTAATTAGCATAAATTAATTAGTATTTTTCTAATTATTTAGCATTTCATAGAATAATATAATTAATTTTATTACTTAAATTAATTTTAGTTTATTAATAAAATAAAATAAATAAAACAAATTTGAATTTTTTAAAATAATTTTTTTTTTAAATTTAGTGCACAAAACGCTGCTACGCGCTACGAACTACGTCGTAGTAAATCTCGAATTAAAATTACTAAAAAGTTAAAAATAAAATTAAAGAAAAAAAAACCTTTTTTTAAAAACAAGCTTTTATTATTTGTTAATAAAAGGAACTAAAAAGTTAAAAATAAATTAACTCTAATAAGAAATGTAACACTTTATAAGTTCATTGTAACCTTTAACGATAATTAAGCTTCCTCGTCTACGACAAAATAATTCCATATCGTACATAATTATATATTTTTAACACTAAAACTTTACATCTTAATTATTAAATCTTCCCAATTTTATAAATAAAAGCGTGTTACATTTTGATAGTATGGTTAAGAACATTTAGCACACCTCCTTTTTCCTCTTGCTCTCACAATATAAAACACTTTTATTGATAAAATTGGGACTGTGATAAAAACGGGAAGATTTAATAATTAAGGTGTAAAGTTTTAGTGTTAAAAAATATATAATTATGTGCGATATGGAATTATTTTGTCGTAGACGACGAAGCTTAATTATCGTTAAAGGTTACAATGAACTTAGAAAGTGTTATATTTCTTATTAGAGTTAATTTATTTTTAACTTTTTAGTTCATTTTATTAACAAATAATAAAAGCTTGTTTATATATATATATATATAAAAAGGTGCTTTTTTTCTTTAATTTTATTTAAATCCCACCGCTACTTTAAGCAAGATGTCATACTTTAAAAATACGTTTTACTCGAAATGTTTTTTTTTCCGAAGAAACTCAAATGGGGAGACAGCGATTGCTCAAAAAGTTTTGAAAGTAATTAACTGACATTTTCGTTCATGTTCTGTATAATAGTAGAAGTGCTTTAACATTCAAATTTATCAATCATTGTTTTATTACAAAGTTTACACAGTCGCTTATGTGAATATAATCACTGTTCTTTTTGAGCAATTTTATATAATAACTAAGAGTTTTTGTAAAAATTAAAATATCTCTTATCTTGAAGGTCCTTTCAAAAATGAATAGCAAAAAAACACATCAAGTTAAAAAATTAAAAAAAAATTATAAACTTTTTGTGCTGAGTGGGTCCTGTTTATGTAGTTTTTTGTCAATTTTTACCCATTTTTCCCATTTTAGTTCTAATAATTTCTTTTTCTCTTCTTAATCTTAGCATATTTTTTTAATGTACTAAATAAATCTGAAAACCACCAAAAAAATCCTCATATCTCCATTTTAAAAAAAAAAATGTTACAACAGGTCACACACACAGATACGATAATTTCAATTGTTTAGTCAATTCATCTATTTATTTAGTTTTCTAGATCCGTAAATTTTATGTCAACAAAAACTTTGTATGTTTCGTCTCAAAAAAAAAAGAAATCTGGAATACTCGCAGTTTTAAATTTTTACTGAGATTTGTTTTGAAAAAATTTCAATTATGGATTACTCCATAAATTTTTGGGTACTGAAAATGAAATATGCTCTTGCACACATTCTAATTTTTTTTTTATTTTTAAAATTTCTAAATCCTTTGCTAAGTGTTCTTACACTTAAGTCTTTTTATTACCTACTTATATCTATAAATTAATTGAGAGATTAAGAAGAATTTATTGACTAAAATGAAATATTGGATACCTTTTTGATTCTTGTTTACAAGACTAAGTTAGAAAATCATGTCAATTTTTTTATAAAAATATACACAATTCATTCACATGAAATTTATTTTACAGTGTACTTAAAACATTAAAACAAATTTTACTGAAATTGAAAACATTTTAAGCAATAGGTGCAATGCCACAAGCCTTTCAACAGTTTAAGCAACAACTAAAACAATTACAAGCTTCATATCATCCCTATGTTCAAAGAGTTTATAAAATTCACCATTATAACTTTATATGTTACCGAAGCATTATCAAAAAAGCACGATGTTTAAATAATAACTAAGGTATATTTAACAAAACTGTTTTACTTTTGTTTTTCTTAAGGTTAATAAGTTTGATTTTCAAACGAAATATTTATATTTCGACTAACCAAAAAGGGCTACAATTTATCCATAATACTTACAGATTTGAAGTAAATCCTTGGTTCGAGAACATTTGGTTTCTGTCAACCATACATGAACATCTTCAAAGAGCTAGTTTTTCAAAGAAGAAACACCTGACAACTAAACTCGAGTATGAATCAATAAAAATTATTTGAAAAAGGATTTTAAAATTCCGTAGAGTGAAAAAGTTAGGTTATATCAGTTTGTAATGTATGGTAATCAAGTCATTTCCATAAAGAAAAAATATCATAGCGTGATTTCAGAATATTAGCAGTAATTAAATGAAGCATTCCGTAACAGTGTCACAGAAGTACGGCATTGCTTCCCAGTAGCAATTTTATCTCATTAAAAATTCTTTCCCTATAATTACAGTAATAAATAAAACCCCGCAATAATTTGCAGACGAGAGTTTGCGTGGATCGCATCGAACGCTAAAAAAAAACAATAAAACTTAATTTTTGTAACTTTTATTCATTTATTCTGAAACATTTACTTTAGTTGGGAAAAACGTACCGAAGAAATGAACAATTTTCTTCATCGTTAATTTGGTTCAAAATAAGATTATATTTACTCGTTAAGGAGATATTACTTTAGCTCTCGAAATATTGTACTTGATTACTAATCAAATACCTGTTTTCACCAATAATAATTATATAAAACCTAAGCAAATTTTTAACAATTCGTTGATGTTTTATAATAATCATAGTGTGGGATCAGTAATTCAGGAAATAAATGATTAATGATAAATTATTAAGAACTTTGCGGTACTTATGTATTATCGCAACCTATTGGCGACATATGAAACGAAGCATATGGTTGCCAATTCAGCGCGTACGACACATAGAAAATTGGGGTTGCCAATCTGGCGAGCTATTAATAAAGTTGGTGATTGTTGCGATTATACGCAAGTACCAATTTTACTGTGGTTATAAGGCTGACATGCTTAGATTGAGAACTCCAATCTTCCTTATTAAATTTTCAGTTAAGCAGGGGGAAAAAAGGATAAAAATATAAAGACGAAGAAAAGGTGAAAACGAAATTAATTGTGTCGTATATGTTATACATAATGAACCGAAATTGTTATTTGTATATGTATTGTATCCCTTAACGAGGATTTTTAAATAAATTATAAAGTTGTGGAGTTTTATATTTTCCAGAAGAAAATTAATCTCACCACTTTATTCCAAATATCATTACTTAAGTACTATCGCAACAATACCAACGTAAAAGATAACTCGCCACATTAGCAACCCTGATTTTACATGAGTCATACACACTGAATTAAAACCATGTGCTTCGTTTCATATAATGTCTCCAGCAGTGGCGTTTCGGAGAATATTAGGGCCCCCTGCAAACGCAGGTTTTGAGCACCAAGCCCAAATACGTACTTAGCGTCAGTCAACCTTTGGTTCTCCTAGAGTCCCTGCCCCCCCGTAATGCGGGGGTTGCAGGGGTGTACGTTACGCCACTGGTCGTCAATACGGTTGAGATAATACCTAAGTACCCAAATATCTGATGAAAAGGAAAGGAAAGAACCCAACTTTACAGTTTAATCGAATATAATAAAAAAAACAATGTTTTTTTCGTATTAACGTCACCGCGGTCTAATTTGCGCCACGCGAATCGTGCTATTTTCCGCCAAAATCTGCTGACTGTTTCTTTTCCAAATAACATATATAAGAAACGTTTATCCTGTGCGATTCAAGAGGCTCAAACTTTGCTGCGGTGACACTAATACGTAAGTACCAAAACAATGATGGTTTCTGTATAGTTATATTCTTTCACTGATTGTTCAAAACATTTTGTAACTGCTTTAAAAATTCGTAAGTGGATTTTCAGATATTTAAAATATTTTCTAAAAAAATTTTAACCCTTTATCTATCGACGGTACTTATAAGTACCACTCACTTTAAAAGTACATAGAAGAACCATTTTTACGAATACTCTGACGAAATACTTATAGCAGTAATATTCTTTTAAATCCACTCTTTCAAGATATATGGCAACAGGGGTTCTATGATGAGCATTTTAACGGGGAAGGCTAATAGTTTTAAATAGAAGTTACGTTTTCATAAGACATTTTGATTGGATTGTGAAGATTGTCATTTTTGTTCCGAAAAAGTAGTTAATTTCAAAAGGTGCCTTTTTTTGCATGTTAATGAAGATTTTAGAAAACGATTTGACTATTTATTATAAGTGAACACTGTATATAATTAATTTTACAGTTGAATAACTTTGTGGTACTTATAAGTACCAACAGCCCACTGGGTGTTAGAGCAAGAACTTTTTTTTGTTTTGTTTTTTTTCGTCCGTGTGGTTTATAGTTGTTTTTTGTTGTGTTGTAGTCATCCCTACAGTGCAATAGACATATACATATTTTTTTGGCATTTCTTTTTAACTTAAGTGAGAGAGAGCTCATTTTTTTTCACACAATTAAATGAAATATCTATTCTTATTTCAAAATTAACAACATTTTAATTTCTTTATGTGTAACTGAAATTTAACCATAGTTGGAGATTTTCAAGGTGCTATTATTATTATTATTATTATTATTATTATTATTATTTCCTTTTCTTAGAATGCCTGGAAAAAAGAAGCTTTGGATTTATTACAGTATTTATAATCTGAAACACACAAATGATTTTTCAGATGAAGAAGTCGCAGTTAATAATCTGCTGGAATTTTTGTTAAATTCTTAAGGTCATGATCAAGAATCTGAACGAGACTCAAGGTGTGTTCATGTTAAGAAAACACAGCTCTTCCTACCCCAGGATGCAGTACTTTAAAAAACATTCAATCGAAACCTCACTCGAAATGCACAACATGTAATGAATTTTTGTGTATTAATGAAAAGAAAAACTGTTTCTTTGAATATCATCAAATAAAGTTTATGTTTAAAGACTGTTTTTATGTGTAAAAAAAAGTAAACAAATTTTAAAAATTAAATAATTTTTAAAAACAAATCATTTGTGCTGTAAAATAAAGGGTGTTTTTTTAGAGGTATAGAACTTTAAATTGCAATAAAACAATGATGTATTATTCGATTGACATGAATTTTTTTTATTCGAAAGATAATCTTGCGGCATTACATTTTAAATATGATTTCTGGCATAGGACTGCCACGGCTGGCTCGGATGTAGTCCAATCTGGACGTCCAATTTTCGATGACTTTTTCCAACATTTGTGGACGTATATCGACAATAACACGGCGAATGTTGTCTTCCAAATGGTCAAGCGTTTGTGGCTTATCCGCATAAACCAATGACTTTGCATAGCCCCACAAAAAATAGTCTAGCGGTGTTAAATCACAAGATCTTGGAGGCCAATTCACAGGTCCAAAACGTGAAATTAGGCGGTCACCAAACGTGTCTTTCAATAAATCGATTGTGGCACGAGCTGTGTGACATGTTGTGCCGTCTTGTTGGAACCACAGCTCCTGGACATCATGATTGTTCAATTCAGGAATGAAAAAGTTAGTAATCATGGCTCTATACCGATCACCATTGACTGTAACGTTGTGGCCTTCATCATTTTTGAAGAAGGATTCCACCAGCCCATAAAGCGCACCAAACAGTCAGTTTTTCTGGATGTAACGGTGTTTCGACATACACTTGTGGATTAGCTTCACTCCAAATGCGGCAGTTTTGTTTGTTGACGTAGCCATTCAACCAGAAGTGCGCTTCATCGCTAAACAAAATTCGCTTATGAAAATCGACCATTATTTTCGAAATAAAATTGCACAATTTGAAAGCGTTGTTCAGGCGTGAGTCTATTCATGACGAATTGCCAAACCAAACTGAGAATAAATCACTTGACAGCTGTTAAATTGGTCGCCATCTTGGAAAGTAATGCCAACTTAAACTTCTATACCTGGAAAAAAACACTCTTTATAAGTGTTCTCTGGTTATTTAGCATTTTTAAGAGTTAAAACTGCGTTAAAAAAGTCATTCGGTCTTTTCGTACTATGAGAATACCTTAGACCTTTTTGTGAACTGACGGTACTTCAAAGTACTAATTTAATTAATTTGCTCAAACGAATTTTTTAAATTTCCTAAAATTGAATATTTTATTTATGTATATCCCTTAATTTTCAATGTAGTGATTCAAAATAAAAATTGTAAGGAATCATAATGCGGGGGATAAAGGGTTAATCAAATAATGTTTTTCTTACAATTTTTGAAAAATGTTGTAAAATATTTTCAGAAACCATGAAAAAAATGAAATACCACAAAAATTATATTATTATTGTTACTTGTACTCGTACTACACATTCAGGTATATTTCATTGCGATCAAATTAGTATAATGGTTTAGATTTGAAGGAGAAATGATAGAAATGTCATGCAATTCATTCTGCATTATCGAATTAACTATGGCTGTTAGAATTCAAATCCAACTTACTTGTTAATTGAGCTCAGAAAAATATGTATCTTATGTTATTAAGATAATTATTCCACAATGAATGTATCTTTCTACTTTGAAATAAAAGATTTTAAAAGAAAAAAAAGCGCTTTTTTTGTTTATTAATTTAAAAATTTACATTTTCTAGTTTCCAAAAAGGTTTTTTTTTCCCTAATTGCTATGTTTTCAAAACTGGATTTTTTTAAGTGAAAATTTTCTGATGTATAACCTCTTGTTTTGTTTAAAACACGTTTTCTGTTGTGTTTTTAGTAGGTTTAAAATAACTCTCGGGTGTTTTTGCTTAACTTTAAACTAAAATATTACTTTTTTTGGAATTATGTTTAAGTTGTGCCTGTAAACTTTATTCTAGAGTTGGATAAATTAAAATTTAGTAAAATATATATAAATATATGTGGAATGCTTTGCATCTCTCACATTCAAAATTTTCAAAAATAAATTTTTCATATTTCTCTCTCAAGGCTATCTTCCGCTAATGTCAAAAAATAGGACCCGAATTCGGAATATTTTTTTAGATATGAAAGCACTTTAACATTAATATAACATTCTAACTTCACTATTTTCTAGATAATTGCTTATTTTATCATATTACTCATTTTTATAAAAGTTAATCCATTTATTTCTTTTATAAAATGTGTTTCACATTTTTTCTCCTATACCATAATGCTATGTGAACTATTCCTTCACGTGTTAAAGCTACACAGTACCCTTTTTCAAAAAAAATTTTTGGAGACAGTAACAGTAAAAATAATTTATGTCTTATATTCAGATTATATTATTAAATTAATTCTGAAAGTATACAGTCAGTTTGACTAGCCATTGTTTTACAATTTTAGAAAATTAAGAATTTTTGTAGCTTTTTCAAACTTTTATAAAATGATCAATTTTTAAAAAGTTTTAGTCATTTTAAGTGATTTATGTTCTTTAGATTATTGCAAACAAAAGTTTGTTTGGATTTGAAAATTTATTCCCTTGTTAATTTTTAAAAATTATTTTTCTAGAAAAACCTGGAAAAAACACAAATTTTTTTAAAGTAGTAACTTAAGCACTTTTTAAAAAATAACTAGAGATCTCAGACCTATATAAATCCATTCTAACTTTTATAGAAAATACGTTTAGGAGTATATATAAAAAAATTTCAAAAGGCTCTATGATGAACAGAAAAAAGCCTTAGGGATTAGAAAACACGTATGCCTCCAATACTGAAAGTCTCTTAAAAACGTATTTAAAGTTTGTAAAGGCATAAAACAAAAACTTGTAATGCCCGTAAAGGTCTAATTTTTAATATGTTACTTTCCGATGTATGTTCTACCTTAAAACACTAATGTAATTAAATATGAATGAAAATGATATTTTCAATTCAAAATATATTTTTGTTTAATATTGATAACATTTGTTACGATAACAAATATTCAGTTTAATCTTAACTGAATATTTTCACAAAAGTTTTAAAACACAAAATATTATGTACAAAGTAATAATGATACTAACTTAAGCTAAAATTAGTCAGGTTTGTTCATAAAATTTAATTTTTTTTCAGTTTTAAATCGAGCAGTTAAGGAAGTTTTAGCTCTTGTTGTACGACTTTAAAATACTAAAATATAGTACTACAATATGTTTAGTATAATGTAGTTTGATATACATAAAGGAAATATTCAGTTTTACTTGCAATACTTGAATTCAGAATATTTGTATTCGGAAGTTTAATTGCAGTATCAGCTGAGGACTGATTTTTAGATGCATCATTTTCAGTTTTATTCCATCTCTTCGAAATATTGCTTTTCATAGCAACCTGAGAATGTTTTGGCCATGGCATTTTCTCAACAGGAAAAAATTAATGATAAAGCTGTGATGTTCCTCCCCTTGGAAGTACATCTCTTGAAGTATCAGCGTGAGCTAGAGGTGTAGGATTAGCGAAAGAACTAGGATCAAACATTATCTTAATATGACTTTTATTAAGATATTCAACTTAAACCTTTAACAAATTCAATTATAATAATTAATATGAGCGAATCTACGATGACGAAATACGCGCAACACACAATATATATATTTATAATAAGACCTAATCCAATTCAGACCAATATCAATAAGCGAGCCGCCTAATCCTCGATTCTTATATATAATAATCAATCCTACCTTATTACAGCTTGTAGTAACGATCAATCTTGTCTTTATATGCAATGAGATGCAACTTTGCGGGTTCCTTCTAATCGAGTACTAATATATGTATCCACGTCACGCAGAACTCATTCAAACTTGAAACACGAACTGTAATAACCATCAACTGCCACAAACCAACATCAATTGTCTAACATTCCTTTACATTGACATCCCGCTTACTCTAAGATCCGATATTTAAAGTCCGTTCATTTGCATCTTCCGTTTACATTTCATTTCTTGGATTTGGTTGGAAAAGAGTTGCCATTAATTCTGGCCCAAAGAACCCAAAGAACTTGTTAAAGAAAAGACGCGTGAGATGTCACAAAGCTTCTAAGTTATATAAGCTATTTTTAAATCAAAAATTGGCTTTGAAATCAATTTTAATTAATCCATTATGAGAATTAAAAAACTCAGAACATAATCAAGCAGAAATTATTTTAGTTACAAAAATTGAAATTAATAAACATTTCACACTGAAACAGTTGATTGCGGTCTAAAATATTTTTAATTAATGTAATATAAGAGTGGAAAATTGCTTTAAAATAAAACCGAAATCCAAAACCATAGTTCAAAAAACTTCAAACATCTTAAAAACTGATTTGTTAACAGATCTGAAATTTGGTAACAAACTTCTCAATTATATCAGCCACAAGAAAATACAAAAAAAAAAAAAAAAAAAAAAAAAAACGTTCGTAAATTAGGAAATTTGTAGGGTACTGTGTAGTCTTAAAAGGAAAAATTTATTATTTATGGAATAGTTTTTGTAATTTTTAAAACACTTTGTTATAAACAAATATATGAGTTACAACGATACAAATTTTCCGTGAAGATAGAGGCATTTTTCTGTCCGAAAATGAGCTCCGCGTTTAGTTCAAGCTCTTGTACATTTGGCGAAAACAATCTTAATAGATATTATAATTTTCAACGCTGTCTGCAAAATTAGCTTTCTGTATTTCGTTTTTCTTTCAAAACATAAATTTTGCAGTTTTCAGCACCATCTATAAAATTTTGTGACGTTCCACTTAAAATTAGTGATTATAGAGTATTTTTCATTCAATTCCTACTATTAGCTCACTCCCTTTATATATTTATTCATATATTTATTTATCTTGTTCAAATTTTCAATCGTTAATAAAATAATTTCTAGTCATCCAATCAAGTTAAAAAAAACTTTTTTAAAGTTGTAGTGGATGGCACTTGATGTTAATACAGTTTTTTCAAATATTAATTAATTAATTAATTAATTTAATTAATTACTGGTTTTTGACGCCAATTTAGATTCGTCTCTATTGTTGTAATAATGTAACTGTTAAAACAAAGACAAAAGTTTGAATCCAAAACCTGTTTTTCAGCCAAACTAGTCAAACAGGGTTATGCCGGGTTACAACAATGCAGACAAATCATGCTCTTTTTTAAATTCCTACTATTAGTTCATTCTCTCCCTATATATACATATATATACCCCACTATATTTATATAAACCCCACTTTTATATAAATTATTTTATATATTAGCTGTCCTAAGTCAGCAATGTTTATAATACTGCAGCATCCATTTTATAATTTTTAATCTAGTGTCCTTCATTGTAGGATCACTTTACTGTCTCTGTGTTTTTTTTCGAATGTGATTGATGATTGTTTATCTCTTGTTTGTAGAGAATTAGACTACACACACACACACACACACATATATATATATATATATATATATCTTATTCAAATTTTCGATCGTTAACAAAATACTTTCTATTCATCCATTCAAAGTAGGAATTGACTTAAAATTTTTTTATTTATATTTCTCTTGTTTTGAAAAACTCGTTTTAATTCCTTTGCGCCATTTTTCATCTTCTGTCGTATTAAATTATAATGGGATTAATAATTATCTCAAGTAAAAAATTAGTTTTCTCGCATAGGTTTTTCTCGAATAAGACATGAGAAGGTAATATTTAAATAATAACTCATTTCCATTTGAAAATTTAAGATCTTACCAGAAATGTTTAATATACAAATACGTAGTATTTCTTAATATTTTTTTTCAAAAAAATAGTAGTAAAATCAGGTAGATACTATAAACAATTTATTTGAAACAAATTATAAAATTACCCAGCTTATTTTGACGTAATTTTTTTTTTTAAAAAATTAAATAAGCAGAGGTTTGGTGCAGGGGAAGGGGTAGTTCAAGGAATGAATGGCATTTTAAAACTGATTCGTCAACCCTAGCATTCTTATCATCAACATTCCTTAGAACGATTAGATATACAAGACTTGATATGAAGTTCTTGCATGTAGAAATTGGGGTATCTTATATTGAAAAGGATATTGGATGAGCATTATTGGTTTGAAAGAGATAAATATGTTATCAATAGCTATATTCTTTCTAATTAGACCTCATATCATTTAAAAAGCATTCCTAAGACGCGATGTGCATTCCCGTAAAAAGTGATTAAAAGGGTTGAAATTGTATAGTAAGATTTTGTTTAGGTACGATTTCAAGCTAAAAACGTCTTAAAAACAAAGATAAGGACCGTAATAATTCCTTTGTGATAAACAAAATATGCATCGATTATTTAAAAAAAAATGGTTTTGAAATTTACTTCAAAAATAATGCAAATGCAAAGCATTTAAGTAGGCAAATCTTATCTTTGTAATAAATTTCTTGAAAAAAAATAATTCCTGAAGCAGTATTGACATGAAAGTTAAGAGAGGTAGGTGCCAACTCTGGTGTTGACCACGTCTCTTTATCATAAAGCCTATCGATGAGAGAGAAAGAGAGAGAAAAGAACGTGCTACTTTGAGGTGACATTGAGGTTATATAGTGCTTTTTCTTCAACAACAACAAAATGGTGATTCTTGAAAAATAAGGTTAATTTGGCAAGTCGTAAATCTAAAAGATTTTGAAAAATTGAAAATTTTGAAGCTTTTTTTAATTTTTACACACAAAAATATTCAGTTTTTAATATTTTTAACTACTGTATTTACTTGAATCTAAACCGCACTATTTTTCCTATGTTAATGCTACTGAAAATATTTGTTGCAGGGGTTATTTAGAGAAATTACAGATTCATGTATGTATTTAAAAAAGTATATAATACTGATAAAATAACTAATTATTCACTTCTTATTAGTTCTCATTTTAAATTTATTTTCGTAAAATTGATATCGATAAACCATTTTTCATTTTTCACATAAACTTGTTGAGTATTTGGGGTGCTGCTTAAATTCGAATAAATACGGTTTTTCAAGTGATTTATATTTCTTGAATTATTGGGAACATCTTTCTTTCTGATTCTTTGCTGAATTTTAATAATTATTTAAGTAGCTTACTCCGGAAAAAATGTGAAAATTACAAAAATATTAACTTTGACATTTTCTTTACAAGATAACTAGATTTATTAGACACTCATGTTGACTTTTATAATACATACATACATACAAAGTGTCTACAAAAAATTAATGGATCTCACTTGAACAACATAAAATGTCTTAGGAAATAAAAAACCCTAGCATTAATAAAAATAAAATTCGGAGAAAACCGGATTTATAAAGTATATGAAGACATACGTTTTATAAGACGGTGACAACACTTAGAAAATTTTAACTAACTTTAAAGCTAATTGGATATCAAATTTAAAATTTGGAGCCAAGTTTCTAAACTGGATGTGCTCCAAAAAATATCCCCCTCAAATTTAGTAGTGTTATTTTTGGGATACTATTTGATTTAACTAAAAAATAAACCAAATGAAATTAAATTACTCTCACTACTTCTCATGTTAGTAACTATTTTAGATAAACTAAATGAAAAACGAGCTGTAATTGAAGGAAAAGGATTATCAAAAAAAATTACATAACAACTTAAATGAATTTGAGAGTCAATTAATAATGTAAATATATGCATATTTCATTATAAAAGAAGGTCAAGTACTCTCAAAAAAGATTTTTTATTTTTACTTCTCATAGGGTTGTATAGTCTTTACGAGCTATATAAATGAAAACTTTTGTATAAATTCGACCACTAAAATTTAATTGACTTCTTATTCATCGTTGAAAAAACATCTTAGTAGATGAATTGGGATTGATCGCAATAAACAAACTAATGGACTTGAAAGATTTCACTGAAAGGAGTAACAGGCGTCAAAATTAAGACATTTAGAAACATTTCGTTGACAAATTGAGCAGCATTTTTTAAAATTTTACTTCATTTCTGTGAATTTTAATACATAACTTAACAGTAGGAGTCCTATTAGTTAGCAACCTTATACTTGTTGCTTTAAATATTTAAATCCTGTTTTGTGGTTTTCTAGAAGCCCTGAATGAAACATTGTAATCTTTCACTCGAAATTTAAATTTTCTAAGTAAGGCGGAAATACTAGTTCACAGAACTCGTTTATTTTTTAAAACCCTTCGTTCCTTGCCCGCAATGAGTCCATCGAACTTTGAGAGCAGGCCTCTTGTCAAATTTTAAAATGTCCTTTTTTTCTTCACGTGACACGCACTTGGTGAAATTTAAAAAGAAATTCTTAGAGTAGCAAAGAAAAATCAAGTTGGTCTCGAATAACTGGCAACAGTGAGCTGAAACTCTCGTCAACCATGCAATTTATTGTTCTTCGTAGTTTTTTTTTTAAAACACAGAATGAGTTCTTTGGAATATCAGCTGGTGTAACGTGTAACAATTTGTAGCAATATTACGCTTGCCTTACTAGTTTTGTTTTTAACGAAAACTTTTTTCAAAGTATTTTACCGGAAAACTTGTAGAGTAAAAGGCGATTTTTTTTTCTTTTTTAAATATGAATGCTGATTTCTCTCAATGCATATCTGAACAAGAATTCTAGCAAAATCTATTACAGGATCAAATGATATATTTTAAAACAATTTCTGAATTAGCTACCATGTATACTATATACCCTTCGCATATTTAAAAAAAATGTCTAACTTGTTTGAGATAAAGGTGCAAAATATTGAAATTATAGTAGACGTTCTCTTGCGAAGAGTTTCTATAGGCCTTTTCTAAATAAACAGTCAAAATCAGAAAATATTTGTTTCATCATGTGAATAATGCATGGATTCAATAAAGCGATACTTCAAAATTGATTTACTAAGAATACTTCTAATCGCGATTTTAAAATAAAGTGAAAAAAGTTATTTTGGAACCAAAATTGACAATAAATGATGTAAGAATAGGAAACTAATCCTTAAAATTCAAGAATAAATAAACACGAGAACGGATTTTGAGAAATTATCCTCCTCCCCTTTATGAATTTTCTTTGTTCTTATAGAGAAAGATATTAAATTTCTAATGGTTTTTTAAAAAAAGGTATAAAAATAAAATAATTAATATAGAACTATCCCCCCTTTTTTTAAAGTCTTGACGTCAAAATATTGTCATGTTTTTTTTTAAATATGCTTGTGATAGAAACGTTTTTTATTTGTTATTCTTTTTAATGGATCTTAGTTTTGTTATTATTACTAATATTTATAGATTAAGTAAAAAGAACAGCAGAAGCATAGAATGTGAATGAATGGTCAAAGACTAATAAGTACAGTAGCATCTAAGTGAGAAGAAATAAATTAAAAATATTACATCCAAAACGTGATTTTTTATAATTTACCATTAATCCTATTTTATATTGAATTATTTTATCCTGACATATTTTTATGGGCCATATGTTGAGTTTCTAATAAGATTATTTTGTGTATATTTTCAAGCGGGGTGTACAATGAAACGTACACGAGACCTTCTCATGTAGCATCCTGGTTAACCCTAAATCTGTTGCAACGATTACCGCTCTTGTCAAACTTTTTATTATGTCACACCAAATTCTAGCTCTAAACATTCTTCTGTGGCCAAGTATGGTCATGTAGCCTATTGGTCATGGTCAGGAACTCGTGGTTGACATCGTTGGGTTGTGGGTTCGAGCCATAGTGCCATTGAAGATCCACTTGTAGAGGAGCTGATACGTGTTAAATTTCTCATGACTCAAAGTTCTCCTGTTGGCGTGGTATGGAAATATGAAGAATGAGGGTCCAGCTGAGGTTGCTTGACCATGGTGTAAAGTTATGAGGTCAGAAATTAATAGTTCTAGCGTTGCTTTGGATAAAAACTCACTCATAGGCCCTGTTTAAACTTTAGACACAATTTCCTTAATGCCTATTGAATAAATTTAATTAATTCACACTGCTCGTGAAAAGTGTTATTTTAAATAAACCCTGACTGCAGCATCTTTAGAGAAATGTTCTGCACCAAATGTCTTGGAAAGTACTGTTAAGAAATATTGGATAGCTCTTTGCCTAAAGACCTAATAGTCCATGGCCTAGCATTGGTTTAATAATGATATTATACTTTCAAACAAAACCATATTAAGAATAATAATGATTTATTTTAGGGTCTTGCCATAGATAAGTAATAGTAAGAGTAAAGGAACTAGAAAAAAATGTTTATAGAGTTTATAAATACTTTTTAATATTTCGTAAGAAAAAGAATAAATAACTTTACTTATCAGGTATTTAACAGATCACCTTTTACTGAGCATGCAAATATTGATTGCGTACAAACTTTTATCTCCAAACCAGGGGAAATGCTATCGCATCCAAAACAAATCTGAATACTTTTCAAAACTATTTGATCTTGACGCTATATACTTCTCAAACTAAGATTATTTCATGCTATAATTTTCAACATTATCCAAAATAACTGAACAACTGTTGACGTTTCATTTTCTTATTTCAACATCTCTATGAAGCAATTTTTCTGCTCTTTCTACTTAAATAAAGAAGTTATTGCACCGTTCTTATGCATTAAACACATTGTCACAAACATTTCGAAACCAAGACACCAAGAATGTATCGCAAGATTGCAGCATGTATCCAAACTACATCGTAAGCTGCCAAAAATATTTATGAGTCAAAGCTTATTTTGTAAACAGAAAGAACCCATGCTTATATATAAATTTCAATATTTTTATATTTGTTTGGGATGCATGCAAATCCACATCATGGATCATATTGTTCCAAAATTTTGCAAATAACTTCGCTTATGTTTCGAAGGAGCCGAAAGCATATTTCCCCCAAAATAAAATTTCCTAATTTATTTTTATTGGGTTTTTTTCTAAAACCCCTTACTTAAGAAAGTTTGTGAGTGAATATGGGAAGTTGCTGAAATCCGAGATGTGTAATCAATAGTGCAAAACCCCTCTTGTACACATTTAGAAAAACATTACTACTTTTGGCGACAAATTTTGATATGGCAAAGTTTAAGCACGGGATTTGTCGAAATCGGCTCTTAAGAGATGAATTATACACTGCTGGACAATTGCTAAGGACGGATCACAAATTGCTTTGTAGCATAACATTAAGCGAGAGATGAGGCCTAGTAGGATGAAATATAGTTGCCACACTGTTCAGACATTAGAATAAAGAATATTTATTGTTCTGGAAAGTACAAAAGCTGTGAAACATCTGAAAGAAAAAAAAATGTTCATTTGATCTGCGTACGGAGAAATGGAACAATGCATCTAAAAGTCAGCAGGCACCTTAAAGAAAGGTATCAGTATGGAATATGTCCACCGTGGAGTGTGATGCAACATTCCACACGTCGACCATACTTTGCACAACATTATCCAGCAGCTGTTGAGGCAATTTATCCCATTCCTCTGTGAGTGCACGGATGAGGGTGTTCTTGTTTGTCGGAGGATCGTTTCGACCAGCAGCTTGCCTCCCCAAAGCATCCCACACATTTTCAATGGGGTTTAGATCTCGAGAACGCACTGGCCATACGAGACGTTGAATACCCTCGCTTTCTAGACAATCCTGAACAGCGAGTGTTCGATGACATGTTGCGTTGTCGTCCATAAAAACAAATTTATCACCGACAGCACCACGGAAAAGACGATCATGAGGAAGTAGAACTTCATCAATGCATCGTTGGCCCGTCGTAGTCCCATTCGCAACCACATGTAGGCGCATGCGGCCATTGATCATGATGCCGGCCCACACCATGATACTGCATGTCGGATATCGGACCTTTTCCTGGATATTTTCTGGACGATAAGCAGTACCACTCTCGCGCCAGATCAGTTGGCGTCTACAATCCGATGACAGACTGAACCTACTCTCATCTGAGAATAGTACGCATGCCTAGTTCTGTTCAGTCCAATTGTGATGCTCACGACACCATTGAAAACGGGCAGTACGGTGCTGTCTGGTCAATGGGACACACACAACAGGTCTGCGTGCGTATAGTCCTCCTCCCCTCAAACGTCTGGCAACAGTTTTTCGGGAGATCTGCTTTCCTGAGGCAGCAAGAAATTGATTTGCCACCTGCTGAGCTGTGGAGCGCCTGTTCCTTTTTGCTGATAGTACGATATATCTGTCTTCTGCAGGCGTCATACTTCTAACACGACCTCCCCCGTGCCGTCTACTACACATTCCAGTAGTTTTAAATGACTTCCACAGCCGTGAAACAACGCTGTGTGCGATGTCGTACTCCCTGGCAACATCTGTTATTTTTCGCCCTTCTTCGATCTTTCCAATAATTCGGCCACGCAAAAAATCATCTATGTGATACCGGGAAGACATGCCAAAAAATTTTAAGTTCGTCTATTAAATCTTTCCTGTAAAACTTTGACTTGAAACAACAACTGTCCACACGCGTCAAAACCTTTAAAGCTCTTATGAACGCTATCACGTGATGACAGACGTGGAAAAAAAATTTGCATACTCATACTTCTTCTTACTAATATCCCGCACTTATTCTAATTTTCCACATTTTGTTTCCTTTCATCTTGTGGTTGCTATGGATGATAGTGTTATCCGTCCTTAGCAAATGTCCAGCAGTGTATATGGCTAAGGAGGTCTTTATATATGAGGTTATAAATGTTTATATATAATGTAAAAGATAATTAACACTGCTGGCCACCGTAAATGCAACACCAAAAAAGAAAGACAAGATATAGCACAACAAAATTTATTTTGTAGATAACATGTTGAACAAGTATCAAAAATGATTAAATTTATAGAATTTTGTAAAGTGTGGTTCCTGCCAGAATCAGTAGCCAGAGTAGCCGCCATTGTTGGAGATCGCCACTGCCACACGCCTCGGCATTGTTTCAAAGAGAATTTGGATGTGTTCTTGGGATACAGCAGACCAAAAGCAGATTCCACACGTTGCCAAAGTTGATCTGGTGGGGCAGCTGGGGGTGTAATACGGGTCCATAGTTGAGCAACCATGGACCACATGTTTTCTATCGGTGAAAGATCCGGAGAGCGAGCCGGCCAGGGAAGCAATTCAATCTGGTGATTGACGAAGAACCTTTGGACAATGCGTTCCACGTGTGGTTGTGCATTATCCTGTTGAAATATGGCTGTGGCCAAGCCCTGAAGATAAGGAAGTACAACTGGCTCCAACACCTCGGAGATGTAGCGCTGGCTGTTTAATGAACCGGCAATGCGTACTAGAGGAGTGCGAGAGTGATATCCAATACCGCCCCATACCATAACACTCGGTGCAGGACCAGTGTGGCGGTGCATAACGTAGCTGCTCAACATCCTCTCTCCACGGTGTCTCCAGACTCGAATCCGACCATCCAGGTGTTGCAGACAGGTGCGTGACTCGTTAGTAAAGACAACTTCATTCCATTCTGCCACCCACATCCTTCTTTCATCGCACAATTGGCGGCGGAGACGTCTGTGGTTCTACGTCAAGGGTAGGCCAAGCAATGGACGTCTTGCGGACAGATCATTCTGATGTAAACGGCGTCGAATGGTACGCGCAGACACTGAATGATGCGTTACAGACTCAATGTGCTGTGCTACGGTTCGGGATGTGACTGAGCGATTCGTCACTGCCATGCGCACAAATTGCCTGTCCTCACGTGAAGTGGTGCACAGAGGTGGATGCGATCGACCACGTTGGTCCATCGTACCCTCCTGCATCCAACGGTCACATATCCGCATTGCAGTTTTTTGGTTTCGTCCAGCACGACTACCGATTTCCCTGAAAGGTAATCCACAATCTTGGTAGGCCACTATCCTTCCTCTGTCGAACTCGGATACTTGATCAAAAGCTGATCGCTGTTTTCTACGAGACATAACTGATCATTTTTTGAAACAACCACAAGAAAAACACAATTGCCGAACTTGAAATCGTCGAAATCTCCAAGCCTTAAATAGCACTTTGAGGTGGCGCCACAGGCGGGCTTGATGTGTATCTGGCCAGAAATTCTAATCATTTGCATATCTCACCTCCGTTAATGCATGTTGCAAATTTCATGTTATTTGCATGCTTCTTTCAGGGTGTTACATTTACGGTGGCCAGCAATGTATATATATATATATGTATCAAAAGATGAAGCCTATAAATATGTTTTCACAGCAATCAGAAGCACAATGGTAAAATTTAAATATGTCTTACTCAAAAATATAAATATATACCTCTCAGTAGCGCACACAAGGAAAAGGAGGGGGACATCGGTGTGGACCACCCACCCCATCTCACCTTTGATTTTTTTATTGATTATAATCTTATATATATTGTAGGTAAAATTTAATTAAGTATTTGTGTTATTAATAATTTATTTTATTTATAATAACAATATTTATTTTACTATTATTCTCTTTCTTTTATAGACATTGCGATTTATTGACGTTAAAGTAGAAAATACTGGTTTAAATTATATTTTTAAAGCAATTATAAAATAATTATTGCATACATATTTATGGCAGCGTTCAAAAGACAATTAGATTTAAAAATTTAAAAGCTTCAATCCAATTAAGGGGATTCACCCATGTGACAGCCTGTTTTTTATTGAATTATTTATTTCTTACTGTTATTTGTTCCCGACATCGACAAAATCAGAGGAATATGTTTGGTGGTGTATTGGATTAATGATACAAGGATGGTGGACTTTCGACCCTGTCACCCGCCACCCTTCCTCCTTGAAAAAATCCTATATACTCCATTGTTACATCTCTTTCTATATATATTAGGTTGGGGGGAAAGAAATCCATTATTTTTTCGGTAGATGGCTGTAGTGCCGATATTTCGTGAAGTATCGATCAAACAATTTCATATTTAGGCTCATTGTTAAGGTGACACTTCACACGAAAAAAAATCTTTTGCTGTTTTTTATTTGATCCATTTAGTTGTTAGTTACAGGGTGTTAAAAATGGGAAGTCGACAAAGAGAAAATTCATTACATTTTACAGTTTTTCTTTTATAAGAGCGAAAATGCAAGCCAGGCAGTTGAAACTGTGAATGGTGTTTATGGTGCCGATACTGTAACAGCTAATTACGTGCAATTTTGGTTTCGTCGAATCCGTTCAGGCATTTTTGATGTTAAAGATGCACCTCGCACAGGCAAGCCCGACGTCGAAAATGTCGATAACGTCATAGAAGTAACCAAAGTTAACCGGCCTGCTAGTAATTTTAACATCGCCCAGGAGCTAAAGAGCGACCATAAAATAATTTTAAGCCATTTGTGCAGTTGGATTCAAAAAGAAGCTTGATGTTTGGATGTCACACCAATTAACACCAAAAAACATGATGAATCGAATTTCATTCTGCGAAGTCTTGGCCAAACGCAATGAAATCGAACCATTTTTTAAACGGATGGTGACTGGGGGATGAGAAATGGGTCACATACGACAACGTTATGCGAAAACGATCGTGGTCAAAGCGTGGTGAAGCAGCTCAAACGGTGGTCAAACCAGGACTAACGGCCAGGAAGGTTCTACTGTGTATTTGGTGGGACTGGAAAGGAATCATTAATTAGGAGTTGTTTTCATATGGCCAAACACTAAATTCAAATTCTACTGTCAACAATTGGACCGTTTGAAACTAGCGATTTACCAGAAACGGCCAGAATTGGCCAACAGAAGCGATGTTGTGTTTCATGAGGCCAACGCCAGACAACACACGTCTGTAGTGACTCGCCAGAAACTCTGGAAGCTTGGTCCCGAAGTTTTAATGCATCCACCATATAGTTCGGACATGGCACCAAGAGATTACCATCTTTTTCTTGCATTGCAAAACTTCTTGAGTTATAAGAAATTTGGATCAAGAGAAGATTGTGAAAATCGATTATACTAGAGTTTTTCGACAATAAGGTCCAAGACTTCTATGTGAGAGGCATTATGAAGCTACCTTTAAAATGGCAACAATTTATACAACAAAATGGTGGATATTTGACCCAAATCAGACAGTCCAAAACATGTTAAATAAAGTCATGAATTTCATGCAAAAATAATGGATTTCTTTTTCCCCAACATAATATACACTGGTGTGCAAAACTTAAGCAACAATGTAAAAATTAAGCAGATAACCATGAAATTGCAGAAAAGGAGGTCTGGAGATCAGTACAGTGAACACGTAAGTCAGTAGAAACGTCATGCGTATGCAAATATCAGGAACGAAACGTCAGAAACGACGTGAGCGTACGCAAAACGCGTGACGTCGGTGCGTGCTGTTCAACAGTAAAATAAAATGAAGGACGCAGACGCAATTCAACATATTCGCTGCAAGTGCCAGAGAGTCAGTTCGTGAAATATGGCTAGAAGAAATCACCTGGACGACTTCACACGTGGAAGAATGATCGGAAAGCTGGAGGAGGGGTGTACCGTCACCAGTGTAGCTGCAGAGTTCGGAATCAACAAAAGTGTTGTTTCGCGCGCTTGGAAAGCGTTCCAAACCACAGGTACAGCTGTTAGAAAGGTTGGTGGTGGCCGCCCGAGGACGACAATTGCAGGGGATGGCAGATATATCATCCTGCAGGCGAAAAGATGTCGACGGCAGTTAGCAAGCGTCATTGCTCAGCAACTCTCTACAGCAACGGGGCGACAAGTGTCGCGGTTTACTGTGGCCAGATGCCTTCACAAAGAGCGCCTATTCACCCGCCGTCCTGAACGCTGCCTCCCGTAAAAATTTCACCACCGACGCCACCGTTTACAGTGGTGCAGAGAGCACAAAAACTGGACAACTGTCAATGGAGTCGTGTCCTCTTTACGGATGAGAGTCGGTTCAGTACCAGAAGCGATTCTCAACGCGTTTTGATTTGGAGAGAGATCGGAACACGGTTTTATACCAGTAACATCAAGGAAAGACACCATTACGGTGGTCCCGGAGTTCTTGTCTGGGGAGGCATTATGCTGAACGGGTGAACTGAGCTCCACATTTTCGATAGAGGGTCTGTAACCGGGGATCGCTATTGTGAGGAGGTACTTCTTCCCCATGTGTGTCTGTTCCGAGGTGCCATTGGCCCAGACTTCATTTTTATGGATGACAATGCACGGCCACATCGGACTCTTGCAGTTGAGGAGCTGCTGGAAAGTGAAGATATCACTCGAATGGATTGGCCAGCGTACTCCCAGATTTAAATCCCATCGAACATGTGTGGGATGCTTTGGGGAGATGAATTGCAGCACGCTTACATCATCCGGAGAACACACAACAACTCAAACAGATGCTGATTGAAGAATGGGCACTCCTACCGCAAGAAATGTTGCACCAGCTGGTTCTGAGTATGCGGAGACGGAGCGAAGCAACCATTGCAGTGAGGGGAGGGCATATACCATATTAAGGAACATCTGCTTGTTGTTCATCATGTTGGATAGATCATCATGAGCCACGATACTATGCGTTCAATAAAGCTTGTTTTTGTTTGATTTCATACCGTATGCATTGTATTCCTTTTTCAGCGTCGATGCTTTCGTCGTCCTTCACGTA
The DNA here is from genome assembly GCA_019973935.1 of Trichonephila clavipes. Lineage (NCBI taxonomy): Eukaryota > Metazoa > Arthropoda > Arachnida > Araneae > Nephilidae > Trichonephila > Trichonephila clavipes. The sequence continues at coordinate 566,160 of BMAU01021340.1, read as the reverse complement.
CATAATACTCTCCCTCATTTCTGAATTCCATGTCTCTCAGATGATTTTTCGTGAAGTTATGGCAATAAACCCACCTGTTGCTTAAGTTTTGCACACCAGTGTATATACAGTGGGTGATTGGTTAACAAACATAATCCGTTCCAAGACTATGTTCGCTATCCGAATTGTTCGTTAATCGATCACCGATTCACCATAAACTTCTGTGTGAAATCGATTAATTCGTTCTGGAGACCCTAAAAACTAAATTTTAAAAAATGTATAATTTCTTAGTAAGTTTTAAAAAAAATAATACATACATATATAGTCTTGAATATTAATCAGTCCTTTTCATTTTTTGCTTATGGGGCGTTGAAGAACATGTCCAATGTCGATTGCTTTTCTCTCTTTTTCGGGATTTTCAGGAAGTAATTAATAGCATTGCTGTTGTAAAGATCCCCAACCCTACTGACATCAGCTTAGTTTGGGTGCCATTCTAAGACCATTGCTCTGACTTCCGCCTACTTTTTCAAAAGATCTTTAATGGCAGATGTCGGCATTTTTCCTTTTTTTGTCTTCCTCTTGTTCAGAAGGAGACACATTTCGCTGTGTTTCTTGGCGTTCTTCTATCGTCAGTTCATCTTCATGTCCCATTATGAGCTCTTCTATGTCCTCCTCATTCACCTCTAATTCCAGATCTCTAGCAGTTGTCAAAATTTCATCCATAATTTCAGGGGTGTCTCCCTAATCACCTCCGAATATGTGTTCGTTGTCTAAACACAAAAAAAATCTTTCTTGAAAGTGTTCGCTATCCGAATATGTGTTCGTTATCCGAACACAAAAATCTTTCGTGAAAGTGTTCGTTAACCTATTTGTTCGTTAACCGATAACCCACTGTATATATATAGAAGATAGAATAGAATGAATATAGAATGTATATATGAATAGAATATATATGATAGATATAGAAGCACAATTACGATTAAGATTACAATGTTAATTTTAAACCAAAGAGTTAAAGTATTTTTAAATATTAGTACAAAGAGTTAATAAAAAGGATATTAGAGGGAATTATTACATTTATATATATGGGGATGTTAAATTTAAGAACATAAATACTTAATTATATTGAATAACTATTAAATGAAAATACCAAAGAAAAAAGTAAATAATTTAAAAGTTTGTACATTTTTTAAAACTTTGAGCGTGTCGCAGAAAGGTATAAGAAAATGATATATTTCATTAAGAATTAGATTAGCAAGATGACACATAAATAAATGATCCGAACAAAACAGGCATCAAATGTCAATTTATAGAAAGCCAGGCAGGTCAGAATAAAGAGTAGTATCTCTGGGGGTGCTCTTTTTTTTCTTTCCCCCCCCCCAAGGATTATCAGATGTTTCGTGGTCTTAAATTAATCTTTTACTTAGATTTTGGTTAAATTCTACAAGGCAGACACAATAAGCATAATCCTAGTGAATCATTTTTCAAAGAGGCTCTACCCTGAATGATGCTGTCGTCTAGGAGAAATCGTTACAAAGGGAGGACAAAGATAAACAGTTGGTATGAGACGACAGTTACAAATGGAGCTCCCCTTGGCTCCCTTCCCCCTTCCGCGCTAATCTTTCATCCACAGTACCAAGAATAACAGAGGCTTATAGGACGACGTTGTTCTTATCTCGCTAGCATGGAGACAACACCTTTCCCTCCTCAAAAGTGCTTTTCATATCTCTCAAACAAGGAATGTTTCTGTCTATTATAAGGCTTTGCTATGTTATGCACTGAGAAAGGATGAAAGAACTGGAAATTGCTCAGTGTTTAATTTTTCCGCTCATATTTATCGTTTTCCCAAATGAATATTTATTCCACACTTTGAAGTGAAATTATTTTCAGTCGAAATGTGCAAAAAACACTTCGAGAAACGCATCACAGAAACTAAAAGGGTATGACTAATGTCATTTGCATACGGTGCCTGGTATCAAAAGGTTTCTAGATTTTAAAATTATACAAATGTTTTAAATTATCAATATTTTCTTATGCACGGTATATTTTTATTATTTTAAATTAAGGCTGTTTTCGCCAAATGTACTAGAGCTTAAACTAAACGCGGAACACATTTTCAGACACAAAAATGCTTGAATTTTCATAAAAATTTGTAACATTGTAACTCATACATTGGCTTATAATAAAGGGTTTTGAAAATTTCAAAATATTCCATAAATAATTAATTTTTTCTTTTGACATGTAAAAGGAATGTTCATTAAGCATTACGGTATAGGAGAAATATATACGAAACATATTTTATAAAAGAGACAATGTGTCAATTAGGATAAAAATGAGTAATATAATAAAATAAGTAATCCTCTACAAGATAGTGAAGCCAGAATACAAAATTAATGTTGGAGTACTTTTATATCTGAAAAAATATACCGAATTCGGGCCCTATTCTTTAACATAAACCGAACACAGCCCTAATAAATGTCAATGTGTTAGTGTTTTCCAGTTGTGTGATATGATTCCATAATTTTCAATAGTAGGCTACAGATAAGTTACTGCTCAAATAAATCAAACAGCTTATTTTATGGAAATACGTACTTTTATTACCTTTTTTTTTTTTTTGAAGGAAGAAATATTGCTAGTACTTTTCATGTTGCTTCCAAGCGATCATTCGTCAGAAACAAGGCACTTAAGAACCTATTCTAGATTAATGTCTTGAACTGCTTATTAAAGAAAAATATTTTTTCCTTAACTTAATATACTTTGAATAATATCACGTCAAGAATTTTGAAGCAGTTACATGATAAAAATGTTCTGTTAGTATATAAGATTATTTATACCATTATCTTTGTAAACAACGATATCAAAGAGAAAAGACAACAAACACTATCAGATTTGTTTCAAATTTTTCTATATATATGGTCTGTAATCTATCGATATTTCGCAATACATTGGTATATTCAGATTCCTCCCTTTTGCGTGTTCAGACACATATGATTAATAAAGTTTAGAATTTAAATGTTTTTTATATAGAAATTTTTTACAAAACATTTCTTTTTTGAAATTATGCTATTTAACGTATTTTCCTGTAACACTTCCCTGACATTTATTTGATTTTACAATTAATTTATTGAACTTTATTACCTCGAAAGAACGTTTACAGAAAGTACATTTTTTAACACCTGGTTCATTGATAAAATGTTTTTCTTTCAAATTTGATGCAAAGCGATGTTTTTCGCTATTAAGTCATACGCTGTACCCAATGCAAATTATTACAATCAATAGTTTCGCTTACAGAGCTCCTAAAAGCAATTTTTTCTCATTACACTTTGCAAAAATGAGATGTCATTGTATTATTTACTTATTGTTAACTGCAACCCATCCGGTATAGTGGTTAGTGACGCTGACTGCGGGGTGGTAGGGCCTGGGTTCGAGTCCCGGAGAAGGTATGGCTGTTTGTAAATGTATAGTGCCTTCGCGGCATGAAGCTACTCTAAATAGCAGTCGAGTCGGAAGTCCTCTCATGAGGTTGGTGGAAGGAGAAGAGAGATGGGAGGCCCCTGACTACTCCTAGGGTGTTCCTCTAAATTGGGGTGGAACCGAGAAAAATTGTACTGTCACCTGCATGGTGCTCAAAGCTAAGGATAACGACAGGCGCGATGAACTTAAGCCGCGATGAATTTCGTGGAACATGATCTGTTGTTACTGTCGATCAGGTGGCATAAGTAACAGCAACTTATTATTAACTACTTTAATTTCATTCCTCAATCCCTATAACAACATAGTGTCTTACAAAAGTTTACGAAAATTCCCCCAATGTGAAAATTGATACAGCTAAGAAATTCAAAGAAACTTATCATCGAATAGGATCATAACACATTCAGCTTACTATTCATTTGTAGATGAAAATATTAACATAAACTAGTTTCAATTTAAGTTTAAACATATTCTGTGTATTTATATGCTGTGAGTGTAGGTTTGTTGTCTGTGTGTATATACCTACATATATATTCTTAATGCAGTTTATGATAACTAGTTGTATTTAGCATAGTTATACCAAAGGAGATTACTTAAAGTAACATAAGTAATATTAGAACAAATTTCTATAAAATAATATGATCCGATATTTGAACAATAATATTAGACAAAAAGTAGTCCTATATGTCTCAAGGATGATTTTTAAATATTTTATACATATTATCTTAACATTTCTCTCTCTCTCTCTCTCAAATTTCAAAATATTAGTGAAGATAGCACATATCTTAACGTTCACATATTTAGCAACTGAGCTGTTTGTTAGAAAATTAGGTTTCTAAAATAGATTTCTAGACTTCTAGATAATTCAAGACTTCTTACAATGTTATTTGCAACTTTTTCCACGATATCACTAAATAAACAATTTGCTTTGCTGTGAATTATTTTTAAGTTATTCCTTCGACTATTCAAATGATGAACAGAGAATAAGAGTAAATAATGAATATATTATTATGAAATTTAATTTTCAATTGCTACTCATTTTTTTATCTTAGTATTATTGCTAACATTTTTAATTGAATTTTTATATATATATAGAGAGAGAGATATAATTTGTACATTTTTCTAAAACCTGTGCTTGGCTTCTTGGCCATTTGACACAGAATCTCCTAGTACCGACTGACGACGTCGTCAGCCTGGTATTCATCGAGTCCAGTACATTAGAGCAGATGGTCGTCATCCATCCTGGTATGGTTGTAGAGCGGGCAGGCCTCGTCAGCAGCCAGTGGAGGTATGCTCCCAAACAGTCACGTCCGATGGTTAGGCGAAAACGGGTAACAGCCTCTGCTCTATCCAAATTTCTCGGGATAGGACTTACAATGGCCTGTTTTTCCCATGGCTTTCCAAAGCTCTTGGTGTTTCAAGGCAATATATATATATATGAAGTATCCACGCCAGTTGGCGCAGCTGTAGCTCCTTACTGTAACGACCTCATTAACTCTAACTGTGATTCCGACAAACATGTTGGACTGAGAGTGAAACGATGCAGTTCGAGAGCGGACTTTTTCGGTGTTAATTCTCTAACTGATGTTAAGGACATCAACCATTCTCTTCTTTATTCATTATCTCTTTAAATGTTTTGTGCCGTCACTTTTCTTAACTAATTACATGTTTTAAATATGAACTGTGACTTCATCTTCATTCTCAACCCGAGGTGAGGTGTAAACCCTTACCTCGCTTATATATTAGAATTTTTCTTAATATTCCTCTCTATGAGAGAAACATTATTGTTCTCTTTTCATTATTTCATTTTACTTTGCTGCCTGGTTTATCATCCACGTGTGTTAGAAAGAGGCTTAACTTTTCAACATGGCTCCATTTTTTTTCTATTATGTCGAAAATTTCTGCTGTACAGGGAAGGTGGATCCATGAAGTATTGCAAAACCCTAAATTGCTGGTCTAATTCAGCGACAGCTCTAGAAATCATAATAGGTCTCCATTTTAGTCCGAAGACTCTTTTTGTATTTATCTTTGTTATGTCTTTCGAACTCCAATTTGTTTCTTCTTTAGCATTGTAGGTTATACAACTTTTTCACTGGGTATCTTATTTTATTTTATTATATATGTATGTAATAATTCCCTCTAGTATCCTTTTTATTAACTCTTTGTACTAATATTTAAAATAACTTTAACTCTTTGGTTTAAAATCAACATTGTAATCTTAATCGTAATCGGCTAGTCCAAAATCCCTGTCCCGCCCATTCTATCCAATCAGAACTACTATTACGTAATCATCACGCGCTTGCACAGCCAATATAAAAGAAAAAATCTTGTTTAATCGCCCTCTTTTTTGTCTACCTGCCTTCATCATGTAATCAGCCGGCTGCAACGCGTTCTATGTTTGTTTTTGTATGTGTTTGTGCTATGATGTTTGCTTCTTGTATGGGTAATGCCGTCCCTACTGAATCTTTATATGTTTCCGGATGTGAATAAAAAGGTATAACGATTAACATGAATGCCTCTTCAATAATACCATACTCGACCACGCTCCACGTAACACAGAAAATCACATCACCGGCCACGCCCTACCTTTGGTTCGCCATTGTTTAAATCAACCACTCTCCAGATTATTGCATGTATATATTCAGCTTTATTATTGTTATTATTCAGAAGTTTTTATAGTTAATTTAGATCCAAATAATTATATTTTTCACTTTTTTTTTTACTTTGTTGAACCAAAAAGCAGAATAAAATGACGCTGATGTATTACTTTTCAAATCCATTTTTGTACGACTAATCCCACGCAAATGTTTTTTCCCGCCCATTTCAATAAAATGCTTCTTTATTGAAGGTTATAATCACACACACACACACACACACACAGGAAAAAATAGAAGTAATAGAACTAATTTTGTGAGTTAATTGATTGTTTATAAATATCGCGCTTCGAGAAGCTGTATGAGGGCTGCTGTCAAGTAACTAGGACATGTGTTATGCAGTGGCGTAACGTACACCCCCGTAACTCCCTCATCGCGGGGAGAGGGAAGGATTCTAGGGGGCAAAAAGCCTGACTGATGCCAAGTACGTACCCCTTGTAGGATCTGGCTTGGGGTCCAAAACCTGACTTTGCAAGAGGGCCCTAATATTCTTTTTTATGCCACTGGTGTTTTGAAAGCATTTCTGAAGATTTAGGGTCCTTATGACCTTTTGAGATGTCCCTTGACCTTACAACTAAATTTTTGGACTAAATGCTGAATGAAGTATTGAAAAAATTAACGTCATTCTGAACTCCTGGTTCAGAACCAACCGAGAAAAAAATTCATAGTATTTAACACATTTTTGATCTCGAATTCTGATAAAGAAATATGTTCGCCTCGATCCATAAAGTTATTATACTTCTGGAAATTTTAGTCCATTTGAACTGAATTTGTTCAATCGGATGTACTTGAAAACACATCTGGAGTAAAACAATAATATTTATTTTAGTTAGAACTTTACTCCTTTTCAATGTACTTATCGTATCAATTTTGAATACTTGAAAATGGATTCTGATAAATATTTCATAATCTCATAGTTTACTTTCCTTGTATTCTGATAGAAAATACCAATTATATGCTTATTTACTTATGTAACATGATTAATCCAATTCAAATTCTGATAAATAAAAAATGTAGCATACACAATACATCCATCAATTCATATTAATATTTAATACAAAATAAGTTTTACTACTTAAAGCAAGAATTTATAAGGAATGGCAATTAAATCAGATTATAAAAAAACCTTTTTTTTTTTTTTTTTTTTTCGTGTTATAAATATAATGATCCTTGTTTTAAAATTTCCAACGTAGAAAACCAAAAACTGCATTGATGGATATTTCTTCAGTCCAAGAGTATTTCAGAAGAAAGACTAATAGACCCCCATTTTAACGAACGTTCAAAGCGACATTTTTAAAAGCAATTTTTTCAGAAAGGAATTTTATATTTTGTATTTTGACATATATGGATTAGAATCCCCCTCCCCTTTCCCCATTCATTCACGATACTATAAAAAAAATAATAAAAAGTTTCACAATAATTCTTATTTTAAATAGTTCACATAATGAACAATAGATGGAACCACCACATATTTGAAGAGTATCTGTTCGGTGGGAGTGAATGTGTGTGAATATTTACATCGCACTAACACTCTCACTCAAATTTTTTCATTTACCTACACTCAATGTAACTTTATTTATTCTTAATGATTTTCCCTTTTTTAATCTTCACACTTAATTATCATACAATTATGCAACAAAGGGCTAAGAGAAAAGCTGAACCCATGAATCCACCCAGTTAATCACGAAAGGAGATAGAGCTTCCCCGAGGGAAGCAGGTTCTCCAATAATCCTTCAACTTATATAAAGAGTGTTTTTTTCCAGGTATAGAAGTTTAAGTTGGCATTACTTTCCAAGATGGCGACCGATTTAACAGCTGTCAAGTGATTTATTCTCAGTTTAGTTTGGCAATTCATCATGAATAGACTCACGCCTGAACAACGCTTTCAAATTGTGCAATTTTATTTCGAAAATAATGGTTCTGTGCGGAATACGTATCGCGCACTACGTCCATTTTATCGTCGACAAAATCGTCCATCAGAGCAGTTAATTCGTTTAACCATGGAACGTTTTCGCACCACGTTAACTCTAATTGATAACTCGCATCCCCAGAGACGCCGTACGGTGCGTACAGAAAAAGCTATTGCTACTGTAGAGCGTAGCATTGAGGAAGACTCGAATGAGTCCATCCGCCATCGAGCACAGGAATTGGATCTGTGTCCATCCACTTTATGGAAGATTTTGCGGAAGGATCTTGGTTTGCGTGCTGACAAAATCCAACTCGTGCAAGAATTGAAGCCAAACGATCATCAAGCAAGGCGTAGATTCGTCGAATGGGCCCAAAACGAGATTGCCGTTGTTCCCGATTTTCATAAGCGAATTTTGTTTAGCGAGATGAAGCGCACTTCTGGTTGAATGGCTACGTCAACAAACAAAACTGCCGCATTTGGAGTGAAGCTAATCCACAAGTGTATGTCGAAACACCGTTACATCCAGAAAAACTGACTGTTTGGTGCGCTTTATGGGTTGGTGGAATCCTTCTTCAAAAACGATGAAGGCCACAAGGTTACAGTCAATGGTGATTGGTGTAGAGCCATGATTACTAACTTTTTCATTCCTGAATTGAACAATCATGATGTTCAGGAGCTGTGGTTCCAACAAGACGGCGCAACATATCACACAGCTCGTGCCACAATCGATTTATTGAAAGACACGTTTGGTGACCGCCTAATTTCACGTTTTGGACCTGTGAATTGGCCTCCAAGATCTTGTGATTTAACACCGCTAGACTATTTTTTGTGGGGCTATGTAAAGTCATTGGTCTATGCGGATAAGCCACAAACGCTTGACCATTTGGAAGACAACATTCGCCGTGTTATTGCCGATATACGGCCACAAATGTTGGAAAAAGTCATCGAAAATTGGAGTATATCCGAGCCAGCCGTGGCAGTCATATGCCAGAAATCATATTTAAAATGTAATGCCACAAGATTATCTTTCGAATAAAAAAAATCATGTCAATCGAATACTACATCGTTGTTTTATTGCAATTTAAAGTTCTATACCTCTAAAAAACACCCTTTACATCGCAATATTCAGCAACACGAGGCCTTTTGGAGTCCCACCTTGTCAGTGGGAGAGTGAGAGTTATATTATAATAAAGCTGCACGGAGCATATTGTCCGGGATACATTATGTCTGGGCGAAAAATTGGAGGACGATAAAAGAGAAAAATATATAAATTACAGCGAACGTATTACTGCCTAGCAAATGGTGAGAGAAGCATTTCTGTCCTCAAGAGAGGAAAGACTGAAATCAGATCTCCTAGGGAAAATGTAAAGTTCAACAGTTTGCTGTTGCTATGCACTCAAAATGATATTGCAATGGAAATTAATTATGATTTTTTGTATGATTTTCTCAAAAAAAAATCATTCGTTTTTCGAAGAAAATTTTCGTTGTACAAATACAATGACAGTGACTCAACAAAGAATAAGATGTCGAGAAGCCAAAGGCAGTAAAGTGATAAGCTATGAAAAAGATGATGATTAACAAGTTGAAAACAGTTCAGAATAATGTATTCTCTATACAGTAATTGCAAACGATTTCATTAATTTACTGTACTAATTTACTAAAGGGTGGGTGGTCCGTGATGCCGTAAAGTAAGAAATGAACCTGAGTGGCCAAACCATGCCACTATCCTTTCCTTATGTCGGTCAGTCCAGGATACTGTGGGTCCACAGGTGGTGGAATATGGAAAGAATATCTAAACAGCAAAAGCAAAGAAAGGGAGAAGAGTAAGAGGGTCAAGGGAAAATTCCTCCCAAAACTAAACAGGAAAAGTAAGAGCTGAAGGAGGAAGCAGAGTGCTCTGGAAATAGGGGACGTAACTATTGAAGTGCCTAGGGAGCCGGGGACGTTAAAAACGGCCCTGCATTATGTGTTCAAAGATACATATATCAAATTTAGTAGCGTACATAGACTACTTGCATAGAATGGTTACATTTTTGGAGCAGACAAAAGCACCGAGAGACGTAATTTTTATGATAAAAGTTAAAAATGTGTTGGTCTCTGAGAGGAATTTGAACCCAACAACCCCATTAATTAAAAAGCAATATAAATAGCTCAACTATTTATATTTTTCTGTATGAGAGAGATTCAAGTATATACCGTATTTATTCGAATCTAAAACGCGCTTTTTTACAATGTTTATGCTACTGAAAATTAAGTGCAGCTTAGAATCGAAGGGGAAAAAATTCGTTGGAAGAGGAAATTAGAGTAATTACAGGTTCATGTATGTATTTAAAAGTTAATGATATTGGTAAAATAACTAATTATTCGCTTCTTATTTCTCTCATTTCAAATTTATTTTAATTCTGTAAAATTGGATATCGATAAACCATTTTATACCATTTTTCTCAAAAACGTCCTGAGAATACGGGGAGAGGCTTATGGATTCGATGGTGGCTTAGATTCGAATAAATACGGTATTTCAATCATTCCCCTGTATTCTCGAACTTTCTTCTCGTTTTAATAAATTAGAATCTTTGATGTTTTATTGTAGAATGACAAATTAAGAAGTTAAGCAAGCAAAAGGCAATTATATATACATATATCACTTTTCTCACATTTATGACAGAATCAAAGTGTTAATAATACATAATTTATTTTAATTTAATTATTAATCACTCCATTTCAATACAAATATTTTACTGGCTTTTTTCCCTCCCCCAACATTTTACTTCCTTTCGCGTAATTTCTCTTAATAACTTATTGAATAATGATATAATTCAACATGTGACGGGCTCACGTGTCTTTTCTTCAACATGTCCTTTGGGTTCTTTGGACCAGAATTAATGGCAACTCTTTTCCAACCAAATCCAAGAAGTGAAGTGTGAATGAAAGATGCAAATGAACAAGCTTTTAAATATCGGAACTTAGAGTAAGCGAGATGGCAATGTATGGCAATTTGTGATAGTGGATGGAAATAGGGATGTCTAATAGAGGAATCGTGGTTCAAGACTGAATGAGCTTTACGTGACTGTGATTAGAAGTTATAAGTGATCAAATATATTTAATTCAAGTTGCACACCAGTGCATACAAGTCTATACAGAGTGATTTTTCAAGCTGTAATAAGGTAGGATTGACTATTTAATATTAGAATCAGTGATTAGACGGTTCGGTTATTGAGAGTGATCTGAATTAGATTAAGTCTTATTATCTAAATATATATATATTGTGTGTTGCGTATTTTGACATCGTAGATTCTCTCACTTTAATTATTATAATTTAATTTGTTAAAGGTTTAATTTAATATATTAAGATAATGTTTGATTCTAGTTCTTTCGTTAATCCTATGCCTCTAGCTCACGCTGATACTTCGAGAGATGTTCTTCCAAGGAGAGGAACATCACAAACAGACAATTAAATGGAGAATTTAAAGTGAATTTCAATTGGAATGAAACAATAAATCGGTTCATCCGATTGGTCAATACTTTACTCTGACTCTGAAGTCCGTAATTTTTCTTTTAGTAAAGAATAACCCATCAATTTCAAATTATTACTAATAACAATCTGTTTTCCTCCGTGGCCTTTGACTTCTTTTAAAATTAGGATGTACTTTAGCATACAGAAAAATATTGTAATGTTTGTTTTGAATTCGGGTGATGCATAAGATAGGAGACAATCAGATCTTGTTGCCATCGCCATGTGACAAAGTTTTGCAATTACCCGGTCAGTCATAACTAATCTTTGCTTTAGATTACTTCAAGCTCAACTTTGATAAAAGCAAAAATCTGCGTAAATTATCTTTATCTTTAGCATTTTAAGGTAAAATATGTTTTTAAGTTAACATATTAAGTATAAAAAGGGAGGATTCATAGTATTTTTAAATTCTAAGAATACTGATAAATATTGCATGTGCCACGGCAACTTGAATTTATTTTGAGATTAGGAATATTTTCCAATGTCAAAAACAACTTCAGTTTTACGTTCTATTCTTTAATACTGAACCCAAATTTTTTTTTCAGGACTGTTCATTAAAAAAACTTGCAATGTAAAGGGTAAAACATATAAAAAAAAAGCTTACTAGTTCTTATAACAATATTTAAGCAATGCATAATATTTTAAGAGGACACAGTACAATTAAATAGAAAAATTCAGTCAAAAACCTATTAAAGTTTATTAGCATAAATTATTCTTCATGTACTTTTCCGATTTTTCACGTAGTTTGAAAGTTTAAAAAAGTTTAGAGTTATGGTAATTTTTATATTCGTTTTATTCAACAACCAATGGGGTATACCAACTTCAAACAAATTTACCTCAGAAAGAAATAATAACTAGCTTTTCTTAAGTTACTCAATTAATTATTTAGTTGCTAAGTTTTGTACCACTGTTATTATGATTAATAGCAATAGTTATATGAAGCTATGCGTAATTACTGAATACCAGTGATCATAGCAGGAAAACCGACACATATGCATCAAAAGATATACTTTCCGAATGATAATTTCACCAGTATTCTCCTCCTCTGATCAATACAACTACACTCATGTTCAAAATTAAGGTCATAAACATGTTTTACGGGTCACACTATGTCAAGGTCGTCACTCAGCATCAACAACTGCATAGGATCGCTATTTGGCGCATGGTGACATAGGTGGATAAAGGCTTCTCATCTTGCTCGGGACCTTGCTGCTGTGTCTGGAAGAAGAATTATCAAGCAAACGCTCTACAGCCGTCTTGCAGAGACTGTTCTTTATGCCCGGCGTCCGGTCTTGTGTGTCCATTTGACTGCATCCAACAGAAAAGAGAGGATATTTGTGGAGCTGAAAACATCAGTCATGGACACCACAGAAAGGGGGAAAGGATCTTCTTTTCAGTGATCAGTCGAAATTCCCCTGACAAAGTGATTCTCTTCGAGTCTTCATTTGGAGAGAAAGTGGAGCTCCTTTCATCCCCCTACAAGACAAAAATCGGCACATTTCATGACATCGGAATCCTTGTTTGTGGCGTCATAATGTTGGGCAGTCGTACACCCCTGTACCTTTTCCATGCGAGTACTGTGAACTCACAGCGCTCTACGGATGAGATCCTGGAAGCCAATATGAGATCTTTCTCGGTGCTATGGGCCTGGACTACATTTTTATGGACGAAAATGAGCAGCCACACAAAGCTCACATTGTTGATGAATTTCATTAGGGAGGGGATATTCGCCATACGGATTGGCCCCAGAGGTCTCCAGATCTAAATCTTATGGTCTAAGCCAGTGCTTCTCAAACTTTCTATACTTGTGACCCAATTTTCAATCACACTTTTCATCGCGCCCCCTCCAATAAATAACATGTACTGAATTCAATAATAATATACTTTGACGTAAAGCTACAATACAACTTTAATTATAAACCGTATATATCATCAAGATAAGTATTAAATATTGCATGCAATTTTATAACATTCTCATAGGGTCACTGGTAATTATTAAACTTATTCTTGACTTAGCACTGTTAAATTAATTATGAAACACATTGTGCAGTACTGATACATGTATAAGTGTATTACACTCATGTCCATCAATTAAGGATAATTCAGAATCACACAGGAATTGAACTCTAAAATAAAAATTTCACCTGTAGAATTATCCCCCACATGTTGAACAATAATATGCAAATTACAGGAAACCACCAGATGGCGCGGATAGTATGACACAATGACGAGAGTGTAAGAGAGGGGTATATAAGGAATGGTGGCAAAGAAGTAAAATTGTTCACAGGCGCTTTAAAAGCCTTCCAGTGCAATAACCACATAGTTATGGCACAAAGGAAGCATTTGGATGATTTTTTACGTGGTAGAATTATTGGACGACTGGAATGAGGACGTACCCAGCTGGAAGTATCCGAGGAACTTGTAATCGCCCAGAGTGTCATCTCCAGGCTTTGGCAACAATTCCAAGATGATGTTAATGTGAGTAGATGTTACAGCACAGGTCGCCCCCGAGTTACAATGCCGAATGAGGACTGGTATTTGTCAGTTACTGCCAAAAGAAACAGACGGAACACAGCATCAGACCTGTCTCGTCAGTTCTCTTCAGCTACCGGTACGACAGTTTCAAGGCAGACCGTGTACAGACGCTTAGGGCACATTGGTCTATATGCTCGTAGGCCTGTCAGATGTGTTCCACTTACCACAACGCACTGTCGCCTGCGATTAACCTGGAGTAGAGAGCATGCATTGTGAACACCACAACAGTGGTCTTGTGTGATGTTTTCCGACGAGTCCAGGTTTAGCTTGCAGTTTGATTCTCTACGGACTTTAATATGGAGAGCGCCAGATACCCGTTACCACCAAGAGAACACCATTGAACTCACCGTTACGGTGGTGCAGGATGGCTCGTTTGGGGAGGAATTATTCTTGGTTCCAGAACTGACCTGTATGTTCAGAGTGCAACGTTGACAGGCCACATCTATCGGGATGTCATTCTGGAACAACATGTACGTTTGTTTCGGGGCGCCATGGGTGCTGAATCTCTGTTTATGGATGACAACGCCCGTCCTCACCGTGCAAACATTGTAGACGAATGCCTTCAATCGGAGGATATCACCCGTATGGATTGGCCAGCATACTCACCGGACTTGAATCCAATAGAGCATGTGGGGGATATGCTTGGCCGACGAATTGCAGCCCGTCAACCTCCTCCCACCTGTCTACCGGAACTTCGGAGGACATTGCTTGATGAGAGGTGTAATATTCCCCAAGTTTCAGGGTCTTTTATTATCCTTAGGAAGATATCATCTGTGTGTGTTCTTGTCTGTGTTTGTTAAGTGTTGGTTTTTTTTTTTTTTTTTTTTTTTTGTATTTGCATTGTAATTGTTAAGCGTTTTTTCTGTATTCTTCCCCCAATTCTCAAGAATTTTGGGGAAGGGACCTTTTTGTACAGGTTTTTGGTTTAATTTGAAAATAAAATACTTCTCGGAGGGTCGGATGCAGCTCTAAACCCTTCGGGTGAGCTCGATTCTCTGGAGTAAGTAAGTAAGATCAGATTGATAATTTGATACTCAGCATGCCTAGGCGTTGTAAGACCTGTATTGCATCGTCTGGGAGACATACTCCGTATTAACCACCATACTAACCATGTTATACTGTTTTTTGTAAATAGGTTCTTTTTTGAAATTTGCCCCGGGAGTATATAAAAATCGCAATTTTTAGTAATTATGTCAAACATATAGCATCTTTTTTGCTCTTTACCTTTTGTTTAGTAAATAGACTCTTCAAATAAGTCAAATTTGTTTTGCTTCTGTCTCTTTCTTTGCCTGACTTCATTATTCTTATTTATGGACATGAGTGTATATTAGTGTAAACCTGTATTTTATGATGTCAGAATGTATTTTGTTTTGCTTCCTTTCAGTAAATTATTAATTTTTAAAAAAATAATCTTTTGTTTTCGACTTTTTGATATACTCGCGCCCCCCTTGTAGGGTTATCACGCCCCCTCACTTGTAGCGTAAGCCCCCTCCCAAGACCCCCTGAGAGTTTAAAAGTCGTACTTTTAGAAGAATTGGTTTTGTTGTCACAAATATTTATTGATACTCTCATAAACAGCTTCACAGCTCGTTATGAAGCTTGCATACCGGTGCACGGTGGTCACACGTAAAATTAGACAGACTTTTAAGGAGTTAAATGCTTTATCTCTGATTCATGGTTTCACACGTTTCGATATATCCTGTACCTTATTTCAAAATTAAAATCTTGTCCAGATGATTATGTTGCTATATTCTCTCTCAGACTGTTATGCGCCTCTGCACAAAATTTCGTGGCAACACAGCGAATAGTTCATCAGTTTTCCTAGATTTTGTGTTTGTGATCTTAATTTTGGACGTGAGTACACAATTGACAATTTTGCGCGGGAACTTGGCAATGTCTTTTCTGAAGATGTTTAGTCTGTATTAAAAAATACTGTGTTAAACTATGTACTGACAACCAAAGCAGACGTGTTAGGAGATATTCAGGGCAGTGTAGGAAACCTGACGAACATCACATGGATTCACAATAAGATACTGTAGTCTTCGGTGCTATTTTCTTTGATATCTGAACTCCTTTCCCAGTCATTTGTAACGCAGAACAGCAGTACAACTATAAAATGCTTAGACACTTTGTGCTATAGCTCCTTTTGTGTCGAGACAAAATTGCCTTTCAACAAGATAATAACCTAGCTGTAGGTTGTTGCAATTAATTGTCTACAAACCTGTCAAATATTTTCTAGGCAAGCTAGTTCTCAGTATTCCTTCCTCGTAGGACACATTTGTCACCAGATGATAAGGTCCCTTCAAACAGTCAAGAATGCTGACAATTTAGCAAGACAGTTGGACACAATTTGGGAAGAAATCGTGCCATCAGGGAAGTTTAATTTCAAACATAAAGAACGTTTTCCTCAACGCATTGTTTTAATACACCACTGTCCTCTCCCTTTGAATAATTGTACCTCTTGAATTTGATACATACTATCGAACAGACATACAAGCCTCGTGCAGCTTTATAATGTGACGTTAAAATAACATTCACTCCAACAGACATATTAAACCACATTAAATCATTCAGAATATTCGCATTATCATAGGCACCTCTTTCGGTTCATTTGTAACAGTACACTCTACAACAAGGGTGTCAAACTTAAAAGCTACCTTGAGCGAAGAAAACAAGGTTTAACTTGAGGTAGGACGTAAGAAAAATCAACATTCACAGAAACGGAGGTTTATTTCGAATAATTCATTATAATAAACATATATAAAAGAACAAGAAAAGTTTAGTGTTTACATCCTGACATCATCATGACCTATTTACATCTTGATGCATGTGTTTTCTATTCCCTAAGGCTTTTTCCCCCCTCTTCAATACTCTTTTTTTTAGATATTTTCAAATGTATTTCATATATAAAAAAAATAGCCCGGATTTAGAATTGAAAGCTCTAGTTATTTGTTTATAAAATGTCAAAGTTAATATTTTTAGTCCTTTTTTCCAGTTTTTTTCCTTATTATTTTTTCCAACTTCTGAATAAAAAAATAATAATTAATATTCAATATAAAGAGACAGGTTTCCAATGTCATGTGGTCTTACTTTTACTCGTAATAACTCAAACAGTAAAAATTACTTGAGGAATTAAAAAATTCTAAGAAAATTTAAAAATTATTATAATTTTTTTAAGTTTTGAAATAAAGGCATACCTAATGAACCTAATGAGATAAAATTGATTAACATGGACAGAAGAAAACCATTATTCACTTTCAGTATTAGTGTCTCCTAATTTATTGTTTTGAAAACGAATACCACGTAAACACCTAAATAAATGTTACTTCGTCCATCACATATTTACTCACTTTTTAGTTTTCTTTGGCACAGTCATATTTAAAATTTAAGAGTAGATTTCATTTCAATTTTCTTAATGAATTTAAAAGAAAGTTAAAAAAAAAAAAGTATTTACACGAAGTTTCACAAAGAACAGTGTTTGCCACTAGAATATATGTATATTTAGTTCAAACAATCGAGTTTCCCTTTGTGTTTTATGGCTAAGGAATGGAAATGGGGTGGCATTTTGGTAGAATAATTATGCTTGAGTCTACACTTCTTTGAGAAACATTAATTCTACTCGGAACCACAATTCAGCATTTGAAATATTGCACCAGATACAGGCAAGGCCAAATTTAAAATTCAGGGCAAGCAAAACTGAGTGGCAATCTATATCAGTCAGTAACTTACACGCATGTGTGTTCAGGGCCTGAGTAACTCATTTTTTTGCGCTAAGCCAAACAAGTTATTCTTTGTGTGTGTATCCCTCCTTCCACTACAAAAAATTATAAGTCAGGCAAAAAAATTTGAACAGTTTAATTTCCAAATAAGCCATATTAGTGAGGATGAATTTTTTTCGTGAAACATTCGAAACTTAATAAATCTTAAAATGTTTCAAAAATCCGGGACTTTTTAATTTAAATTCTAGAAGACGCGTGGTTGAGATTAAGCATTGTCTAAGATTAAGTCTTTGGTCAAACTGGTTTAACTTACAATAGCCTTTATAATTTGGATGAAAAGCCTTTGATAATAATTTTGTTCACTTGACGTATTTGTAACTAAAATAAGTGCTGTGGTGTTTTTCAAAAATAATGTGTCTCATAAAAAAATAATGCTATCCGATTAGAATTTTAAGTGCTGGTATAAATAAGCAAAAATACGATGATCTCAAAAGTGGTGTTACTTGTTATGCTAGTTGTGTTGTACGTTATCAGAATTTTCCTTTCCTAAAAACAAAAATGTTTGCAGTATGATAAATATTGCTAGCTATAAAAATGTATTTGTTTTTTGCTGTTGTTGTTGTTTTTAAAATTTTTTCTTAACTCACCCTTCCCCCGATTGCCCCACTTATAGAACAAGGTCAAGGTTGACCTCATGGAAATTCAAAACTTCGTGATAATGGTACTAATTTAAATTTGTTTTTCAAAAAATTACATACAATCTTATAATAGAAGTATTTTCGATGTTAAAATATACTGAAATCTGTTAAAATATACTAAAATCTGTTAAAATATATTAAAATCTGTTAAATGTATACTAAAGAAAGGAAAACCTCCTTAAAACTTTCCATTAATGATAAACTTTTTCTTTAGTATTTAGAGAGCAGGGATGTCCAACACAAATGACCTTGCGGGCCACTTCGGAAAAGCATTATAGTCTCGCTGGCCGCACATAAAAGTATGTACCTTTATATCAGATTTGGAAACAAAAAAAACATTTATTGGAGGGAAAATTTAAAACAATGAATTATTATTATTGTTTTCATTATTTTTCATGTATACAGACATAAATAATATAACAATGTTTATATAATATAATATTACAATGATCAAATAATGTTTAAAGTATTACAGTTGCCATTTTCTTGAAAATTACGGTGTTCCTTTTGAATCGATCTTTCGTTACTCATTGTTAAAATTTGTTTGTACAGTCATTCGCAAACGATTAAGTATACATTTCCCTTTATCTTAACCATCCTGGATATTTTTTTAAAATTTTATAAAACATCTCTGAGTGCCTCTTGCTTTTTGGGCACTCCAAACAGAAAAGGAAAAGGAGAAATGAAAGTCGCACACACGAAGATATCGGTAATAACACGGCGAATGTTGTCTTCCAAATGGTCAAGCGTTTGTGGCTTATCCGCATAGACCAATGACTTTACATAGCGCCACAAAAAATAGTCTAGCGGTGTTAAATCACAAGATCTTGGAGGCCAATTCACAGGTTCAAAACGGGAAATTAGGCGGTCACCAAACGTGTCTTTCAATAAATCGATTGTGGCACGAGCTGTGTGATATGTTGCGCCGTCTTGTTGGAACCACAGCTCCTGAACATCATGATTGTTCAATTCAGGAATGAAAAAGTTAGTAATCATGGCTCTACACCAATCACCATTGACTGTAACCTTGTGGCCTTCATCGTTTTTGAAGAAGGATTCCACCAACCCATAAAGCGCACCAAACAGTCAGTTTTTCTGGATGTAACGGTATTTCGACATACACTTGTGGATTAGCTTCACTCCAAATGCGGCAGTTTTGTTTGTTGACGTAGCCATTTAACCAGAAGTACGCTTCATCGCTAAACAAAATTCGCTTATGAAAATGGACCATTATTTTCGAAATAAAATTGCACAATTTGAAAGCGTTGTTCAGGCGTGAGTCTATTCATGATGAATTGCCAAACCAAACTGAGAATAAATTACTTGACAGCTGTTAAATCGGTCGCCATCTTGGAAAGTAATGCCAACTTAAACTTCTATACCTGAAAAAAAAACACTCTGTATATATGTATGAATTTCCCGTCAAATAAATTTCAAAATGAAAAAACTTTCAAAACCTGATATTTAAAATTTTTAAAAAAGAGTCGGCGGGCCGCGTGTTGGACACCCCTGATTTAGAGAATGAAGGCTGTTCTAAGTTTTTAAAGTATCCAACTACCCAAAAATCGCGAATTTTTTTTCAAATATGGGCAAATTTTTATATTATTTTATTTTATAGACCATCTTATTACCTTTAAAAAATACCAAGTCTTTTATTTTCCATTCTCTAGAACAAAAACTACAAATGTTTTAGTAAAAGCAGATGTCCTTTTTACACAAGATATCAAACTTTAAAATGCGTTTTAATCGAAATTTTTTTTTTCGAAAAGCATTAACGGGAACAGCGATTGCTCAAAAGTTTTGAAAATAATTAACTGAAATTTTTTGTGTATGATCTGTATAATAAAGAGTGTTTTTTTTTCCAGGTATAGAAGTTTAAGTTGGCATTACTTTCCAAGATGGCGACCGATTTAACAGCTGTCAAGTGATTTATTCTCAGTTTGGTTTGGCAATTCCTCATGAATAGACTCACGCCTGAACAACGCTTTCAAATTGTGCAATTTTATTTCGAAAATAATGGTTCTGTGCGGAATACGTAGTCCCGATTTTCATAAGCGGATTTTGTTTAGCGATGAAGCGCACTTCTGGTTGAATGGCTACGTCAACAAACAAAACTGCCGCATTTGGAGTGAAGCTAATCCACAAGTGTATGTCGAAACACCGTTACATCCAAAAACTGACTGTTTGGTGTGCTTTATGGGCTGGTGGAATCCTTCTTCAAAAACGATGAAGGCCACAACGTTACAGTCAATGGTGATCGGTATAGAGCCATGATTACTAACTTTTTCATTCCTGAATTGAACAATTATGATGTCCAGGAGCTGTGGTTCCAACAAGACGGCGCAACATGTCACACAGCTCGTGCCATAATCGATTTATTGAAGGACGCGTTTGGTGACCGCCTAATTTCACGTTTTGGACCTGTGAATTGGCCTCCAAGATCTTGTGATTTAACACCGCTAGACTATTTTTGTGGGGCTATGTAAAGTCATTGGTCTATTTTCGGTCTATGTTTTTTCTCTTTTCATTTTAGGATAAGCCTCAAACGCTTGACCATTTGGAAGACAACATTCGCCGTGTTATTGCCGATATACGGCCACAAATGTTGGAAAAAGTCATCGAAAATTGGACGTCCAGATTGGACTACATCCAAGCCACCCGTGGAAGTCATATGCCAGAAATCCTATTTAAAATGTAATGCCACAAGATTATCTTTCGAATAAAAAAAAATTCATGTCAATCGAATAATACATCGTTGTTTTATTGCAATTTAAAGTTCTATTCCTCTAAAAAAAACACCCTTTAGTAAAAGTGTTTTGATTTGCAGATTTATCCCCATCACTGTTTTATTACAAAATTTACACAGTCCCTTCATGTGAATATAATCATTGTTTCTTGAGCAATTTAATACATTAATAAAAATAAAGTGCTTTACTTTTTTTGTAAAAATTAAAATACCTCTTATCCTGAAAGTCGTTTCAAAAATGAATTGCAAAGCAGTACATCAAAATTGAAAAATTGAGAATTTGTTTATAAACTTTTTGTAAAGAATGGGCCCCGTTTATGTAATTTTTTGTCAATTTTTACCATTTTTTTCCCATTTTAGTATTAATCATTTTTTTTCTCTTTTCATTTTTAGCATTTTTTTCTAAAATGTACTAAATAAATCTAAAAGCCACAAAAAATCTTCATATCTCATTTTTTCAAAAAAAAAAAAGTCGTCGCAAGTAATCGCATACCTTAATGAAAAAATTTAAGCTAGATATTTATGGAGTTTTCTCTTAAATAATGCAAGAGAAAAAAAAAAAGATTCTAAAATAAAATCCTTAAAGCTTCTATTTTTGCTTCATTTTGTATATTTCTATTGTTCACACTTTGTTAATTCATGTATTCGCATTTTTTCTCATATATCCAGAGTTTGAATTATGCATGTATACACTCGTGACAGAATGATTTTATGTCCCTCCCTCCGACTAAAAATTTATTTTATAATGTTCAATAAAAAATATACATTGCCTATTTTATTTATTTTTTTGCTAAAAATACTTCGAAATTGAATATCAAAATTGGAAAACATAACTGTAAGCATTCGATTTTTTACTTCTTCCTGTCTGCTGTACTCATAAGCAAGGACGTCTTAAGACACTTTGAGGTCCTGGGCCCAGAGGAATCTTGAGATTTTTTGAGGCCTTGGGCCCATATTCAAAAGACACCCTACCTGAGATCCCTAAAAGTAAACAGTATATAGCATACATTGTCAAATACTCGTTCAAAAGACAATTTGAAACAAATAAATGTACACGACTCACAATCTGAAAACTCTAAGAACAAACCGGCTGTACATATGGCCGCATTTTGACTGCATAAATTGAATGATTGATTATGTTATTAAGCCTAGGCCTAGACATGCTCAACGGTCAACACATAATTATATAGTCTTACCACTTTTGCTGGTTGACATGCAGTTTGAAATTTCTTGTTTTTCGGAGAATATGTATGGGAATAATATTTGAACCTTAAAATTACCCGGATCATGATCGTATTAAGACAGAGCCGATAACGAAATGAGGCCCCCACCAAGAGAAAGGCCCTGGGCCTGGGCCCGGGCCCAGTTGAACCATGCCTTAAAACGTCCCTGCTCATAGGTCATGGGATAAATTGATCTCAAGAGACGGCCGCGGTTATGATCAAGTTGTTCATATCGGGGTGTAATGCCACTGAAACACCATAATGTAGAGGAGTTGCGTGTGTGACTTACGTTAAATCTATCGAAATCCTTATGTTGATGTGGTGCGGCGGAAGCTTAGGAGTGGGGTGTCAGCTTAGGTGATGTCATTCTATCGAGATTCATAAGTAAGAAGTCCGCTGCCATTAGCCCCTATGTTTCCTCAGAGTGCGACATAATAAAAAACTGAATCATATTAAATGAGCACACGAGAAATTTGATCCTGTTTGTATATGAAGATGTGTCCAAATTTACATAATTCATAAAACGCCGTAATATGAATATTTTCCGTATCACTGAAAGCCATCGTTGCTGATTCAAATGTTAGAAAATATTTTGTCTTTTAATTTGGTAATATTAAAATGCTTTGAAAAATCTAAATAATCAGAACCATCAAAGCATAATTTATTCAGTAAATTAAAATAATGTGCCAAAAATCTTACATCTTTGTCCTTAATAAAAATACAGTTTCAAGAAAATGTGTGATCAACTTATTTTAAGTATGAAAGAACATACTAAAACTAAAATTTTACTATTGGGTTAACATTAACTAACAATGACATAAACTTTCTTAGGAATTTATTAATGTTTGAGATGAAAAAAGCTCTATTACTTAAAATAAAACATCAATTAATAAATCACACTTCTTTTTTGCCAGAGATTATATTCAAATTATTTAACAACTACGTAATCACCTAACTCTTTCATGCTTGGCGGTACATATATTGTATCCCCGATTCTTATTCGTTTATTTTGTGCTGGTACATAAAACGTACCCCTTGTTTGAATGTCTCAGAAATTGATGCTAGATGGTATATTCTCCGAACCATCACAGAGGTCAACTCCTAGAAGTTACTCAAGTTTCCAAAAGATGTCAGAAGCTAGTTGTGTGCAATGGATTTATGCAGTAGTTCATTCTTTGATCAGCTGTGAGTCTGTTGAGTGGAAGCGAATGTGTTGTGTATTTTTAAGTGTAAATTAAAGTGATTATCATGATATTTGAGGCAAATCAGGTAAGTATATATATATTATGTAACTGAATATGTCAATTGTTAGGATCTACTGCCTGCACCTGGCAACAGGTCGAACGAGACACGAGATAGAGAGAAGGTTCTGGCAACGAGAGAGAGAGAGAGAGAAGGGCGCGAACGAGGAAGGGACGGGGAAGCGGTGGCGCGGAAAACGTGGCCGGATAAAGGAAAGACTGCGGGACGATGTTTTGTAATCTTGGATCATCTGAATATATTCTTTTTCTTATGAAATGTCCCATGGAAGATGTACAATAAACAGAGGGACAAAATCCTGACTGCAATTATTTTCTTTTCACGATCCGAAAAGAACCCACAAGTTTACATCAATATTACAATATTTAGTACCTCACATACGCATTGCTTGTATGAAAATACGAGAGTCCAAAAAATGCACCACCACGCCATTGAAGGCCATCTTCACATTACAAATACACAAAATGCATTCTGCTTATTTTTTTCAACAATATTGGACATATTTATTATGCCAGATAGATTTGTTGTAAGTTATATTTTTTAAAAATATAATAATAATATTTATTAAATAATAGTACATACACACACACAAAATAATACAAATGTCCTAAATGAGCTATAGCGCGTGTTCAGGAAACAGTAAATACAACTAATACACTTATTATATGTATATGCTGACTAAATAAAGAATAGGTAAAATAAAATAATGTATAGAATGGAATATTTAAAATTAAACTAACATTAGGAAAATTAGGACTAAACTAAAATTAAGCCTACAACATTAGATTCGGAAAAACTGAAAATGTTTTAATATATAGGATGAATAACAGCATAAGATGAAGAAGTGTATTTGTTTAATTTTCAACTATAAAATAGCTAGCTGAAGCTACTATTTGGCCTAAGCAGGAAAAAATAATGCTTCCAGAACTATCATGCTGCTTGAAGAGTGGTGGTGCAAAATATGTACCACTTATTTTTTAAAACTTTGGACGCCTTTTATTTGAAAAAGTGTTTAATATTATTATTATGTACCAACTTTTGTTCAATGATTCTAGTTTTGTGAGATATATCTAAAATATTTTTAATTATTTCCTCTACTGCATTACTTTTGTCAAAAATTCAGCGCATGAAAGAGTTAAGCATGGACAATTATATGCCAAAAATAACTTATTATTTAATTCCTTTTATACTAAATCATGGAAATAAAAAAAGGCATACGAAACTGGATTATATTATAAAAAGTAATTTTAAAATGTTAATGGATAAATCTCCTATGGATATTCATTGAACAAACAAAAAAATTCAATAAAAGTTCATTACACTTTTCTTGCAGGTGCAGTGGATATTAGGGCTTGCAAACCGGTTAAAACCGAACTTGTTAACAAGTTTTTTGTTAAAATTTACGTAGTTATAAGACCGGAGTTTCCACGAAAAACCGAAAGTTAATTATGTTTTTTTTAAGTGAAAATAGTTTTACTTTTATCTTCTTATTCGTGAAATATTTATGTTACAATTTATTTAGTTTCAAATAAAAAGAAAAAGAGTATCGTTGCATGAACGAACCGGCATTGTTTAAAAGGTAAATAAAAAATTTTTATTGTGAAATATAAGAGGAATTTGAGTGTCAATAAATTTAAAAAGACAGGAAAAACAGTCTTACTTTTACATCGTTATACATCTTTTGTATTTTAACGACAGAGAAAGTATAAAAAAAATTTTCTCGAAAAAATCCACTGCGCATATAATATATTACAAATTGAATTTTTTAAGTAATTTGAAAATACATTTATATAGTTATTTTTGAGTAAAAAATTTATACTTGCGACATTAACTTCAAATTACTGTTAATTATATTTATTTTAGACTAAGTATAACAGCAAAAAATCTGGAGTTTTGGAAATATTTCAAAAGTAATGGATATTTTGAAAAAATAATGCAGAATTCCAGTTTAAAAAAGGTACCGTTGAGAACACATCTACATACATCAGTGAATCTCAAACTTTCAATATTTGCGACCCAATATTCAACCATAATTTTTGTCGCCCCCTCCATGCAATAACAATATATTGATTTCAATAACAGTACTGTACTTTGACGTTAAAGCTACAATACGACTAACACCTCTTAATTGCTACCAACGTATTATATTAACGTCTCGCTCAGCCAGTGCATTAATTGTTCCGGGCGTATATATAAGTCTTTCCGAAGTACGATCTTTTTTGTGCACGGCTATTCAAAAAAATTATTACGAAGGCCGTGGGATGCTATAAAAAGACCTTAACAATGTTTGTGAAGGATTTATTTTTTTTTATTTCAGAGGATTTGCTTTTTCATTCCTTATCTTTCCCTCTTCCTCCTCAATATATCACATACACACGCCTACGTGTTCAATGTATCACATACTACTAAACCGCACAAATTATTAAGATAAGTTTTAATTTTTGTATATAACTTTTTATCTATCACAAGCCCATGGAGTCAATATTAATTATTAAACTTGTTATTAGCTTAGTATTGCTGAATTGACTATAAAATACAATGCGTGAAGTACTGATACATTTATAACTGTATTATAGTTGTGCAAATGCGTTTTTATTTCTTATTATGTCGTCAGAATGCATTTTGTTTATTTTCTTTCAGTAAGTTAATAATTTTTAAAATAATTTTTTTGTTTTTGACTTTTCAATATGCTCGCCCCCAGGTGGACTCGCCCCACAGTTTGAGAAATGCTGGTCTACATAATTTGACAAACCATATTAGAGCATTACATCGATTCTATGAAAAATGATGAACCTCCATATAAAAAGGCAGAAAACAACTACAGATATGCTTAATTTCATCAAAAAGAGAATTTTTGATAGGGTTATTGAACTAACTACGCCGCGTACGACGGATTTTCAATTCATGTTGTGAATCATATATTTTGTAATGAGGAAAAATTAAAATTTAAAAGTAACTTATCAAAAATGATCAAATTTAACTAATCTTTTCTCTATCACAATAGATAAATGGACAAGTTGTAATGGCAAAAAATGTTTAAATCAGTGGTACTCACAAGGAAGGGGGAGGGTCTCCAGGTTCGGAATCCCTCATCACCCCTGATTTTTTTTTCGATTGATTATAATCCCATATATATCCCTTCCTTCCTTAATGGCACGACAGCTCAGGATGGACATGTTCTTGGCCTGACTTTTCCAGTTTCTGACCTTAATATTTTTCGAATCTTTTTCTAGGCAATCGATCCACCTGAGTCTGGATCTTCCTCTTTTTCAAGTACCATATGGTCTGGCCACAAAGTTTTGTGCGTGTGCGCGTGTGATTCGATTGACGTCCCATCTTATCGGATGTCCTGCCCATTTTAATCTTTGTATTGCAATTAAAAATTGAAGTCAATTATAAGTTAATTCGAAATTAAGGACATAATTACGTGTTACTATTTAAAACGAGTAAAGTGTAAGAGAAGGAATCGTCCATTTCAGCATGCCAATTTCTTCTAAAAAAGGTTTACTGATGGTGGGGATCCCAAACGTTTTATTTTAACTTATAGTAACTACACTCAAGACTAAATTAAAACATCTCCTGTAACTCTCTATCTACAGAAAACTCTTATTGCTCCTGTCGCCTTTTGGACACCTGACGTCGTGTGAGCGAAGGGAATGTCCGTATGACCATACTCCGGGAAGGGGCGAAAGTTACTAGTAGAAGATGTGTAATCAGGGGCGGCTTTACGGCCGTACAAACCGGACCCCTGTCCGGGACGTCAAATTTTAAAAGCAGCATTTGGATCAAATTTGAAAAATATATTTTTTTATATTACAAAAAAATTTGATATATTTTCTGAAATATTATTAGATGTGGATTTGGTATTTCATTTTTAACCTATCTTATTTCCTTCTTTTGCACTCTGTAAGTTTAATGTCAGTTTTCTTTTATATTAAAACTTGAATGGGGGGCTCGAGGCGCGAGTATATGTTAAATTATGAAATTTCATATGTTTACTCATCTTTCACTAGTAATTTTCTCTCCACCCAGGAGTGGGGTCTCAAGAGACATTCCTTTCCCCCATACGATGTCCAGTACTAACTTTTCTAGAGGACAAGGTTATTAACATTTTTTAGTAGATAGAGAGGCACTGGAGATGTTTTATTTTAGTCTTGAGTGTAGTTACTGTAAGTTAAAATAAAAACGCTTGTGATACCTACCATCAGTAGATTCTTTTTCGAAGAAATTCACCTGCTGAAATAGGCTTTTCTTAAATTTAACTCCTTTAAAATCATAGCAAGGGGGTAGCTATCGCCGTGTCAAGGATATGGGGATCCCAAGTTTCAGGGACCCCAAAATGTCTAAGCAAAATATTATAAAACGTAAAGCCCCCCTCTAAAAAAAGACGCCAAGGAATTTGGATACAGGGCTCACTTAAGACTAGCTAGACCAGCGAATCATAAAGGATGATTATGTACTTAATTTCGAATTATTTTGTATTCTTAGAACAATATATGTATATATATATATATATATATATATATATATATATATATATATATATATATATATATTGTTCTAAGATATATTATAATTTTTTGCTTTGGAGGGAGAGGGGAGGCGGCATTTTCCATTTTTGTCCGGGGCGGCAAAACTGCTAGAGCCGGTCCTGGTGTAATATTATCAAATTACATAACTGCACATATACTTCCGCTTCAAACCCTTAAGTTTCACCATAAAAGAAAATTGACATTAAACATACATAGTACAAAATAAGGAAGTAAGATACATTAAGGTATCCGACTACGTTCGGAACCGTGATTTTGCAAAAGCGTATAAATGGATAATATTTATGATATTTAGAGTCACTTAGATTAGAAAATGTATATAAAATTGTTTTAAGAACATTTTGACAAAAAAAATTATTTAAATACAATATTTAGGCTAAAAATTAACTTAGAATAATCTTTTTTTAAAAATGTTCTTCTTTTGTGAAAAATGCTTCTATTATAATAACATTTTGCCTGTATATAGCTCAGACCTCTGTGCAGAGGCTTAACTAGAATTTTTGAAATATATAACTTAGAAGTGGGTTTATCCATGTTTTACGACAACAGAAGGGAGAAATTTTAAGAAGAAACCGCCGCGATAATTATTTCAAATGGTTGTAACTCTGAAAATAATGTGATTTTTTTCAAAAATTCTAGTTGAACCTCTGTACAGAGGTCTGAGCTATATACAGGCAAAATATTATTAAAATAGAAGCATTTTTCAAAAAGGAGAACATTTTGAAAAAAAGGTTATTCTGAGCTAATTTTTAGCCTAAATATTGTATTTAAATAATTTTTTTTTGTCAAAAGATCCTTAAAACAATTGTATACATGTATTCTAATCTAAGTGACACCTAAATATCATGAAAATTATTCTTTTATGCGCCTTTTTAAAATCACGGTTGCGAACGTAGTCGGATACCTTAAGTGAAATACCAAATTCTCTCCAAATAATATTTCAGAAAATATATCAGTTTTTTTATAATAATAAAAAAGATATTTTTAAATTTGATCCAAATTCTGCCATTAGAATTTGCCATCCCAGGCAGGAGTCCGGTTCGTCCCGCCGTAGAGCCGTCCCCGCTCCACGAATTGTACAAAGGAGAATGTTTGAATTATCCTTCCAAAAAGAGTTGTTGGGAATGTTCGGTGTTACTGAAATAAAATTCGTAACGCAGTTAAAAATTTATTAAAGTGTAATGGCATTCATTTAACCCACGTTAACATTTAGTAAGAGAGTTGTTCCGATCCGGGATAATTTCTGTACCAAATTACGTTCGTCCATGAAATATGACCTTTTGAAAGTATAGTTTTCATGAAATTCTATTTTATTAAAATAAACCAAGATTTGTAAGTTATGTTTAATTTTAGTTTTTCATTATTTTCTCATTATAATATATAAACAATAAAGTTAGTTTTCGTTCTATTTTATATAATTCTTAACAAAAATAGTATTTGATTAATTATAATGTGACCAAAAAAATTTTTTTACAAAGAATTGGAAGACGAAAATTTTAAGAACAAATTACAACATAAATATACAAAACATTTTATTATTTCAATCAAAAATACATTACTTACGCTTGCATCACTTTTAATTATTTACTTAAACGAGTATTTTTTTTTTTTTTCATTGAATGAATTTTTCGTCAATATAATATTTTCCAATAAATCGGGAATTTTTCGGAGCAAGAAATATTTTTCATATTGAACTTTACCGCAAGTGCTACAGCTAAAGTAACAACATTCAATCTTGATTTCTCACTTGTCCAAAAATCATTACCAATTTAAAAAAAAACTCTTTCAGCTGCTATATTAGACACGGGGAAGCGCAACATTAATTCAACAAAAACAGCTAAACTTTCATATGGAATGAGTTAATTTCTGAATTGGTTAAATATTTCCACCCATCTTTTATCGATTTCAGCAGGCTAATTTTCCCATTGTTCTAATTTATTAGAATTTAAATATACCTTCTGTCTTCAAATTTCTTCAAGCAGACAATTGTTATCGATTTTATTAACAGGCATTTCTTTCGATAAAAACTCAACACAATTTTCTATATCTGCCCAATTTACCTGCGATGAAGTCAAAAAACACAATTGAAAACTGTTATTTCCTGTGATATTTGCTTCAAACCATTCTTCGACATATTGGATACATATTTGCTAACAAATTTAGCACTTCTTTGGTGCATCTATCCATTATGCCCGAATTTGATTCTTCTAAAGTTGACAATTTTCTTTTTATTTTTAAAGGAATAAACTTTTCTTACGATGGGGATTTTTTTATTGAAGGATAAAATTATTCAAAATAAGACTAACTTTTGTAGCTGAAATATGATCACCATCAATCTTTTAAATCGTTTTGTAGAATATAAATGCTTGATTATGTGTGTGTACAAAATGCATTAATATATCTAAGTTAATTTATACTGTACCACCACATGATGCGTAACAGTTCGGCCTGGCATCTGGGAATTCAGAGATTAACATACTAGTTTTAAAACATTGAAAAGGAGGACAGGATGGAGGACACTATTCGAGGAAGGACAGAACCTATAAAAAGAGGACTGTCATCTCTAAAGGAGGACAACTGGTCACCTTTTTAATTAATAACATTAATTGCAAAAATTTAAATTAGTTTTATTGTATATTTAAAGCGATAGAGTCTATTTCTTCTTATATAAGAGTTATTAATATTAATTAGCTATAACAAAAATTAGTTTGTTATTTATAGAAAAAACTGACCCAAACCAGTTAATATGTTGTTTCACTTAACGAAAACAACCAAAAACCGGATTTTATCGGATTTTTGCAAGCCTCATCTGCGGTACAGCCCTATCTACGGTAAGTGTGGAGCAGTATGGGTCTTGTATATCGCTCGGTTTTAGTAATAACACACATTGTAACAAATGAAAGTGCATGTTCTTCCCCTTCCCCCTTGCACCAATCGCTTGGCCTCTTTGCTTCTTACGCAATACTTTGCAAGTTGTTTGTATTTGCGTAAGGCTTGAAGTAACAAAAACAAAAGAAATAAATTGTCCTATTATATTCCCATAAAATCATAATGGACTTAAAGAAGTGAATAGGAAAAAATATAACGCCTCTCTCTCTCAATCTGCCAATAAAATCATCTTAAATATTAATTCTTTTGAACTAATGCAAAGCTGTTATAAAAGGAAAATACATTCTAGTATTTAATATCAGAAAAAAATCAGCGAACTTAACTATAAAAACAACACGGAATGCTTCGATAGTCAAGTTTTTCTGCAATTTCGAGGAAAGAATTATGTTTCTTGAAACACAAAGCAGTGTTTCTGATGATGAATTAGTGTTCTGATTTTTTTTCCTTTTATTAATTTTTTGCAGGTGGCCGAATTTTAAGAAAAGACCGAGACAAGAAAAGAAGAAAATATTGAGTCCAATAATCAAACATCATTGATTTTATAAAACAAATTTAGAAAATTCTCCGATATTTTATCTGTAATTTTCCAGAACATTCGAGGACATCTCTTTTGAAAACACTACAGAAAAAGAAGGGGGAAGACATTTAGGCAATAGTACTTTAAAAGATTATATAGTCTACAACAGATGGCGCCATGAGTTAAAATGTTTAGTACACTGACGTCACGGGCATAACATTTTCATAAACCTAAGCAGTAAAATAGCCTTTTTCTATACAGTACTAAGACACGTGAACGTGCGAGTTTTCTAGTGTTCTTAATAGAGGATTTTTACAAAATATATCAACAAATTGGATTATCAAGCCTGATCATTCACCATGTGTGGTGGGAAAGTGGCGATTCCGCCAATTGTCAAGGAAAAAAGACGGTAAGTTTTTCATGTATTCCTGCAACCTACTTTATCGTAGAAATAGCATCTGGTAAACGGCATGATTCTGAGTGAAGCTTGTTTCTACAAGCTATTTTCAAGATTTTCTAACTTTTCAACATGTTGTCACTGTCTGAAATGCAAAATTCTATGATGTTTTATTTCAGTATGCAGTTAAATTGTGACCATTGCATCGAAATTTAAAAGGGAAGAATTATCAATCATTATTCGAAATTATCGGAACAGTGTGTGTATCGAACCCTGTACCGCATCTCGGTTTTATGTTTATCTCAGTTAACTATCAATTTTAGAAAGAAAAATTTTGAAGTGTATCAATTCTATATTGTATTATGTTATTTAATAAGTGAGGAATTATTCGCTGTTTTGGATTTTTATTCTATGTTAAAATTAAAACTTTATTATGTATTCTGAAATATAAGTTATATCGTAATGTATATCAACAAAATCGAAATTTTATATTTATATAATGACCCTTTATACATAGAAAAATAATGGAATATGTATTTGTTTTGACAGTTTGACATATGTCTTGGACACATTATTGTTTGCAGAACACTTGTTGAATTTAGGAACAATTGCATTAGAGAAGTTCTTATCTTAGAAGATCCTAGAATCGTGCTCTCAATTTCTTTGATATAATTTACCTAGTTTTTTTTTTTTTTAAATAAATTTTTTAAAAAGAATATGAGTAATATAATGTACTAAAATAGGAATTAAAATTACACAGTCCATAACTGTTAGAATCCGTAAATAGTCGAATGAAATCGGTTTTTCAGAAATAAAAAAATGATCGTAATGTTTTGCAAGATAGCATTAAATTACCAATTTTTATTTCTTTTATTTTGTAATTTTTAGAATACTTTTGAATGCTAAATACGATTCAGCTCTGGCGAAACGAACAAAGGCACATGCATCGAACATGTGCTAGATTCGATTTCTGTGTTATGTTTACAGAAGTGCCTTTATATTATGCCCAGAAAAAATATTTGTTTGCACATGCGTTGACATTCTTTCCAACTAATGTAGAATATCGGCATATATATTAATGGTATATTATGGAAACAAAATTTAGTGATATTTTTTATTCGATGTAAGCATATTTCTCAAAGCAAATATTTATTTACGAATATCTTTTTATAAATATTAATAGAATAAAAAACTGCACATTTTATTTGATTTTTCCGAATAATAAAATTCCACAGGATTGAATTAATTTTTAGAAAATTTCTATTTTTTAATATTTGGAAATCATTTTAGGAAGCTTATATTGTTTTTACTTGTTTAATAGTTATTTTTTTAATTGCTGCATATATTGATTGTATCAATTAATAAATAGTTTTTATTATATTGCAAACGATATTTTGCTTTATATTTACAATTCATATTTTCTTTATCTGGTTTTCAAATGGATAATGATGAAATCTTTTCCTTTTTGTTGCAACATTAAAAAAAATAAATAAATAAAAAAATTGAGAGCGTAAAGGTCGTAAATTTTTTCCCATTGCTTTTCATTGTTTTTTTTTTATGTGTGTAATTTTCTTCCAGTTTGATTTTGTTACAATTATTATTATAAAAAAAATTACATGCAATTCAATTAAAAAACTGATAACTTCGAAAGTTAAAAATATTTTGAAATTGAGGTTGAAACAATTATTTAAAAAAATCGAATTATTTGATTTTTATATATAGAAGTGTGAAATAATTGAGATAAAAATAGTTTCTTAAACTGTACCTTAATTTTTCGATTATATCTTTATATTCTGTAATTGATTTTCATTACTCATATATTAAAATTATGTACATTATTATATTACATTTTTTCCTTAAAAAGGTCCCAAAAACTAGTGCTATGGATTTTACTTTATAAATAGGAAAATAATTTTAAAAAATAGAGAATATTTGTAAAAAATCAAATGGTAGAGTTAAAAATGTAAAGCTTAAAATATAAAAAGTTACGGTTTTTTTTTTTAAAAAATTATTTTACGTTCTGATTGAGGTGTCAGCAAATATGTATTTCAAGTTTTTAGTTCAAATTTAGCGTTTGTACTTCGAAAAAATATTTAAAATGGAAAAGTGAATATTATTTTTTCTTTCTTTAATTTTCGTGTTCATTACGTTGTTAAAATTGTAATGATCTTTAAACATATATGATACACAGAATTCTTTATAAACGTAATACTATATTTGTTTGTCACAATTGGATAGAAGCTGAATTTAAAATTTTAAAAAAAGAAGGGCGTGGGGTGACAGAAAAAGGAATATAATTTATATTTTAATTTAATTTTTTTTATGTATTTTTATCTTAAAACCATAGATTCAGAGATCCTCCCTCTCAAATATAAATGATTAATTACTTTTTTTGAAAAATTTTGCCTTATAGCCACTAATTTCTTGCGCTATTTAGATACGAAATAGTTATACTAAATATATCAAATCATTAATGTGACTTATATTTTAAGATTAAACATTTTTTTGACAATTTTCGCAATTATGTGATTATGTAGGTGGTATTTAAGTAGATTTCGGTTCGATTTTTTGAGGGGGGGGGGGTATTCTAGTGTTGAGCATTATTACCTGAATAATGGTCGAAGACTTGTTGCTTGGCGCCTAGTCAATTCCCGTGCCGCCAGTCTTCACAATATAGATAAGAACCTGGCGGGTAGTGGCGATCAACCTTTAAACCCATATTATTGTATGCGAAATAGACCATTGTTCATATCCTTAGAATTCCTGCCGGGCAAGTTTTGCTCTCAGAACTAAAATTTCGGTTCCATTTTCGATATGCTCTAACTTCTGTGTTTTTTAATTCTTACTATTAGTTCACTCTCTCCTATGTATATTTATTTATTGATATATATATATATATATATATATATATATATATATATATATATATGTATGTATGTATGTATGTATGTATGTATGTATGTATGTATGTATGTATGTATGTATGTATGTATGTATGTATGTATATATATATATATATATATATATATATATATATATATATATATATATATATATATATATATATATACATCTTGTTCAAATTTTCAATCGTTAATAAAATATTTTCTATTCATCCATTCAAGTTCAAATACATTTTTTTCTACTTGTAGTGGATGACAATCGATGCTAATACAGTTTTTTCAAATATTCATTCTCTTTAATTAAATTAAAAAATAAATAAATAACAAAGAAAGGAAAATCGTTTATTGTGTCCCCTCCCTGTAGCGCAATGGTTAGTTAGCGCGTTGGACTTTTAATCCAAATCTCACCTGGGATGTCCTAATTTCTAAGATTGTGATTTGTTTTTTTCTATACTATTTTATTAGAATAATTAAATTTAATTTATGAACAAAACAATGTTGCGACACCATATGGAGAATGGAAAATTGCAAGGAAAATCGCTTTCTATTTTGTCACTTAATATTTTGATTCTGTCCTATGTATATACATATTTACATTAATTGTAACTATTTAATAAGAAGTAACTAAAATAAATTTTTTCTTTGTTGACCTAAGTTGGAATTGACTTAATTATATATATATATATATATATATATATATATATATATATATATATATATATATATATATATATTCTAAGATAAATTTTGTAGCGCTATATCGTTGTTGTATTTGAACAATAGGCGCATGTGTTCCTTATAAATACTTTTAAAGTCTATGACTAACTCCCAACATTTTAAATCGTAATAGCCTTTAAGTTCTGAGAAATATCCCAATATCTGGTGATTATATTATTTCTTTCATTTTATTGTACAGTATCTTAAAATTGAGAAACGTTCAATAAACATGCCAACTTGATAGCTTAACATTAGAACCTAAAATAAATGATCGGTGATAAGAAATGAAACATACTTTAAAGCATTCAATTCAAATTAAAATTCGCCAAACTTCGCCAATGTGGTTGCGATATAAATATACGTATAATTTTCGCTTATTTTAACATTTTTCAAAATTTCAAAAGACGTAATTATGGGTTAATTGATTGTTTATAAACGTCGCACTCAGAGAAGCTACGCCAGGACTGTGGGTGACGGACCTTTCAAATTTAAGCCTCAGTTAAGTGACGAGGAATGATATCTGAGTTAGCACCCCAGACTTCCATATCACACCATCGAAGAAATTTGGGATTCGCTCACAAATAAAAGAACCCTATAGAAGCTCAATTAGCATACCATTAATTTACATCTAGGGAAACAAGCTTTTTTAAAAATGCTGTGTTAATTCTGACCAATCCATTCGGAGTGTGAAATGGCATTTGGTTCGTAAACAGTCCTTGCCCTTTACCACAGTTCTTCTATTTATACAGTACTGCTGAGTTTTTTCTGAAATTAGTTATGTTGAAGTTTCCGCCCGAAAAAGGAACCACTGAGCCCGCTTTTAAAAGCTTGCAATTTTCAAAAAGTTATGAAGCTAAAAACTTGCTGCACAAACATGTGAGTGTATTTAAATCATCATTTTTCTTCACAAACGATAAATTTTCCAAACTTTGCCAACTTGATTGCGATTATACACAAATACTTAGTTTGAAAACCA
This sequence comes from Trichonephila clavipes, assembly GCA_019973935.1. Taxonomy (NCBI): domain Eukaryota; kingdom Metazoa; phylum Arthropoda; class Arachnida; order Araneae; family Nephilidae; genus Trichonephila; species Trichonephila clavipes. The sequence goes on along the minus strand of BMAU01021340.1, from coordinate 529,506 downwards.
TTAAATAACAGCATCCTAAAAAAAAAAATCATTTACATAGAGTTATGAAATAAATTTATGAGCAATATACACAGAATATAACAATTATAAGGAATGTTATTTTAAACAAATATTTTTTTAATTGCATATCGGAAAAAATATGCAACTTATTTGGTATTGTTTTAACAAACACGAGAATGGTCTCGAGAGAAAATGTGATACGAAATTTTGCTACGTGTGTGTATTTTTAAAATTTAAAAACTAGCTGAGATTTGCACTAACTAATTTTGCATTTTATATAAATAGAATATTTGATTGAAAAAATAGTTTTTTTCCCAATGCACTTGTAATATCTAGCACTGGATAAGTTCCAATCAAAACACACAAAAAAGGGCCATTTTAGTATTTATCTATAAATACTATTGCTCTAATTTTTTTTCTTTTGTAATGTTTTGTGATTTAAAATGTTGCTAAATACTTTCGATCAAACAGTTAGTTGCAGTTGACCTATTTTAAATGCTTTAACTATTTATACATCTGAGTGCTTTTTAATAGATTCATTTGTATACTCTAGAATTTTTTTGACATGTATTCGCGCGTTTTGTTTATTAAAAGAGTTTCTTTGTAGCTTTAAATCTCACACTGTGAGTTGCATAGTTATTAGGCAATGTTATTGTAAGCACTACAATAGGGAATCTAATTTATATGTAAAAAATAATAATTTTTTAATATACCTTATCAAGATCCCCGAACTTGATTTCGAAAAAATTTTATGAAATGTTGCAAAAAAGAAAAAAAACTATATCCGCGCATACATACAAATAAACAAAATATCAACTTTTCTTAAAATACTCCATTATTTTAACCCCCATTTTATTCAAATGAAAAAGAAACATTGGCTGATCAACTCCTTTTCTAATAGACCAATTAGCCTCTAGTTTGTAAATTAATTTTCAATATTTTGCATTTATATCATTTATCGAAAAATATCTGGCAGTTATTCAAAGATGCATGGAGTTATGAATATTGGGCTATTTTATAACCAAATAAATTAATACCACTTATTTATTAGATATTATTATTAGCTATGCTTTTGAAGGAAAACAGTCTCATTTTTTTGTAATAGAAAACAAATATTAAATAAAATATATACATGATATTCAGTGGTACACACAGGAATTTTTCAAGGGAGGGGGTCCTGGGTCGAAACGAAAGTCCAACATTCAAGTATCATACTCCAACACATTCTTTTGATTTTGTCGATTTTTCAGAGCCAAAAACATTTAAAAATTAGTTATTGGATAAATAATTAGCATTAATTAATAAAAATAAAATTAGTTATTATTAAATTAAATTTTATGTACTGTATACATAGGATTATAATCAATCGAAAAAAATAAAGGGCTTTGGAGGGGGAGTCCAGACCCCCCCTTGTTTGCGCCATTGATGATATTTCTTATCACATTTTCATCTTTTTTTTTTCCAAAATTTTTAGTCTTTTAAATTTTTTTTTGCGTAGGAGAAAGAATATCCAAGGTAGAGAGAGGCTTTTTCTGCCAAACGTCTATTCTCATTTCTTGTTGTTAGATAGCATTGTACGTAAGTGATGCTAAGGAATATATGCACTTTAACAAAGTATAATTGAAAGTACAAACCTGAAAAAATTTAATTTAATTTTTTTTAAAAATATCTTAGTCGTTTTTTTGTACTTTTCTTTTTCTATTAAGTAACGTACGTACTTTTTTTTTATTCCATGCTTTGATCATAAAGTTAAAAATAAACCTCAAGAACGTTAAAAGATATCTTTATCCTAATCAGCATTTTTCATTTCTCATTCTTTATCCTTATTGAATTTTTTTTTTTAATGTTACTCATGAGTTGTGTGTATATTGTCGATATCTGTATGGAGTCAATCTCAATAAAAGCAATTTATCATAGAATTTTTGTTTCAGTTAAAAAATTTTATCAATGCCAAACTTAAGAGATATATATACTGAAGAGGGGGGACTTAATAATTAAGGGGTTATATCTTACTAATTCCTTCGTGAATAGAATCCATGAATATTTTCGAAAATATAAAGAATTATAAATGTATTGTTAAAATTTTGTGAAGTTTTCATAGGATAATAATTAATTTCTGCGATTTATATTTGCTTCTATACTTTAACTTTTCGCAATTCTTACAGTTTCTTTTTTAATCCATGCATGTCATATATTTGTTCATATATAATCAATACATTCAAAAGCCTTTTAGTTTCGCAACACGTATCGAAATTATTTTTATTTCTATTAAAGAACCCGAAGTATTACTCACAAAGAAGAACTTTGCTTCGAAATGCATGACTCATTAATATTGTTTTTCGAACTTACGAAATTTATTTGCCATAACACACACATCCGTGTTTCTTCTATCTACGCCATTGTTTTATTTTTTTTAAAAAAAACATGTAATCTATTTTTGAATTTACTTTTTTACACTGTTGGGAAGATTAAAAACAAAACAAAACATGCCACTTATGTAACATAACGGGACACACTTTCATGAAAGTGGCCTCTTTCTCAACAGGTGAAACTGTGTGAAACAAGAATGTGGTGAAAAAAGGCCGTTTCTATGCTTTAGGTCTACTGACCTTGGGAAGGCCGTTCTCGCTAGACAACACTCCATTTATCACCCCCCCCCCCCTTTGGTTGACTGACGCCTCTTTGCCTTCCCCCAACCTCAGGTGGCTCCTTCACTTATCTTGTATATGTTATTCCAGGTGAGGGGCCCCGTTGGCAAACACTGCAAGTCCCACTCTACAATGGATACCCACAGTACAAACAGAGTTTATCGTTGGTCTGTTTCTTTTCATTCTTATCGCAACTGTGGAATTTGTTGAAGAAATGAAATGCAAGCTTTTAAGTAAAAGTTGGAGCCATTTAGAGTTGGCAAAATTATTTTTCTTTCACTTTTTGATGTGAGTGTGCTTGCTCTTGGCGGTGAATTAGTTTGATAGAAAAAGAGAAGAAAAAAAAAGTGATGCAGAGGTCAAGTCAAAGAAACTAAATTGGCTCTCGTTCCTAACGAGGTAGGAACTGAAATGCCAGGCAATCTGAAAAGGTAAATAAATATTATGAGTATTTATTTTTTTAAATCATGCGGGGAATGAAAATAAGGCTTTTGGAAGAGAGATAGCGAGGTTGATACGGCAGTTTCAAGATTCTTTAAAAGTGGCTTTGTTATGGTTTTCTAATAGAATTTCTTTCGTGATGTTTGTGTTTTAAGTTTTGCAGTGATTCATTTGGATATCATTTTTAAGATTTGAAAACAGCACTCTGTTTACAAATCTGTGTTTTTTTTTTTCCGGCAAGAGGTTATTTTGTTCTTGTTTTTATTTGTATAGAAGTCTCATTTCACATGAATTCACTCTCCTTGTGTGTGTGTGTGTCTTCAAATAAATAATACTTATAGTAGGACATAGTGTTGAAAAAATTTCTAAAAATATCTTTCTTTTTGAATTTTTTTTTTATGTATGTTCCTATTCAAATTCTCCGTAAATATGTATTCTTTTAAAGTTATAAGATATCTGTTGCAGATGCAAATATACATTTAGCACTAAATAATTTGCTAAAAAGCTAGAAAAGTAAATTCATGAGCTTTTCCTTTGTTCTTCAAGAGCATTTGATCTTGAAAATTTGTAGTAAACAAACATTAAGTTCTTTATCAATTTTCAAAAAATGAAGGGCACGCTGGGGGGGACACAGTTCAATTCAATTGACAAAAATTCAAATAAAACTTTTCTATTCTAATTAATTCTTTATGTAATTTTCTACAATATCACAAAGTTTGAAAGCTCTAAGTTAAAAAAAAAATCTAGTGTTATAACTTTTAAGTTCGTTTTTATTCACATTTCAATGGTAAATAAAAAATTTTAACTCATTTATCTCATAAAGAAAAAAAAATCACTAGTTTATCTTGATTTAAAATGCTAAAAATTTTTTCTATTGTGCCAAATGTTTTGATATTTTCCCCAACTATTGCAAACAGAACATGTAACAGAAGTTAAAATACATTTTTGAACTAAAGCAATACTTATATATATATATATATATATATATATATATATATTTTAATTTGAATCTTGTATTTAGACATTTTTTAAAGTAATTTTCAATAAACATTCATAAAAACAAGTATTTTGTAAACATCAATCATATTACCAAAAACCCATACCGACTTTTGTTATGCTAGTTTGAAGTATTTGTAAATCAAATTTCATGCGTGTGCGCCCATTATCGTTTGATACATTTTTAAATTTTTCTTTAAACAATTAAGTGAATTTGTTCTGTGGTATTTTGAACACAAACTGTTTAACGCGTATTACATGTACATAGGTTACAATAATAGAATTTAAAAAAACATTAAATCGGAAGTTTTTTGTTTTTTATAAATCTTGATTAAGATTTTTTTAAATAAATTTTTTATCCTCTTACTCTGCAATCTTGGTGGGATCCAAGTGAATGGGTCATAGAGAAGATCTAACTTAGAACTTTACCAAATTTACAAACAGCCTGATGTTGTAAAGTTTGTCAAATTAGAGACTTATATGGGCTGGTCATCTGGCTAGAATGAATGAAGATCGTTGCTGTAAGAAAATCTTTCTGGCAAAGCCCATGGGTAATAGACCTCGGGGCAGACCCCGTTAAGATGGATTGACTGTGTTGAGAAGTGCCTAAAAATTTTAAAGGTCAAAAATTGGAAAAAAGTTGCTAAAAGTATAGGGATGCCTGGAAAAGACTTCTGGAGAAGGCCAGGGCCCACCCAGGGCTGTCGAGCCATTGAAGAAGAATGTCTCCTCTTAACAACAAAAACAGTGATGTCATTTTATGGTCATGGAAAAAGAAGGCTTTTGCTATAAAAGAAAATAAACTTTTGGAGAAACATGCAGAAAAATGTCTGTTCTCATGCAATTATAGCATGCATCAGTTTTTCTGTTATTACTGATACGTTATCGAAAAAAAAACATTTTATTATAAGCATATGCAGCAAAATAAATAGAAAACGCACGAAGCAATTCAGGGAGCAGACTTCTCTTCCCCCCAACATCTGCATATAATGAATCCTTTTCAACTTTTTTGGAAAAACGTTACATTGTTGAAAATGTAAAGAACATAGGCTCCGAGACTTGTATTTATTGCAATCAAGTCGTGGGTTCGAGTCCTAATGCCAACTAAAGACTTTCGTTACCACATTGCTATTCCATCTTTTGATTCAAAACCAATAAGAAACACTGCGCATTAAATTTTCCGAGATCCAGATTCCTTGTACTAGTGTGGAGTATGGAGTGTCAATCCTGATATCGACCTCGTGCCTACGGTGCAATGACTGGGCATATGGCTCGATAAGCGAGCCTCCATCCCATATGCGATAAGTAAATGTGGAGCGACTGTGTTATTATCAAGCTGGTGAGTAGCTAGCTGCTGATTGGGCGAGTCTATCGTTCGGAAAAGTTCCAAGTTCATGATGGTTTTTGAAGACTTGGGTGAGAGCTGAGTGGGCGCTCTCCGATTGGATCATCGCGGGTTAGGATAGTGACTCTCATTGGCTGATCAAATCTCTCAAAAAGAAATTTAAGTCGAAAGGGGAGGGGCAAACCCAGATGTGGGGAATACTACAAAGTTAAATGAGAAATGAAAAAATAATTTTGCTGTGGGTTGACAGTAAAAATTGCACTAAATATTAAAGCTATGGCGGATTATAAGAACCGAGAAGAATTCTTCTCGGTCTTTTAGTTGTATCTTAAGGATTGGAGTTTGGCAAATTAATCATATTGATATTATTATATTGCAGAGAGTTAAAAGAATTTTTTTGCAATCTTTTGGATGTGAGATTTAAAGCTATTAATTTTAATGGCTTTCCGAGTGTCGTCGTTTCTCATATATCTAGTTGCTTTTACGATCATCCGGATGGTAGAATTTTGAAGAGCATCTAGAATAATTATATTAGTTTTAGCAGCGTAACCCCACACTGGGCAACCATAGGCTAATATTGGACGCATAACGGCTGTGAAGAGAGAGAGAAGCACTTTATTATCTCTAGTTAATTCAGAATTCGGGCCATTTAGGAGGAATAATTTAAACATTATTTTCCGGAATTTATGTCGCGTGTGTTGAATGTATGTTTTCCAAGTGAGATTTTTAACGAAAATAATACCGAGGTATTTAGTACTTTGAGACCATGGGATTGTTGTGTTGTACATGGTGGGTGGTGGTGGAATTCTGCGTTTTTTAGTAAAAAGTACGGCGGCAGATTTTTCAACATTAATGCTGATTTTCCACCGGTCGTAATATTTTCAAGCAATTTTAGATATTTATTAAGTGCGTTTGTAACTGAGGTGATTCTCCTATAAGTGGTGTGCACGGCTGTATCGTCTGCGAGCATGTTTAGATTCGTTAGTGTATAATCGGGGGTATCGACCTCGTCACTTAACTCGGGTTCAAAGTTACGAGGTGGCCGCGGTAATCTAGTGGTCAAGGTAACGAATTCTTGTGGCCGGCGTGTCATGAGTTCGAGCCGAGTAACGCTAAAGACTTGGCGTGTAAGGGGGCCATGCACGTTAAATCTGTCGTTGCTCAAACGTCCTCCTGTTGGTATGGTGTAGAAATTAGGGGAGGGAGGTGCCAGCTCAGGTGTCGTCCTATTCACTTACTTGACCATGGTTGAAGATTAAGAGGTCCATTGCCATAAGCCCTCGAGCAGCCGAATCGAGTGACGTTAATATTCACCCGTTCATTCAAAGTTACGAGGTCCATAGTCAACAGCCCTCATGTTGCTTCTAAGTGCGCATTTAATCAGTAAGTGAAGTTTCAGTATGTTTTTATTTCACAATATTTCAAATGTTCTGTAAAACTGTACAAGAAATCTAAAGTGGCTAATTTCTGTGTATTGATCAATTTGACTTTCGGTATATTAGATTGCCACTACCACCACACAAGCACAGAAAGGGCTCTTCCATGTTTTTAAAATAAGATGGCCATATTTGAGAAAGGAAGATATTTACAGTTACAGTTTTTGTGGGATAGGGAGGAAGACATCTATCCTTATACTTGGAAATTATTTTCAGATTTACAAATGTGGTTAAAGGAGTGGTGATGTGGTTGCAGTGAGTTATGAAGTGAGACGAATAAAATAGTTTTTAAATTTGGCGATAATTGTGTTATCTATAAACATGTGTTTGTGGATTTTCTTTGAATCTAAGCATGTGTTGCATACCTACAGCGTCATTTGAGGAATTCAGGTCTCCTAAGATAACATTAAAGCATTGCGTATATTTTGCGCAGAGTTGCACCGGAAATTAATAACCATTTTATATCGATTAATAAAAGCAGTTAAAATATTTCTTATCTAAATTTGTATAAATTATATTTTTACTATATTTTTAACGCATAGCTTAGTGAAATTTTTTTTAAAAAAATTCCAAGTTGTTTTTATACTTAATTTACAAATTAAAATCATAAGCATAGCAAAATTTGTTTATTTTTATGCGAATAATGGATTTCGCGAAGTAAGCTTGTATTCATTTCTGTTGTATAAGAACTTGTTAAAACGTTCTTTCTTCTCCCATTTCTTCGCAATCCTGAAATGGAATGCTCTCAAATGACAGCGTAAATGCGAGGTGTTTCGACTTAGCAATTCTTTTACGAAGTTTAGTATTTATGAATCGTATTTTTTTTTAAGTATTGTAGTTCTCCTATTTATTTTAAAATAATATTTATTATTTAAGTTACATCGGTAAAATAGGGGATGAGTATAACGAAAAACTTAGCAGTACCTACAGCAAATTTTCTTTATATTAAATAAAAAATAATGAACTACTCAATTTTCTTGCATAAAATTTATGTTGAATTCAAAACAATTTATGCATCAGAAAGCGAAGGACTTCCACATTATGAATGCTCCGTTTCTGAACTTTAATCTGTGAATTCAGTCCTTATTTAAAGTTGTAAATTTCATGTTCTATACAAACTCTAGATATATTATCGAGCTCAGCTTTTATATTACTGTTTTCTGCTTTCCTTTTGTGTTCCATTCATTTCTATTTTCCAATGAAGCCAAATGAGCAATATTCCTTATTAAGTACCATATATTTATTTTTACTTTTACAGTCAAACCTTCATATAACGAACTTCTTTGCAAACTTTTTCCTGGAACTAAGAACATTTTACTACTTAGTAAAAAAAAAACCCGAAATAGCGAAGTGTATTTTCTATTCAACGAACTTTTTCCCTTTCGATTCGAATTTTTTCTCCCTATTTTTTTAAAAAGAATATTTCATGACATTTTTAAGATTATTCTCTCTGTTAGTACATTTTATGGCAATCGATGGCCTTGAACTAGTTTTACTAGGTGCCTAACTCACCTAGAGCAATGGAATTGCTGTAATTTTTCAAACAAAAAAACTGAAGTAAAATTAACATATTTTTTTCAGTAATTAAATTTAAGGACGCATGTGGTAGTGTATGCTCAAAATTATTGGTTATAAAATAATGTATGCTTAAAACTACTTGTAGGCTTAAAATTAAGAAATGTCTTTGGAAAATTCTAATTTTAATATAAAATTATTTTTTAAAGTTGAAAATATGTAATGTTTTCCTGGACGATGTTTCCCCCTCTCCCTTGTCCTTCTTACAGATTTCTTTTTGAAGGGTAAAATGTATAAAATGGATAGATTTTATTTTTTTAAAAAAAAGGTGTGGGTATTTTTTCTTTAAATAACACAATGTTTATGTATTTAAAATTTATTTTATGTGATTTTTACAATATATTAAAAGATGAATCTCTCTATTTAACGAATTTTCCACATAACGAACTAGTTTCCGGGATTTAGCGACTTCGTTAAATATTGTATTTATTTTTATAATTTGCGCTTGCAAAAGTCTCCCATTTTTACCTCATTTTTTTCCAAAGTCTTTTCCAAGTTTGGCTCGCTTCCTGAATAGTAAATTGTAATAACAATGCATTATCTCTGTTCATATATATATTTGTTCAAGAGATTAAATGCGGCCGCGGTACCTTAAAGTTCATGATCAAGAGCTGATGTGTCATAACTTCGAGCCTTAGTGCCTAGTTATGCACGTGAAATCTGGCATGGTGTAGAAGTTCAGAGGAAGGATGTCAACTAAGGGGTCATCCATGTCACTTGACCATGGTTTAAAATTTCCTTCATTGCCAATAGCCTTCGTGTTACTGAAGAGTGCAACATTAATGAAGACTCAGTCCCTAAATATGGCCGTGGTAGTTAAGTGGTCATGGTCACAAACGTCATTTTTTTTGTCGAGTCGTAATTTCGAGTCCTTGTGCCATTGATCCACCATGTAGAGGGGCTGATACACATTAAATCTGTTGAGACTGATAGTCTTCAAGTTGGTGTGGTTTGGAAGTTTGGCGAGTGGGTTCCCAGTTTGGAAGTCGTCCTCGACACCTTTAGTTCAAAAATTACAAAATTCGTCGCCAGTAAACCTCATTTAGTTTCGAAGAATGACATTAATAAACAGTTTAAAGATTAAATGAAAAAAAAAAAAACTATTCTGCCCATTATATTGAAAATCACACACACACAAATAAACCATTGATAACTATATTTAAACCATAATTCTTGGAAACATTTACGTTTTTTGTTAACTTAAATTCCTTTCAATACAATATCACTCTATAAAGTTTGCCAGAATTTTCCACAAATGTTAAAAACAATGCATAGCTTCATAAGTAAAGTTTAATATTTAGTGGTTTTTATGGGTTATCACTAATCTGTCTTAAGGTTTTAAATGCAACTATGCCACTTTCTACGGATAAACTATTAAATATATGTCTGCAGATAAAAATAGATTAGCAAAATGCTTACTGTACGAAAGTATTTACATACTTGTGTTGTGTGTGTGTGCTTCTGATATTTCAGTGAAATACATATGTAATGCATATATGACGTGTACGGAACGTTCCAGATATTCTCCAATAGAAATTGAATTTGTTTTCTTGTTTTTAAACTCCAATCCCTCCTACTGCTACTTTGCATGTTATCGCGATTATAACGATGTGCTTTCAGTTTTATCTAATTTTCTTATGCTTGTAACTATCTATGTATACTTTATCATCTGCTTAAAATATTTATGTAAAAGCCCATCGCTGTGGAATTCTATATTTCAATGAAGTCTTCAGTGTTCGAATCAAGATTTAGATTTGTTTATCGCAGTATTTATGTAGGATGTTTACTTCAGCTTTCGCCGCGTTTTCTCGGTTTACTTATTCATCAAATTCGAAATACACTCTGTCGCAAAAAAATATATGCACCCAGAAGAAATCAAGCTACAATCACGAAACTCGGCAAGAATGTAGTCTGGTAAGAGATATGCAAATGATTAAAATTTCGAAGCCAATGAGACAAGGCTAAGTGTGCTATGCGCATATTAGTTGCGCAACTGGGAGAGTTTAAAAGCATGAGTACGAGCGCCGTACGGCTATCCAAACGAATCTGATGACTTTGATAGACGATATTGAGACTTAGGATGCCCCTAAGACGTAACCGGCGGCAGTACGAGCAGCTGACGGACTTTGATAGGGGCCGTATAATAAGCCTCAGAGAAGCAGGTTGGTCGAATAGACGTATCGGCCGCCACCTCGGTCGGAGCGATATGGTAGTTGCTCGGTGTTGGCAACAGTGGATCACAGAAGGTAGAGTGTACCGTCGCGGAGGGTCAGGACGTCCCAGGAACACAAATGATCGCGAGGATCGTGCAATCAGAAGAGTGGCCACTTCGGCACCAACAACGTCGCTAGCATCGATTCAACGCCACTTACCTCCTTCCAGACATCCAGTGCCATCAAGAGAAACCATAAGGAGATGACTGACCGAAGTTGGCTAGAGGAGCCGACGTCCGCTAAGACGCTTACCACTGACCCCACATCATAGACAGTGTCGACTGGATTTTTGCCGACCTCGGGCAACTTGGAGTGTGACAGACTGGAGACGTGTCATCTTCAGTGATGAATCCCGATTCAGTCTCAGTGCTGATGACCACCGCACACGTGTCTGGAGGCGCAGCGGCCAGCGGTCCGATCCGGCATTTATTGTCGAGCGGCATACAGCAATTTCACAAGGTGTGACAGTGTGGGGAGCAATTTCTTGGGACACACGATCATCTTTAGTGGTCCTTCAAGGCACTTTGACAGCTCGCAGATACGTGGACGATATTTTAACGCCGATTGTGCTACCCATGCTATGAAGTCGCCCAGGTGCCATTTATCAACAAGATAATGCTCGTCCACATACTGCGCGACTCTCCCAACAATGTCTTCAAGGATATGACGTCATACCATGGCCTGCCAGGTCACCAGATCTTTCGCCAATAGAGCATGTCTGCGACGCGCTGGGAAGGCAACTGCAGCCGTCCCGAGATACAGGAGAATTAACTGCGCAGATGCAAAGACTATGGCAGGATCTTCCACAGGGGGTCATAAGTGATCTAATTAAATCGATGCCACGCCGAATTTCGGCTTGTATAGCTGCCAGAGGTGGCTTTACTACTTACTGATTTTTAACCTTTTGCAAGCTGTAACCGCTTAATAAAATGATATTTTGTTCTGAATTTTTAATCATTTGTTTATTTTCATATACACTACATGCATACCAAATTTCGTGAATGTAGCTCAATTTCTTCTGGGTGCATATATTTTTTTGCGACAGAGTGTATATCTCTTTGATGTTAAGAAGTTTTTGAGAATTTGCTTTCAATTGAACGCCATCGAACAAGATTATGCTTGGTAATCCTTAAGTTAATTAGATGTGTTTTGTATTGATTAAAAATGAGTATAAATTGAATGCTGATTAATTTTGTACTTCTCGAAGCAATCCAAGTTGATCACACTAACCTAATAGTTCTAGTCACGAACTCGTGGCCGGCGTGTCATAAGTTCTAGTCCCAGTACCCCTGAAGTAACGGGCTGTGGTAGCCCAGTGGTCAAGGTATCAGATCATAGCAGGCATGTCATGAGTTCGAGCCCAGTATCACTAAAGACCCGCCGTGTAGGGCAGCGTTAAATCTGTCGAGAGCTGAACCGTCCTCCCGTTGGTGTGGTGCGGTAGTTAGGAGAGGGCGCGGCAGCTCAGGTGTCGTCCACGTCACTTGACCATGGTTCAAAATTACGTGGTCCGTCGCCAAAAGCCCTCGTGTAGCTGAGCAGTGCGACGTTAATATATTCACTCACTCACGTCACTGAAGTAACGCCTTGTACAGACGCTGATGCACTTCAAATCTGTTGAGGCTCAAAGCCCTTCCTTTGGCGTGGTGTGCTAGTTTGAAGAGGTGATGCCAGCTCAGGTGTCGTCCTTGTCACTTGACCGAGGTTCAGAATGACAAAGTTCGTTACCAATAGCCCTCGTGTTGTTTTATAGTGCGTCATTAATAAACACTCTCGAGATGGGCGCGGTAGGAATGATAATAGTCGCAAACACATAGCGGGGGAGTTGCTTCTGTGGAGTTGAGAAGTTTGTCCTGCTGCCAGCTTAAATACTGTGACAACTTAAGTCTTTCAACCGGAAAATCGAAATTTGATCTACGTATGCATCCGAACCATTTTCTTTGTATTGTTTTTGTATTCGCCCCGAAGATTTTTCAATTCCTACTCTATTAGTTCACACTCTCCCTATATATATTTATATATCTTGTTCAAATTTTCAATCGTTAATTAAATACTTTTTAATCATTCACTCAAGTTCAAATACATTTCTTAAACTTGTAATGGATTACGCTTGATATTAATAGTTTTTTCAAATATTAATTCATTAATTAAATTTAATTAATTAGTTTTATATGGGAGAAAAAATTTGTCACTTAATGTTTTTTTTTTTTTTTTTTTTTTTTTTGCCATATTGTCCTTAACGGATATTTCTTTTGTGTGTGCTCCATGCTATGCTTTATTTTACCTTAATTATTCAAAATTACAAATGAATACTTATCTTACAAAATTAAGTTTTATGTTACATTAACAGGCAAAGCCTATTTAATCTATTTTCGCCAAAAATCCTTTAACAATCATTGAAAATAATAATACCTAATCAGCCTGGACAGAATTGAAGACATGATCCATGATTCTTGTGAAATTTGTGGGTATTTTTGCATATCAGCTCTGTCATTGGCGATCTTTGGCAAATTTTCATTAATTTTAGCAATTGTTTTTGGGATGTTATCAGATAGTTGCTATGACTCATAATTTTTTTCATTTATTGTTTAATTAGTATAAATACGAGACAAATGTCAGTATTTTTTGCTTCTAATTAAAAAAAAAGCCTACTTGTTAAAAGAAACATTTCAATCTCCAGTATATTAGATATGTATGCCTTGGGTTTAGGACAAATCTGCGATTCATCCAAAAATAAAAAAAGCTTAAAGGTTAGGGTTCTGTTCTCATCGACTTTTTTATGTTATGATAAATAATAACATTTAAAATTGTTTAGTGATATGATTCCTCCATAATACTTTCGTCGTTGTCCAGCTGGCAGCGTGGGAGTATTCGTGGTTTTCCGTGGAACATCCATGAAAACTCTATTTCCTTCCGTGCATTTTTTTTTTGATGACTTCCAATCAGGATTGATCTCTTTTTATGTTACAAATATGTTATTTTGATGTAAAGTATGGTATTTGAAGTAAATATTTACTATAGATTTTGAGATTTTGGTCCTTCTAAAGATTTCATCCAGCTTTTCAGTTGAAATCTTTTATTATTATCATTAAAAATTCTTTGAAGCTTTCCACTTTCATATTGTGTTTTAAAGTACCATAGAAATACAATTGTGTAAGCGAGAGAATTTATGTAGAAAATTATGTAAAACTTTTGCAGGAAATGGAATCCATCCTAGATAATCTGTAGTATGCTTCTTTCATTCAATATACGTATGTAAATAAATATTCTCTAGAATAAAACAATAAAAGCATTGTATTAAAAACAGACTGACATAAAAGCATTTAATATCCAAGCTAAAACTGTAAGCATTCTCAAAATTAGTATATCCCAATTGAAGTATTAATATACACAGCTTCATTCAACAAATTGGTATTAATTTTTTTTTCTTTCAAATATACTGTTTTAAAAGACCCTAATTGTGTTTTATAATAAATATTTGCCCGTCAAATTTTGTTCTTTCTTTATTTTTTTTCACTTGAAAAATTTGCTCATCACTGCCTTAGGTATGCATTTTAAGCAATGATTTCTATGTCTAAAAACATTTTATTTTAAATTTAATTCGAAAAGTTCTTGGGTTTGAAAAAATGTTAAAATTCAAATTTTTGAAACATGGGAAGTGAAAAATAAATGAATAGATTGTTTGTTTTTAGTAGCAAAATGAGTATATAAATCAAGAATTTTAAAACATTTATGTGGTGGTTCTTTTAACTGTTACACTCATTTCTCCCGAAAATATGAACAATATTTTGATAGATTTGTATAGATTGATACATATTACATCATATGAATACAAAGGAAGAAAAATTAAGAACACTTATAAAACTGCAGCATGAAGCAATAAAAATGACAATATATGACAACAAGAGTTCAGAAAAAAGAATAACTCAAATTAAAGCTTGTAAATTTAATATGGCATGAATCATTCCTGACTTGTACTGAATAAAATATTATTTACAGGTTACGAAATTAAATTCCACTTCTCCAGCAATGTGGGCTTAAAGGCATTTATTCGTATCTAGAGGATGTTTCGGTGCAACTGCTTTTCCAAAGTTGTCCCTTAAAGTCTTAATTGGTGTTTAAATCCGAAGAGGCATTCTCTCTATGAATTTCACTTTCAAAGAATTCTTTAGCGAAGTTTGCTTCATCCGGGCGAGTATTATCGATTATAAATAAAAATCAAAACCATATACACCTTTGAAAAGTCTTATGTAAGATTCGAAGATCTGTGCCCTAAGACTGGTTGGTCACGATCTGTGTTAGAAACATGCAAAAGCGTACGTTCATTCATCTCTCATTTTTTCTTCCCATACCTGTCCTATTGAAAATATCCCAATTCATAAGGTTTGGAGGAAAGTTTCTCTTTCTTGACTATATCCTGATGTAAAAACCTGTAGATTTAACTTTTAAACTAAATTTAAACTCATCAATCGAAAGAACATTGCAATCTGATAATGTTCATTCTAATCTCTGTACCAATTGATATGATCTTGGTTTTGCTATGAAGGCAGTTAAAGACCCTTGAATCTCTGGCATTCACTAAACCGTCTGCGCACTATTTTATGTGATACCAACAGTTAAGACGGATGCAAGCTCTGAATTTAATTGTCAAGCTGTAGACTTCCTGTTGCCGTCTATCAATCTTAAGTAGCAGTTTGTTACACGAATATGACCTTGTCCAGGTCCACTTACTATTCCCGAGTTCTAAAATGGTTTCCGTAGAATAGAGATAGCCTCTTTTTTTTTCGAAATATTCCCGCATCCCTTTGTTTCCACAATTGCTTGCTCTATTTTTAAACGACCCATCACTGAATAGATTCATCCAAATGATATTTAGAAGTCATAACAAATATTTTTGAGCCCTTTGTGTAATGAAATCAATCGTTGTATTCAGTGACGTCTTAAACGTTCTTTAGACTCTTCACCCCTATGTCCCCTAGTAAGCTACTACTGTGACTCTTTTAAGTGGCCAACATATAACATACGTTGTCAAATAGTCGTACAGATGTTAACCGGTAACAAATAAATGTATAGACGCATAAATAAACGTATAGTGTGTCTGCCGCATTTCGCCTAAGTGAGGGTCGGTGCTGATTTGAAATCATTTCGAGCCTTGGAGCAGAAGATCTATAGGCCCCCTTGGCGCTGTAGGAACAAAATTTATAACCAGAAAATCTGGTCCAGCTTATCCGGGCCCCTGGGGGCCCGCCCTAAACGATCAATAGATAAACTGGCACTGATGAGGGTGTATGGTGGTAGGCCTCGGCCCTAACACAGACGACGGACATGACACAATAATACAGTCTTGCCGCTGTTGTCAATTGGCATATAGTTCGAAATTCCCAGTTTTTCCGGTGAATATTTCCGGGGAAAACATTTAACAATTCATGATTTTATTGAGAATGAGACGAGGCCCCGCCCAATTGGCCCATCGACTTAAAACGTCCGTGGCCTTATTGCAGAAATTCACTCATATATTCACTTTGCGCAAAGCACTTGGATTTAATCTTTTAGTTTGCATATCACCTTTTGATCACTTTGTATTGGATTCGTATTTCACTCATTTTCTACTAAAAAGTGTTTTATATTATTAGCGTTATTTTGATGTATGTGAAAGTAATTTTAACCCATATATGAGTGTATATATTTTAATCTGTAGCTGTTTATTTTTTAAATCATGGATTGAAAAGTCGAAACAAAACAAAAAACTTATAAAAGATTTGAAAGTGTTGAAAAGAATATTGCACCTCTCTCTTTTAAAATGACCATTGTCATGTGATTATAATTTTTACATGATTTTATTTAATGATACAAATTGACATTGTTGTGGTGAGTAAATGCCAGTTTCACTGTAATTGGTAAAAATTTAATGCTATCTGACCTGAGTTTAATGTGTTAAAAAAAAAAAAAAAAAAAAGAGCATACGCGTTTAGTATTTTAATATCCATCTTACTGTTTGAAAAAGGAGGATTGTGTGGATAAGAATAAACTGGTTCCTGTGGTTAGAAATGAAGAATGTAGTTTCAAAATATTAAAACAAATTAAATTTTACTTTTATTTTTGATTAGAAATTTCATTAAGGTGAAAATACTTTTATCGAGCGTAATTATCTAAAAAACCTTAAACACTTTTAATTGAATTTTTGATATTGATTTCTTTTAAGCTTCTGTATATCATTACCAGTTTCCTTTGTAAGACGACCTCTTGCGAAGCAGCGTTTAAATGAATATCACTTACAGAAAATTTTATTGTCCTTCTGAATCTCTTTTTATTTTATTACCTTCATCACATTACGTGTAGCGTCAAGGTCTTATGCATTTTTTTACACTTCCCAAGCCTGTTCGATATTGAATTGATAACTTTCATTTACAAATAAGTTATGGTTCTTTTTTGGGGGAACTTAAACAAGTTGGTGTTGTCTTACTTTTGTGTGTGTGTGTGTAACATTTGGCATTTTTATTGACTTTTCACGTTCAGTTGTTTTGCAAAATATTTAAGAAATCCTCTGAAAAAAGGTATTTTTTTAACCTTCCATGTGTTTATTTTTAGCAGTTTTTGTGTGGAATTCTTTGATACTAGTTTCTCCCGTTAACTTCATTGTATACATATCGTTAACAATTATTTAATTATGGAATAATTAAAGTTCTTTTTTGGTTTATTCTCAGCAAGAATGACTTATGCGAACAGTTACTGCCTTATTATTTTTTTCATATACTTTCTTCGTTTTGTTGCTTAACATTCTTACTCATCATTAGAATGCCTATCTCGGTAGCAAACTCATGGCCGGCGTTGCTTCAGTCGACAGTCCTTATGCAGTGACGTACACATACCTCTTATGGTGGGGTGCCTAGTGGTATTATTCTCTGTGAGAAAAACTAAAAAATTGTTGGGCTATACTCATCAGCCAATCGGAGAGCTCCATTGACCAGTACGGACTCTGGCAGCCTCCGATCCCGCACCCGGCGACGATACCCCCTCCGGGATCGAAGTCATACAATTAACGCAACTACCAATCAGAGAGAGAAGCTGTCGAACACTAGATTTCACATCACACAACACGTCACGAAAAGCTGCTACCCCATTGGACAGGCAGTCAGCCAGCCCGAGGCTCTCATTGGCCGAGGGAAACTGAAGCTAATTTCTAAATCCATGTCCCAGTAAAAGTTCTTAATAGCTTTGAAAAAAGCTGTTCTTTTTTTATTTATTATATATTATTAAATTCACTCTCAAAGTAAATTTTTCATTCATTCTTAATTTATAAATTATATTAAAACCTTAAGTAAAATAGGCAATGTAATTAAGCTATTCTCAAGTTTTATAATCACCAGACAAGAGATCAAAGCCCTGACGGGCTAAGTGCTCTAAGAACAAACCCAGCTACTTATAAAGTGGTATTGACTCCCTCCCGCAAGTGTCGCCACGTGACTGATTCAAAATTACGAAATAATAAAATAATATAAATTCTCACATCTCTCCACTTAGAAGTAACCAACTCTCGTGTTACTTCAAAGTAGAACGTTTATAAAAGTAACCAATTTCATAGTTGGAATAGTTCCATTATAATAATAAAATGTTGATAGAACTGGGCATTGTTATTTGTAGAAAGTCGTGATAGAAATTTTATAATTTTGGCAGGAATATATATTATATATACCAGTAGCGCACACAGTATT
The DNA here is from genome assembly GCA_019973935.1 of Trichonephila clavipes. Lineage (NCBI taxonomy): Eukaryota > Metazoa > Arthropoda > Arachnida > Araneae > Nephilidae > Trichonephila > Trichonephila clavipes. The sequence goes on along the minus strand of BMAU01021340.1, from coordinate 511,140 downwards.
TTTTCAAGGGGGTGTCCAGGGTTGCAAGTCCACCATTCTTGTATCATGCTCTTTTTGGTTTTGTCCATTTTCGAAAACAAAAAAGTAAAAAAACTAATTGTTTAATAAATTGTTAGCATTAACTAATAAAATTAATCCTTAATAACAAATACTTAATTGAATTTTACGTACTTACTTACTTTGAATTATAATCAATCGGAAAAAAAATCAAGGGCTTTGGGGGGTTCCGGACCCCTAGGATACACTCCTTGTGCGAGCCACTGATATATACTATTTTTACAGCGTTCATTATTACTAACGGTTTCGCGATATAGCCATTTTCTCAATATATGTGAAAGACTCTAAAAACACCATAGCAACTGCGCGTTTCGTGAAACCAATGTGGCATTTACGAATTCTCTTTTGCTACACCAACTCATCAGTGTTCTTTTAGATGGAAATAAGAATTTATTCGAAATGATATTAATCCACATTTTGCTTTTCTCTCCCTCCCCTCTGCTTACAGAGAAAAAAAAAGTGACGTCATGATATGTTAGCTGACAGTTAGTAAAACGCCATCTGTGTATTCTTTTTTTCCTAAAAGAAAATAGAAAGAGAGAGGATGTGTAACTTCCGAAACATTTTTGTGTCCTTCCTTCGCTGGAGAGAGAACAGTCTTTTGTATGCTGTTTCGCCAGACAGACAGACAGGTTCCACGTTTTCAGGTCGCGTGATTTGAAGTCACGTGACAAAAGGAACTGCTTTTTGAGAGAGTGAGCTGTCGTCTCTCTCGGTGATTCCCTCTCCCTCCCTCTGGAGCCCTTTTTTTATCTCTATTTTGTATCATTGTTCCGCGATGTGAAATTGCCTTGTTTAGGAGCTTCTGGAAGTCGGTGCATGAAGATAAAGATTTATGATTTGAAGACGGTCCATTTGGATGCTATTTAGAAGACCATTATTCTGCCGATGATGGCTTTTCTGTAGATGTGATGGGAAGATAAGTTCAACTGATAACAGTGGACGTATTTGAAATTTATAATTGTGAAACATAATTTTAATGTTTGTAGCGCTGGGGGCCACATAGAATATGTATAGGTATATAATATAAGAGGTTGTGAATATATCTTAAAACAAATCTGAATGTTTCTTTTTAAAAAACCATTAAGGGGCACATGTTTATGTTCCCTTACACATGTTGCAAATAGAATGGTATATATAAATGTGCATGTAGAGCGATGTACTCTAGTCGGTTATTTTAACGTTTTAAAAGGGTTTAAATTGTAGAAGCATCTTAACTGATACAATTTTTGGAGAAAACGTAATTTAGAAGGATTTAAGCACACTTTTACAAAATTTGTTAAAAGAAAATGAAGTATACATGCATGTGGTATGCCTCTAAAGAGAGAAAAGAAAACATTTAATTCTGCAAGCGCATTTTTTCGAAGATTTTTAAGCTTATCTTGTAATAGTTATACATATTTTTGGAAAAAAAATGCTCTGAAACTCTTGATCCATCACAATTTTGAATTGCATTTTTGGTTATTTTCCTGTTTTGAAATTTTTATTTGTATTAAGTGGACTTTTAATCAATATAAAATTTTATTAACTGCAATGAAAACAAAATGTTTTTTGTATGCATATTTTTATTGTTTGTTTAATTTTTAACACTTGAATGCAGTCATTAAGTCGGTATATTGTGCATTTACGTATTTAAAAAAAATTATTTCTTTAATTTAATTTTTTGTGTATATGAGCTACAAAAATTTCGACAATGGATTTACAACAGCTATATTACAACACTGGATTTTGATTAGTGAAAAACTTCATTGTTTTACTCTAAAGCACATTAATTATCGTAGCATTTATGAAATATTCCTATTGAGTAATAGCTCAATTTAAGGATTAATGTAATTTACACTTATAAGAAAGCATTATGAAACTTAGGACATCCAAAACATCTTTTTACAGGGAATTAATATTGTTTATTTAAGTCACTCTTCGAAACAACATAAGGACTATTAGCAATGGACCTTGTAATTTTATACCACAGTTAAATGACGATGATGAAACTTGAGTTGTTAGTCGACTCTCCAAACTTCACCATCACCTCAACGCGAGGATTTCGACCCGGGAGGACATGGTCGCAAATTTGTCGTCGATATTGTTTCTGTTGAGTCATGGATCCTGGTGCTACTGAAGGCTCACCATGTACAAGGGCTGATATATATTAAATCTGTTGAAGTTAAAATATTCACGTTACCGTGATGTGGAAATTTGGAGAAGGGTTTCCTCCTCGTCACGTGACAGAGATTCAACATTAGGAAATCATCACTGCAACGTTTTCCTCTTGCAGCTGCAAAATTGGCTTCTTTACGTGATAGCATTACACCGTTTATATCCATAATTGCACCCTAAGATATTACGGGGTCTTTTCATCTGACATTGCCCCGAAAACCAATGGCCTTGAGAAAAACACCACTCCACCTACGAGCGGGAACCCCGAGTGTAATTAAAAGTGGAGAGGGAGTCTGTTTTGAAACGCTGGAAAGAACGGTGGTGTTTGCCTCCTCTGTCTATATTCTGTGGAATGGAAATAGTCAATGGACTGTACATTCTGTAATTAATAGCTGTGGACGAAAAATGAATCAATTATTTAAATTCTTAATTCTCACGCAACCCATCAATTTTCTCAAACTTTACATCTCTAAAAGTCCTCTTGGTGCTTCCTAGTGTGTCATTAGTATTCAATAAACAACAGGTTTAGCGTGCATCAACCCATTCTACTTGTAAAATTTAGATACGATTTTAAATTTGATTGTTTAGTAAAAATGAAGATTGCTTAAAAAAAATCATTTGTTTTTTTAAAGAAAAGTAAAATGTGTAATTTTAAATCAAGTGCATTTTGTTTACATGTGTGCGCATTATTATTGTTGACAACAATGAACTTTTTAAAAGAAAGTTTTCGATAAAAAGAAAAAGTTGGCAACAGCGAACATTTGAACTGATAGGCAGGAAACACGGGTTTATAATTACCATGAGACGTAAGACACCATCACAAATTACATACAATGAAAAGCAACACTGCTACGGTAAAAAAAAAATAATAATAATAATTCTTAAATACATGCATTAAGCTGTGTTTTTTATGAAATATACATTTCTTTTGCAACAATTCATTTTCAAGTGTTATAAGTGTGTTTTTTTATTATCTAATATTTTAAATCTTTTCATTTCCTGTATTTTATTTATTATAAATAAATATTAAAATTTTAGCGTGAACTTCTCAAAGAATTATCTCTCAGCCTGTGAAATTTTCTTGTCGGATTAAATTTGCATGAAACCTATTATAATATATATTTGATACTTCACTTTTCGTTTCGGCATCAGGTGAAAATCGTTTTCGTTTGTTTTCGTTGTGTTTTCGTAAATTAAGAATCTTACCGATAGCGCAGAATGCATTGCAAAATTAGCTATCGTAAGCTCCATTGTGTTTTGCCTTTTGGAATCCTGTTGGGTCAGTGGAAAAAAAAAGTGTCGCACAAAGCAGGCGTTCTCTTTCATAATATTCTCTAAACACAAGTTGAATTTTTTTAGTGATCTACGTTCTTGGAGCTATTGTATCATTTTTTGAAAGCAAGGAATCGGCAATGAAATGTAACGACCATAAATCTTTGCGTTTTGATTGTCATTTTGCACTGAATGTTACTGTCTCAATTGTTACGATGTAGAAATGTGTAGCGATATCCTTTTAAATGGGAATGAAAAAAGGGATATAAATCGTTTCGAAACATCAAATCTGCTAGTAGGGCTTAAGAAATACTACGTTTGATTTGAAGTCTATTTAAAAAGGCATGCTAAGTTTTCTAGACGAAATCGCATTGCATGTTTGTTGGAATTGAAATACGATTATAAATGCTGATTTCTTATACACATTAAAATTTTGCCGTGGGTAGCCTAGTGGTTAGAGCATTGGACTCCAGACCGGAAGGCCTGGGTTCGATGCCCGATGCCACCAAACACCCTCCGAGTACACACGGAGTACGTGCTCGTTAAATCAGTGGGTCCGTAGTCTTGTGGGCTTAATCACGAGCGCAGGGACTGGAGAATATTTCCCTCCCCTTCAGTTTACATGCAGAAATTGTGGAGGTGGAGATAGAGGTCGTGTCGCCATCTATCGTCCCTTCGGGGAATTTCGCCGATTTAAATCGCACTGTCACCTGTATGGTGCTCAAGGCCAACGACAGGCGTACCTCTTGCCCATGCCACGATGTTTCGTGGGCCTCGATCTGACTACGTCAGACAGGTGGCATCAGAAAACAACAACAAAAATTTTGCAAACAATCTATTGTCTAACATTAGCATTTTTTTCATGTGGACGGATAATTTTTATTTATGACTTAATTATGGAGGTTTATCTTATACTGTACAATGCTCGAAAATTATAAAAATATGAAATAATCATTGTAATAAATTTTGTCTCATGGATTTACGTAATTATAAGGCTAAGATAAGAGTAATGACCTTCGTATAGAAGGGATGAGGCTCATAAATCTATTCACTGCCTGACAAATTTAGAGCGTCTTGCCCTGTTTGCCACGATTTTATTTAAAAAAAAACATGAAATTTTACAGAATATAATATTATTAAGTTACTGATATATAGACCCATTGCCATGGTTTACGATTTCGGGTTGACCCCTGCTTACCTAATGGTGAATTTTTGCAAATTTATCAACTTATGTCTTTTTGACAACTGTAGTAAAGAGTGTTTTTTTTTCAGGTATAGAAGTTTAAGTTGGCATTACTTTCCAAGATGGCGACCGATTTAACAGCTGTCAAGTGATTCATTCTCAGTTTAGTTTGGCAATTCATCAAAACGATCATCAAGCAAGGCGTAGATTCGTCGAATGGGTCCAAAACGAGATTGCCGTTGTTCCCGATTTTCATAAGCGAATTTTGTTTAGCGATGATGCGCACTTCTGGTTGAATGGCTACGTCAACAAACATAACTGCCGCATTTGGAGTGAAGCTAATCCACTAGTGTATGTCGAAACACCGTTACATCCAGAAAAACTGACTGTTTGGTGCGCTTTATGGGCTGGTGGAATCCTTCTTCAAAAACGATGAAGGCCACAACGTTACAGTCAATGGTGATCGGTATAGAGCCATGATTACTAACTTTTTCATTCCTGAATTGAACAATCATGATGTCCAGGAGCTGTGGTTCTAACAAGACGGCGCAACATGTCACACAGCTCGTGCCACAATCGATTTATTGAAAGACACGTTTGGTGACCGCCTAATTTCACGTTTTGGACCTGTGAATCGGCCTCCAAGATCTTGTGATTTAACACCGCTAGACTATTTTCTGTGGGGCTATGTAAAGTCATTGGTCTATGGGGATAAGCCACAAACGCTTGACCATTTGGAAGACAACATTCGCCGTGTTATTGCCGATATATGGCCACAAATGTTGAAAAAAGTCATCGAAAATTGGACGTCCAGATTGGACTACATCCGAACCAGCCGTGGCAGTCATATGCCAGAAATCATATTTAAAATGTAATGCCACAAGATTATCTTTCGAATAAAAAAAATTTCATGTCAATCGAATAATACATCGTTGTTTTATTGCAATTTGTGACAAATCTATACGGAACTTTATCACTAACCTTCTGAGTCGACCTTTTTTAGGGAAATTTAATTCCCTACCTATTTCCAATCAACTCCAAAAAGCGGACAGGATTCCTTGTTATATGCAGATTAGATAAAGTATTTAAGTCAAACGAAATAGTAAAGTTAGAGCAGTAGGAGATAGATATTGAAACATAAAGTTATAGTGAATTTGAATTGAAGATTTCTTGTTGGAGATAAATTAATCTCAAGAAGAGTTGAGATTCCGTTGGTAATTATAGATTTATAATTAAAGTCTCATTAAAGTTTTAGGAGTGAGATTAAAGTTAAATGTTCAATGAGAACATTATTAAATATAATTCTGGGATCTCTTATCGTGGTAATCTCTGCGTGATCGTTATTTAATGAATTAATTAATTGGATCATTAATTAATTAAGTTAATTTAAAGGATATTACCTTTAAAACCTCATAATACTAGTTAGGTAAATTTGTCAATAAGTCTTTGATTCTATTTGGATAAGATAACCAAATAAAGAAAGTTGTTTATAAAAATGGCTACTGGTTCTTACATGACTCCTATTTATTCTCGTTCTCAAAGTGAGGTCCTAGGAGACCTCCACAAATTTAAAATTCTATACCTCTAAAAAAAACACCCTTTACTACTATTTACTTTAAAAGAATTAAATTTCTAACTGTAGTGAAGTATAGCATTTAAAATTTAAGTAGCACGTGTTAATGACTTAAATTAAATTTAAATTAATACATAAAATAATTAAGCAGCAAATAAATGATTTTAATGAGAGGGATGCATCTGGTGCTTCAATAAAAAATGTTCAACATTCAATATCAATCTAGACAGGTTTAACCCTTCTTTGTGAGTGTTCATTTTTCTTGGCAAACTCACTGCATCACTAGGGAAAGCAATTAAAATCTTTTCACGATATTCCATAGTTCGGGACGAATAACAGGTATATCTTTTAAAGCCAAAATTGCTGTTTTTAAACTTTATTTTAAGATGTTCATTAGAGCCTATTCTGATCAATTCCTATTATAATATGACATATTTTTATTCAATAGGACTATATGAATTTATTGTCTACTGTGTGGTATTACCATAGTCAAAGAATTCTCAAACTTAGTTTCAAAATCTGAATAAAGGACATTCAAATGTTGAACGTAGGTTAGAATGTCCTGACAGATTGTCTGTGACAAATTGAAAAAATTGCGATGTCCAATATTATACTTCTTTAGATTAATTCTGGAAAGAAATGCTGAAATTGTCCTTGTCTTAGTATAATTTATGCTGTCACCTGTGACCACAAATTAACCTCACTAAATTTAGTAAATAAATCAGTTAAATTGGTAAAATCTGGTTTAATGAGAGCCGCAATCATAGACCCTCAAATTATCTTTTCGCTGGTGTGGACCCCTTGCAGGTCGTCATAGACCCCTGGGGGTCTATATAGACCACTTTGGGAATTACTGGAATTGAGGGAATATAAAGATGAGAATGCGTCAATTTAGGGAATCGGTTAATTATGCCTTTATTTGATGGCGACGGCAGCAATGCAGGAGAAAGCAGTAGCTATAATATAAATACAATTGATTTTCATTACTTAGAACATTTTTCTCCCACAAAAAAAAGTGCATGCCTACAAAGCCATGTCAAATATGTACAAAGTAAAAAAAAAAAATGTTTGTAAGAAAACTAGGTATTTTTGTCTAGTGAGTTCCAACAACCCAGCATTTTGCATTGATCCTTGCTGTAGATGTATAGCTCATCATACACAACAACTATAAAAATATTTTTTTGATTTTCGGAATTCATTCATATATGTGTAATTATTATGTTATCTAATCGTCTTAAGTAATAATTTTAATAATAAAAATTAATCATTAATGTGTGTGTATTTTTTGCACTGTATAAATTTTTCATTCAACCTTTCTAAAATTTCTTACTCAAATGGAGATATGTAATCAATTTAAAATTGCAGCTCGCTCAGAGATATCTCGTAGCTGGCAGTTTTGGTACACACGCTTACCTCGAGATACCTCGTAGTTGACAGGGAATGGTTCAAAGGTGTCGAAGTTCAAAATTATTACATTGGTATGATGTAGAAGTTTCGAGATTATGAGCCTCAAGTGTCGTCCTGGTCACTTGTCCGGGGTTCGAAATTGCGCATTCCGTCGGAAATAGACTTTTTATTGCTTCTAAATCTAGATGTTGATAAACAGTCTCAATCAGTAAATACAATAATTGAGACGAAGAACCTGCACTTCTGTCTTTCGAATTTTTTTGTTACTTCAATTTCTTTGTTTTTATTTTGTTCTCTAATCCGTAATTCTGCTTTTAATTTTATGGATTTAAAAATATATATAATTATATATAATAACAGAAGCACTTTTGTCTTCTGTGTTTTGAATGTGTGATGAATCCGTTGAAGTTCTCAAATATTTTATAAATTGTCTAACGTCGATTGTGGAGGGGGCAGGAGCGTAATTTACACCTCTGCTACCTACGCATTGCAGGGAGGGAGCAGGATTCTAGGGGACCCAAAGCCTGACTGACGCCAAGTACGCAGCCTTTGTAAGACCCGGCTTGGAGGCTAAAACCTGTCTTTGCAGGGAGGGGGGGTAGGATTCTTCGTTACGCCCCTGGGTATAACGAACGAGAATTCCAAAATTTTTGGTTAAAAAAAATGTTTTTGATTTTGAATTGTTTTAAAAAATAAAAATGTCTGCGAAGTAATCGGAAAATCAAAATAACAAATAAGTGAAACAAAAAAGAAGTGAAAACACCTGAAAATTTCTTCATTTTATAGCATTATTTTTCTTTTTACATCCATATGCAGGCATCTGTAAATACCTAGAATCATTTGTTGGGACTTCAAGTCTGTCCGATCCCATTACTCGCACGTGAATTCATTCCCCTGCATCCCCCACTGCGTCACGTGAGTTAAAGAGGGGGAAAGTTTTTTCTTTTTTTTTTTTTTTTTTTTTTTTTTTTTTGCTATACGCAGGGATGTGTTAGTCTCCACCAAGAATGTTTTAGTCGTGAATGTATTTTTATTTTATTTATATTCTCAATTTTCTTTTTCGCTCCCATTTTGCTTTCGTTCTCAGGGGGATTTTTAGAGGGTGGTGGTGCAGGGGTGATTGAGTAGGTGCGTAATAAATGACCTTTACGGGGGCCAAGGTAGATGTAGTTCTCTAGAAGGGGTGTCAATCATTGTGGAGATTGAAATGTTGATTTTTAAACTGGAGCGTCTATAGATTTTTTTTTTACCTGACTTTTTTTTTATATCGTTTGGCTTTTGATGTTGCCCTCCTCCCTGTCCAGAACATTGACCTGGACCTTGGACTTCAAGCGAATTTCTAACCGCAGCATTAAAAAAATTGTATCGAATTGAGCCCGGAGGATTCAGTTCTGGTTTGGGGGATACGAGATTTGAGACATGATGGCTCCTTTATGGGCGGATCTGGACAATTTTGATGAGGGCAAAGAGCATGGATGAATGTTATTCCTGATGAAGTTTATCTATATGTGCATCGACTTGCCGCTACAATGAATAAATAAATAAATTCATTGGTGGAACCCAAAAGTTCTCGGAACTATTGCAGTTCGTAGAACAGAGGACATATGTATTCAGTAACTTCTTAAGGCTGTTTGAGGCCCTGAGCCCCTATGCAAAAGTGATTTTTGCCTGTGATCTGTAAAAGTAGACAGTATATAGCTTGCATTGTCTGGTAAATTGAACATATAAATCTACGACTCACAAATCTAGGTACAAGCCAGCTCGACTGATGGCCATATTTCGACTAAATGAGTTGAATGATTGTTTATAGTATTAGGCATAGACTTAGACATGGAGATCAGTCATCACATAATAATACTATCTTACTATTTTTGCCAGTTTGATATTCCTTGTTTTTTAGAGAATATGTGCAGGAATAATATTTGACCAAAAATATCCAAATCATAATCTTATTAAAACAGAGTCGAGAATGAAACGTGGTCCCCTCCGTACCTAGTTGGCCCATGCCTTTAAGACATCACTATGTGTATTTTACATATCTTGTACAATTTTTCATCATCTTTTTAAGGTAGGGGTGGGCAACTAGCGGCCCACAAAGAGTTTTTATGCGGCCAGCCAAGACGGTTAAAAAATTCGCTTTGAACCCAGATTTCTTTCCCGTGCGTTCAGAGATTCGTCTTGTATTTTTCACTTTTACGCCAACAGGATTTCCTTAATTTCTTTATTAGAAAAATAAAATACTTGAAAATGTTTCTACAAAGCGATCATCTGTAGGGTTTGGAGGGCAAGGTCACAAGATCTGAGGATTTTAAAAAAAATTTGGTCTAAATTAAATTTGCTCAGCAATCTTGTTACTGCTGATATTGGTACAGTACCTGAGGAGCTACAGCTTGAACTTATTGACTTGCAGTCAAAATACAGAGCGAAGGCGATATCTTATGCTATGAAATTGCCTTCTACAAATCTTTGTTAGCTTTGTATGAAGAAATTACCCGGGAAATTGTTTTTTTTTTTTATATTTTAGTTGACATGTATTTGTGAGCAAAATTTTTCTTGCATAGAGATCAACAAGAGCAGATATAAATGCTAGTTGACTGACGTATACTTGCAGGCTATGATGATAATTTTAACAAGCAATCTCAAAAATATTGTAGAAAAGTGCGATAGGGCACATTCGTCTCTTTAAACTGATTCTAAAATTAAATGCCCTTACAGCTTCAGACGGTATAAAATAAGCTTAGTAAATAAACTGAATAAAACTGCTATTATTTTATTTTACTTATATTTATTTATTTTTATGGTACAATTTATACCCGGGGTAGGCATTAAGTCGGTTGCGATCGATCGATGGACTGCCAAGACATTTTGGGGTGACCGCTTTCACTAAGATCTAATTATCATTCCATCATACAAAGGGGGGTCTAGAAATATAAAGTATTTATTCGAATCTAAGCCGCCATCGATTCTAAGCTGCACACCTAATTCTCGAAAAGATTTTGTGAAGATTGTGAAAAATAGTCTAAAATGATTTATCAATACCCAATTTTAAGAAATTAAAAAAAAATTAAAAGGAAAACTAATAAAAAGTAAATAATTAGTTATTTTATCAGCATTTTAAAGTTTTAAATACATGCATGAAGCTGTGATTGCTCTACATACCCCATCCAAATTTTTTTTTGCCCTTTCGATTCTAAGCTGCACCCGATTTTAGTCGATTAGTAGCATTAAAATTGAGAAAAAATTGCTGCTTAGATTCGAGTAAATACGGTATTTTAAAAAATAAGGAGGGAAAAAATAGAATCACAGAAGAGAAATTTTCGCTGAATAAAAATGCATTTCGCTATTTGGAGGTTATTTTACGAAGAAAATCGTAAAATGTTCTTGGTTCCAGGAAAAAGTTAGCTAAATAAAGGTAATTCGTAAAGTCGAGATTCGTAAAATGAAGGTCCGACTGTATTGTATACTTTCTTTTAGCTCACTACACCTACGTCCCTGCGTGGACCACAACACCTTGAAAAAATTAGAAGTAGCCCGTACCGTAGAAAAGTCTGCCCACCCCTGATTTATACCTTTCCCGAGATACAAAGTTAACTAATGAATGCTAACATTTTAAAAAATTGCTTCCCTCCAGAATCCCGTCTCTTCCATAATACGGTCTTCGGTCCAAAACAATTGTCCGCCCTTGGATTGTGGGACTCTACATTAATTTTAGAAATGGTCTGACTTTATAAACATTGAAAAGGAAGATGTCTAAAGATGTCCGATACCTTAATTAACATAATTAGGTGTATAAAGCTGTAGATAGAAAACCTGATTGTGGACTCTCAACAAGTGACTGACATAAATAAATAAAGCACAACTTAACCAGAAGGGCTCTTCATAGTAAATGTTCGTTCGTCGAGAAGGTCACCGTCACTGTGACGTAATATAACTCCGACGTCAAAAGCTCTCAAAGGTTCCTTGTCGGACTTCTTATGCTGATTCTTCTGGCCCTAAATGGCTTCCTCTACGAAACTGCTCCAAATGAGAGACGTTGTTCCCCGGTTAGTTTTCTCCAGAATGGATACATTTCCTCTTGCTATTATTGAGAATAAAAGAATGTAGGTAAATGTTGCAGAGAATAGCTATTGTTAATAGTAAAAAACCGTGAGTTAAAATGAGGACATGTAAAATGTATGTTCAACGTGACCTTCAAAATGGGACATTGTTTTAGGAGATAATATTTATATTCGAAGAAAGTGTACATATTTTCTGACAGTTTTTATATATTTATTGAGAAGAATTCAAATCAACTAGTGAAAATGAATAAGTTTTATTTAGTATTTTATTTTTTAAAAAAAAATTTAAAAAAAATTGATGGTATAATTGGCGTTGATTTGGCAAGGATGCATCAGAAAATTTTTTGAAATTTTTGCTAGTTAAGTTAGCTAATGAACTACTGACATACTTACAGGTTGAAGAGAACATTGCTCCTACAAGTGGTGCACACAAGGGGAGTCTTCGGGTCCGGACTCCCCCTATAGCCCTTAATTTTTTTCCGATTTATTATAATCCTATGTATATTGTACGTAAAATGTGTAATTATTTGTTTTCAGTAGCACACACAGGAATTTTTCAAGAGGGGGCAGGGGTCGAAAGTTCACCATTCTTGTATCATGCTCCTTTTGATTTTGTCGATTTTCGGGAACAAAACACAGCAAAAAACTAATTATTGAATAAATAATTAGCATTAATTAATAAAATTAATCATTAATAACAAGTACTTTATTAAATTTTACATACTATATACTTAAAATTATAATCAATCGGAAAACATATCAAGAGCTTTGGGGGTCCGGACCCCAGCCCCCCTTGTGTGCGCCACAGTTTGTTTTTAATAGTTAATTTTTTACTGTTTTTTGTTCCCAACAATCGACAAAATCAAAAGAATATGTTGGGCTGCGTATTGGAGCTTGATACGAGAATGAAGGACTTTCGACCCTGAACCCCCCATCCCCTTGAAAAATTCCTGTGTGCGCCAATGGCTCATACCTACGTGTCCGTCATCCTTAAATAATCGCTAGCACTTTATTCCCCCTCCCATTTTACAGTGGAAAGTTTTTCTTTCTTATAGCGAGGAAGCGGGAATAGGCTACCTTATAGCGGATCGTTTGGTTATTGTTATATAAGTCAAAAGTGTTATTCTTCAAGGAGTTCTCCCGAATGACATAAAGGAAATTTATTCTCGACCAACAGTGAAGAAAAATGTAAATGATATTTTAATATAAACGATATAGTCTTCCTCGAAGTTTAGTTTTTTCTCGGAAATAATTTAACTGCTTGAAACGAGTTTAAGTAAACTTATCAAAGTTATTTTAACCGACACGCTACACAAAAAAACTCATAATTCCATTATTTAGAAATGTTTTGGAGAGTCATTGGACAATGAGATGAAAGATTTAAATACGGGAGGGGGGAGAAAAAAATGCTTTAATATTAATTGGGTGTTTTTTACCCACTGGGGCTGCTGCGGATTGGTGTTTCACCATTGCAGACCTAGTGCACTTCCCGGTAGCTGGTATCTTATTTTAGTGCGGCACCATATACGTGGAATACCAATTGCTGCAAATAATTTTGGTGCCCAGTTTCCTCTCCAGAGGAAAGCAGCTGAAATCTGACGATGCGAAACCGTCTAGGAATTTAATATTAAGTTTGAAATTAAGATAAATGTAGAAAATGTTCCAAGGATTCATGTGTAGGGAAAATCTTAAGTTGTGAATCGCAGGCTAGTAGTACATAAGTGAAAGACAAATTGTATTCCCATATTCAGAATTTCTAAAGTAAAGTCCTTCACAAACAAGAGAAAATATATCAAATGGACCAAAATTGAAAATAACATATTGTTCTCCACATCAATCACTGATTGTGGATTCTAAAGTAAGATTTAACAACTTGTATGAATCCGACTCTCCCTTTTTTTTCTGTAGGAGAATTTATATAGAAAATATTCAAGAGTACAAAAAATAAAATAAAAAAAAAACAAAAGTAATATATAAAAAAAATTTAAGTCAATTCCTACTTAGATCAATCAGCAAAGAAAAATTTTATTTTAGCTACTTTTTATTAAATAGTTACAATATATATATAATATATATATATATATATATATATATATATATATATATATATATATATATATATATATATATATATGACAGAATCTCAACATTAAGTGGTAATTAATTTTTATTCATTATCATTAAAATATCGTATTGTCATCCAAAACAATCGTGTATTCTAAATTTCAATTCAACTGAATGCTTTAAAATGTGAGAAAAAAAACCTTTACAAGTTTTGACACAAGTCGCCAAAAGGGTCACTAAGTTGCCAACATGGCTGTATTTGTAATTCTTTAAATAATTAGTTTTCATCAATTAATTTGTATTAATTATAATTAAATTACTGTATTGCCGTCCAAAATAATCATGTATATTAAATTTCAGTTCAATTGAGCGCTGTAAAATGTATTTTATTAATGATTGAAAATTCCACCAAGATAAATAAATAAATATATATGGAGAGAGTGTGCGTTAATAGTAGGAATTGAAAAAGAGATCATAGACATGCCATAAATCCTGAACTAAACAATCATACCGAAAATTGATGCAGAAATATATATATTTATGCGTGATTTTTTAAAAAGATAAACAATAATTGTTCCTGCATTATGAGAAATAATACATAAGTACCAGAAATATTTAAATAAATGTCATCATATAAGACTTCGCAGGAGGCTGAGGAAAATTTTTTGGGAAATTAAGTTTTAACATCAAGTCAACTTTCCCCATCTATTCATAGAACAAAGCAAAGATAAATTAATAATTATAACAGATCTAGCATAAACAATCGTAATAAAAAAATCATTAGGCACGTACGAATTTTACAAAAAAATGTACATTTCCAAGATTAAAATAGGAATTGGGGGGGATAATAAACTCCAGAGCTGTCATACGAAAAGATATTTATTTTAGACACTCAAACAAAGTTTATCAAAAGTTGTAAAAAATTGTATAAATATTACTTAGCATTCGTTCCAACCGTTACGAATAATATCTTCAAACTTCTGTGGTTATAAATAACCTGTTTTTCAGCTGTTTACAAATTCTGGACCTCCTAAAAGTAATGAATATTTAACTTTCAAAAGTTTTAAATATAAATCACACACACAGAGATTATTTATTTTGAATCTTGCCTGGAAAAGTTTTAAAAAAATAATACTTGTAATGATATGTATTTCTTTATTACAAACAAAATATGCATGGTGTAGGTCAATGGACAAAGCTTTAAGTAAGGCTATCTCGATAATTAAATGTACGATCTCTTTCAACATTCGCTGACGAGCAGATTGTTATTAATTTTATTTTTCATTTAATAACTACCTTTTTATTTTTTATAATCATATCTTATACACAA
The DNA here is from genome assembly GCA_019973935.1 of Trichonephila clavipes. Taxonomy (NCBI): domain Eukaryota; kingdom Metazoa; phylum Arthropoda; class Arachnida; order Araneae; family Nephilidae; genus Trichonephila; species Trichonephila clavipes. Next base: position 496,039 of record BMAU01021340.1, on the reverse strand, counting down.
AATAAAATAAATTATTGTGATTCAGAATTCATTGTAAATTAGCTTGTATTTTTATTTTGTCTTTAAAGTATTTATTTACTTGATTTTTGTTTAGTGGTTTAATACTTTTGACTTCTTTTTATTTAAAAAAAAGCATTTTGAAAATCGCAGGTATTTCTAAAATATTATCTTCGTATGTTTTTCTTCTGTTGCTGTTGCCATCCATCCTACTCGAATTTATTATTCAAAAACTATTATTCCAATTAGTGCTATGAAAGCAATATCTGGGTTTTTTTGTTATCATAATTTCAAATTTGAAAAACCAGTTTCGAAGCACGTCCAATAGGCTTGTAGTAATTTTAAAATGTCCACCCCCGTTTTTTAAAAAAATTACATTAAGGAATGAACCTTGTGAACCTCAAGTTTTCAGCTTCCGATGTTTCACCCAGATGTTGCTAACTAATCTAATTTGCCAACTCCCAACTGTTTAATTTGAAATTTATCATGTTTATGCAGATTTTTATGATATCCGGTTTAATTTAATGAGATTAATTCGTGGAGCTTCACAAATGAGATTTTAGACTTCTTTCTACGACTACCTTGCCCGACGTCATCCAGCCTCTGATCTGGAGTCTGTGGAGAACGAATTTATTTCCTGGATTTTTTTTTGATGTTATTGGCTGTAATAATGTTTTATACTTGGGAGCACTGTCTGATTTCTAATAGTAATTATTCTGTTTCTGTGTATAGAATCAGTCGTTTCCTTTTATTTTTTCAATTTTGGGGTTTTTTAAATTTTTATCCCCAATTTTTAGTTCGATTGGACCGAGTTTTTGGATTTTCAGGGCATGATCTATTTATATAATTTCAAATACTGTCAAATGAAAATAACTATTTCAACTCCTCGCTGTAGTCGCTTGATTTCTATATAATGACTGTATAGTGGCGCGTACAAGGTGTGTGGAGGGGCGATACATGGGTCCGGACCCCCTCCGCCAGTGGCGAAACGTACACCCCCACATTGCAAGGGGGGCAGGGTTCTAGGGGGACCAAAGCCAGACTGCCGCTAAGTACCAACCCTATGTAAAATCCAATTTGGGGGCTCATAACCTGACTTTTCAGGGGGGGGGAGCAAATGTTCTCTGTTACGACACTGCCCTTTATCCTTGATTCTTTTTCGATTGATTATAATACTAAGTATATGTTATTAATAATTTATTTTATTATTACTTTTTTATATTTACTTAATTTATTTTTTACTGTTTTCTGTTCCTGAAAATTGGTAAAATCAAAAGAACGTTTGGCGACGTATTGGGGTATGATACCAAAAGTTTTAGACTTCGATCCTGGACCCTTCTTTTGAAAATTTCTCGTGTGCGCAACTGTGACAGCCTTAATTTACGGGTTTTGACGTGACTGGTTCAGTATTCATTGGAGACAATAAATTGGATTAATTTTCTTATTTTTTCTATTCCTTCTATTAGGTCACACTCTCTAGATATTTATTTATCTTGGCGGAATTTTCAATCGTTAATAAAATACATTTTAAAGCGCTCAATCGAGCTGAAATTGTATATACATGATTATTTTGGATGACAATGCAATAATTTCATTATAATTAATAAAAATTAATTGATTAAAACTAATTTAAAAGAATTACAAATACAGCCACGTTGGCATCATTTTTGGCGACTTAGCGACCCTTTTGGCGACGTGTGTAAACTTGAAAAGGTTTTTTTCTCACGTTTTAAAGCATTCAGTCGATCTGAAATCTTATGTACACGATTGTTTTGGATGACAATACGATACTTTAATGATACTTAATAAAAATTAATTACTACTTAATGTTGTGATTCTGTCCTATGTATATACATATTTATATTAATTCTAACTATTATAAAAAGTAGATAAAATAAACTTTGCTGATCGAAGTAGGAATTGACTTAAATTTTTTTTTATATATATTAAAGGGTGTTTTTTTAGAGGTATAGAACTTTAAATTGCAATAAAACAGCGATGTATTATTCGATTGACATGAATTTTTTTTATTCGAAAGATAATCTTGTGGCATTACATTTTAAATATGATTTCTGGCATATGACTGCCACGGCTGGCTCGGATGTAGTCCAATCTGGACATCCAATTTTCGATGACTTTTTCCAACATTTGTGGCCGTATATCGGCAATAACACGGCGAATGTTGTCTTCCAAATGGTCAAGCGTTTGTGGCTTATCCGCATAGACGAATGACTTTACATAGCCCCACAAAAAATAGTCTAACGGTGTTAAATCACAAGATCTCGTAGGCCAATTCACAGGTCCAAAACGTGAAATTAGGCGGTCACCAAACGTGTCTTTCAATAAATCGATTGTGGCACGAGCTGTGTGACATGTTGCGCCGTCTTGTTGGAACCACAGCTCCTGGACATCATGATTGTTCAATTCAGGAATGAAAAAGTTAGTAATCATGGCTCTATACCGATCACCATTGACTGTAACGTTGTGGCTTTTATCGTTTTTGAAGAAGGATTCCACCAGCCCATAAAGCGCACCAAACAGTTTTTCTGGATGCAACGGTGTTTCGACATACACTTGTGGATTAGCTTCACTCCAAATGCGGCAGTTTTGTTTGTTGACGTAGCCATTCAACCAGAAGTGCGCTTCATCGCTAAACAAAATTCGCTTATAAAAATCGGGAACAACGGCAATCTCGTTTTGGGCCCATTCGACGAATCTACGCCTTGCTTGATGATCGTTTTGATGAATTGCCAAACCAAACTGAGAATAAATCGCTTGACAGCTGTTAAATCGGTCGCCATCGTGGAAAGTAATGCCAACTTAAACTTCTATACCTGGAAAAAAAACTCTTTACTTGTTTCTCTTAAATTTTTTCATGTTTTGAGTAATCAATATCAAATAATTTGGATTTGTGCATCTTACTTAAAATATCTCCTGATAGCAAGATTTGGGTCCTGCTTTCTGACTCTCTTCCGGTGAAGTTTATTTATCTCAGTGCAATACTTCTATAATACAGATGTCTGTATCTCGATTGTACTATTTTCTATCATCGCTCACTTTCAATTAGGAATTCTTATTCTTCTATTCACTACACCTACTTGTACAGTATTGTTTATTCGAGTAGATCTCTAGACTGTTTCACAAGGTGAATTCCTCGTATCAACCAACGTACACTAGCTAGAAAAAGTCTGCGTTCACGTACTATTGCTTACATAAACAACGAAAAAAATTTAAAAACTGTAATTTTTTTAAAAATTTCAATTATATTTTATTTAGTTCATTTTAAGTATTCTGAATAATAAAAGTAAATTTGGTTTGCCTTTATAGATTTTAAAATGAAGACAGGTTTGTAACGATACTAACAAAAATCAAGTTGAAAAAATCTGCGTTCACTGTTTTAGTAGTGACTAAAAAAATTATTTAAAAAGGGAATAATGAACTATTTAGTAGCTGGTTGGATAACCTCATCATTTGAGAACCTCCTGGAGACATTTCAGCATTGAACTAATAAATCTGGTGCTTTCTTCTGCGCTTATCTTCTCCCATTGGTCCTTAAGAACACTCTTCAGCGTATCCTTGCTAGATACATTGTGTTGACGAATCCTACATTCCAGCAAATCTTATAGGTGTTCTGTAGGATTCAGATCAAATGACTGCGGGGCTATGTGCAGTTGAATTGGGACATTATGCAAGAACCAAAGCTTCACAATCTCAGATGTGTGCTTAGAATCGTTGTCATGTTGGAAACGAAACGATCATCCTAAGCAGAGTTTGGTGACACTTTCCTTTAAAATGTTTTTTAGGACATCAAAGTAATAATATTTGTTCACATAATTGATTCTATATACTCCAACTTGCCAACACTATTGCTCGTCATGCACCCCTACACGATGACTCCACCGCTGCTGTGCTTTACCGTTGGTACTAAATGCTCTTTTTGAAGCGCTGTGCACAATGTTTTCTCCAGACTAATTTACGTCCTTTTATGCCGAAGATGCAAAAATTGCCCTCATCAAAGAATATCACAGTCCTCCAGAACTCCAGAGGCTTATGTATATCATCCTTTGAAAAGCTATCCGCTTAAGCTGGTTGGTTATTGAAATATAAGGTTTTCTAGGATCCACTGGACTATGGTATCCGGCTTTTTTCAATATTTTTCTTGCAGTATCCTCCGAAATATTTTTGTTAAACTTCTCGTGAATGTCTGTTGCTATTTGAGTTGTAGTCAAACACGGGTTTTTTTCACCATTGATGTCATACTTTATTTTTCTCTGATTCTGAGTTTAGATGGAAGACTTAAATGAGTTTTGGATGTGTAAACTCTTGTAGATTTAAAGTTATAAATAACATGCTGGACAGGATGAATACTGCCGTCCAACGGATCTGGCTATATCCCAACGAATTTTTCCATTTTTTTTTACATTTTCACAATGATTTTACTCTCACTGATAATAATTTCATTCTCTTTTTTATTTTTTCCATGTCCTTGAATTGCTTCGTATCTCACAAAAACGTAACAAAAATTGCGTCACAATTTTCTTGAGCTATTTTACTTGATAACTAAATGCAAAAACTCTGTTAACCTATAACGCCTGTTGATACAAATTCCAAGAATTAAGAATATTCAAATAGTGAACGCAAACTTTTTCTGCCTACTATTTGTGTGTTTTGCTACAAAATTCGCGTTATCCTAAGTAGTTTTAATTCAAAATTAACAAATTCTTGCATGCTCAATATTTAAATAATAGTAAAGAAATTCGTGAAATCTTTGTTAGAAAAAAAAATATTTCTATTAAATTTTATCTTTGCTGTATGATTTCTTATGAGTGAACGCAGACTTTTTCTAGCTAGTGTAATTAAGTAACCCCAGAGGTTAGTTAAGGGACATGCGCGTGTGAATTGGCTACAAGATGTTCAAATCCTGAATACATTTTTGTCCCTATACCTTGCCTTCCCATCACGTGTAGACTTGGAAATATGCATATATTTAATATTCGTTATTCTACACCAACATAATCGAATTCTAAATTAGTTACCTCCAATTTACTTTACTTCCTAACTACTGTATTTTGAAATGCTGCTGAGAGATTATGACATAAATACATATTTCTTTAAAAAAACAATAGTGTGGAAAAAGTAATGCAAAGATGTTTATTTTATGCTCCAAAGAGAGAATGATAGCAAAGCACTTGTACTTCCGATGATTTTCAGCTAGTGATAACCTTCATTAGGAGAGAGAAACGAGAATACGCGCGTTACTATGTTAACCAGATAAATTATCTGAGCGTGTTCCTGTTAGCAGCCGTTAAATCGCTTACTTGTTCCGGAGGAACGCTTCAAAGTTCGATGGATTCGCTGACGGCTGAGTTTCCTCTGTTCCGTCATGTTTTTTGCTTTACTCGTACATGAAGATGGCTCTTGGATATAAAATGTAAAGTAATTCATTTGAAAGATCAAAGTCCCGATAAATATTCACCAGTAAAACTCTCCCCCCTTCTTTTGAGAGAGGAATCTGCATTTTAAACATGTTTTTACGTTTACATGTATTTCTAAGTTTAGTTACGTGTAAGGCAATCTTCGCCAAACGTTCGACGGTCTGAACTAAACGCGAAGTACATTTTCAAACCGAAAAATACCTCAATTTTCGAGAGATTTTTTTTAACTTGGTAACTCATACATTTGTTTATAATATAGTGTCTATTAAAATTTCAAAATGTTGAATGAATAATTATATTTACTTTTTAATATGTAAAGGGATATCTCATGTAACATTACGGTACAGGAGAAAAAAATAGGAAACTCATTTTGTAACCTAAAAAATAGTTCAGTTTGTATAAAAATGAGGAGTATAATAAAATATGCGTAGCCAGAAAATAATGTTAATCTTGGAATACTTTTTTATCCGAAAAAATCCTCCAAATCTGGGTCTTATTCTTTAACATTACGCCGAAGACAGCCTTAAAGAAAGTATTGAATTAGGAAACACACTGACCACTGATGAGGATCTTTAAGGCTGTCTTCGGCTAATGTTAAGCAATAGGACCCAAATTCGGAATATTTTTTCAGATAAAGTATTCGAACATTAATATTATATCCTGGCTTCACTATCCTGTAGAGGACATTTATTTTATTATATTGCTCATTTTTTTATCCTTGTTGACACATTTTTTCTTGTATAAAATGTGTTTTGCATTTTTTTTCTCCTGTACCGTAATGTTAAATGAGCTCTCCCTTTACATTTTAAAAGAAAAAATTAATTATTTATGAAATATTTTGAAATTTTAAAAACACTTGAGTATTTTAAACAAATACATGAGTTACGATGTCACAATTTTTTTTATAAAAATTGAAGCATTTTTTTTTCTAAAAATGTGCCTTGCGTTAAGTTCACGCTCTCGTACATATGGCGTAAAACAGCCGTTGTGTTGCATCCTATCATTCGAAAATATTCTTCTGATTTTCATAGTCTCAAAACTTTTGTTGCTCTGTGCAAAGTATTACTAAGATGGATGTACTAAATTCATGTGACGTCATATAGAAACATGATAAATTGAATCACTTGTTTCCATCCAATCAGTTCATGCTTCCTATTGTTGCCAACTTTTACTTTTTGCAGAAACTTTCTTTTCAAAATAGATGTGTAATAACAATAAAGCACAGAGTTAAACAAAATGCACGGTTTAAAAGAACCCTAATAGTATAAGAATCCTGTTTATTTAAAAAACTTTTTGAAGAATCTTAGTACACATTTAATCTATTATAAAATTTGAAATTGTATTTGGATTTTATAAATGTGGCAACAGAAAGTACTGGTCTAATGTTGGCTTTGAATTTAGTGGAGTTATTTTACCGAAATACATGATAGCATTTATCACGTGACCGTCATCCATGTTGCCCATTGTGCTGTGTGGGATTCCTTTTATGAATGATTTATGATATCGGTGGAAGATTCCAAATAGATGTTTTCGGTTTTTATTCAACTGGATAGAGAAGTGAATTTTTAAAATGATCTCTTAAATTTAAAACCTTACTAAGTGATTCTTTTTCAAGTTGCGCATTTGCTTTTCCAAAAATTAATATTGCCTAAGCCGTTCATTACACGCTAAAGAATTTTTTCTCAGTTTCATTTCCAAAAAATTCTCTATTTCACAAATGAAATATTCTATATAATAGTAAAGATGCTTTTAGGTGCTTTTTTAAAAAAAAAAATCTGATTTTTTTTTTTACTTGTTATGCATACTACACTGAATTTATGTCGGCTCGGTAGCTCGGAGGCAACGTGCCCGCTTCCTAAATCTAAGGTTGCGGGTTTTATCCCGGCTGGAGTCGATAGATTTTATAGATGTCATTTGAATATGTGTCTTGTAAAGATCCTTAAGTATCAATTTGGTTCAAGTACTCTCGGCAAAATTAAATCGCGGCAATATTTAGCATCCGAGGAGAGCTTTAATTAAATTAATTCAAGCTTCCAAATTTGGTAGCGAGAGCCGCCACTAGGTGGTGCCACACTTAAATGGCTCTCACAATTGGGGACTTGCGTTTCTGCAAAGGCTTAGTTGCTATTTTGTAACCCATTGGGGAGAGGGGACCGCTAAATTCTGAAATATTTAAATTATGTGTTCGTTTCTTTCTGAATCTTTCTAATATTGCGAATGAATCTCTTTTGCCTTTCATGCTCACATTACATTTTTGAATGTAACTCGTCATGGAATATTTCAGGTTGGGATATTGATAGACTGCTTGATCGGAAGAACTAAAAGATTTTTAGCCACATTTTTCAAGTAACATTTTAAATTTTTGTTCTTGAAATATGAGTTATATATAGGGTGTTTTTTTAGAGGTATAGAACTTTAAATTGCAATAAAACAACGATGTATTATTCGATTGACATGAATTTTTCTTTATTCGAAAGATAATCTTGTGACTTTACATTTTAAATATGATTTCTGGCATATGACTGCCACGGCTGGCTCGGATGTAGTCCAATCTGGACATCCAATTTTCGATGACTTTTTCCAACATTTGTGGCCGTATATCGGCAATAACACGGCGAATGTTGTCTTCCAAATGGTCAAGCGTTTGTGGCTTATCCGCATAGACGAATGACTTTACATAGCCCCACAAAAAATAGTCTAACGGTGTTAAATCACAAGATCTCGTAGGCCAATTCACAGGTCCAAAACGTGAAATTAGGCGGTCACCAAACGTGTCTTTCAATAAATCGATTGTGGCACGAGCTGTGTGACATGTTGCGCCGTCTTGTTGGAACCACAGCTCCTGGACATCATGATTGTTCAATTCAGGAATGAAAAAGTTAGTAATCATGGCTCTATACCGATCACCATTGACTGTAACGTTGTGGCTTTTATCGTTTTTGAAGAAGGATTCCACCAGCCCATAAAGCGCACCAAACAGTTTTTCTGGATGCAACGGTGTTTCGACATACACTTGTGGATTAGCTTCACTCCAAATGCGGCAGTTTTGTTTGTTGACGTAGCCATCCAACCAGAAGTGCGCTTCATCGCTAAACAAAATTCGCTTATGAAAATCGGGAACAACGGCAATCTCGTTTTGGGCCCATTCGACGAACCTACGCCTTGCTTGATCATATTTAAAATGCAATGCCACAAGATTATCTTTCGAATAAAAAAAATCCATGTCAATCGAATAATACATCGTTGTTTTATTGCAATTTAAAGTTCTATACCTCTAAAAAAACACCCTATATATATATATACATATATATATAAGTTCTAATTCTGCATTAAGTTTTTTTTTACATACTTCTTGCTTTAAATTCCAGATCGGAAGATCCTTTTTCCATAGAGCCTCGGCGGCCAGGTATTTTGGAGGTCTAGAATTTGGTGGGCTTGGTTTTTCTGAAGATCTTGTGTGGAATTATAGGAGCTTCTTTTCTACTGGGACTGAAAAAAAAAACGTCGCGTAATATCCAAGAATACAGTTCCAATTTTCTTCTCGTCCATGCCATGTGACTGTGGCTCAAACAAACGATATTTTTCGTTAATCCGTCATTGTGTTCTGTTGGGTTCAAGCAAACCAAAAAATTCTCTCTTTACGCTCCTTGTTCAACTCCTGTTAAAAAGAGTGTATGGTTTCTGAATATTTTCATAGTCACAAAAAAGTTACCAATAAAATTTCAAAAAAAAAAAGAAACCCCGCTTATTTTTTGATTATGGGAATTGTCCAAGTGTGTCTCCAGTAGATACCGTCGCATGTGGGTGTGCCTGGGAACGAGGCAGCTGATGAGCTAGCTGGTAAGGGGGTTGGGATCTCGCCAACCCCAGTTCCTCTGTCTTGAACTGTTCTGAAATCCATTCCCTGCACAGGATAAAAATGAATCTGATTTGGCGAAACCTTCCTGCTCGCCACTGGTACTCAGCAGCTAAGAGTCCTGGCCTGGCTCTACAGTACAGGAGATCCAGGGCTTTTCAGGCGGCCTTGGCGGACTTTAGAAGCGGTCACCTGCGTGGTATGCATTTATGCAGGGGGTAAAGTCTTTCTTTACCTGTCCCTGTTTCTCCTGCTCATCTTCTGGACTGCTGGGGTATTTCCCTGGGATAGACCTGGAGATCAAGACCTGGTTTGTGACATTCTTATGCGGACCGGTCAAGTGGACTTGGCGTTTTCTTTCTTGCTTCAAGGGGATGTATAACAACATTATGGGAACTGTTCTTTTCATAAATAATCACTTGACCGAGGCTCAAAATTACGAGGTCCGTCGCCAATAAGCCATCGTGTTGCTTAAAAGTGCGACTTTAATATAACTCTCACTTTTCATAAATACAATTTTAAAAGGAAAATTTTATAGAATTCGAATTTTTGCATTTTCTATGCGGCAAAAAACACCATATTTCTGATAGAAAAAGAAATACCCTGAAATTTCCCCCAGTTGTTGCTAGACTCCGCAATCTCAATACGATTCGTGATTATTATTTAAATTTAAAAAAAAACGTGCCTGTGAAGAGGCTGGGGATAATCATGAGAATGTAAATCTTGTAAGTTCATGCGTATAATATAAATATACAAAGGTTAGCTTTTTACCCCGTTTATACTCGGAAAATATGCCCAAAACACGTCAATCATGAATCTTGAGTGCGAATAATCAGAAAGCATTGCAAGAAAAATCAGAACATAGAAGTATTTATGAAGGTTCAGTAGATCGAAATAATATCAAACTGGTATTGAAAGAGCATTTAAATTTTATTTGTAAGAATAAACATTGGTATTTAAGAGCGACTGGACATTTTATACTGTGAAGCTTTACCTTTCGCTAATTTACATTATTTTTATCTTATGCCCATGACATTTGTATGTTTTATTAATAATAAAGAAAATCTATTATATTTGGACTTTTTTTACTATTTATATCTAGGCCTTTGAAATGAGATTGAAACATTCTGTTCGATAAGATTTTGTACAAATTATTACTAAAAAAAGATGGTAGAATATGTATCAAACTAATTTCATTACCGTATACCAGGACTTGGGATTTCAATTCTGAAGGGAGGGGGGAATGAAAAAATATATATCTAAGAGTGCATTGTTCAATCCAGTGGCAACTGTTATTAGATTTTTTTTTCAAGAAAATGTGATACTCCCTCTTTGTATTTACTCATTTTGCATCAGAAGATTTTTAAGTATGTTGTAAGCAGGGTCTTAATGTCATATACTCGTGCTATTTGAAAATAAGTGTGTATGCATTTCTGGTGTTTGTGATATTCTTTCGTGTGTTATGAAGAAGCATACATGAAGTCTATACAAGTTGTCCATAGTTATATCGATGTATCCATGAAAGTTACATGCGAAGTAAAATTCTATGAAAATGGCTTGAAAATACTGAACTTTTCACATCTTGATCTTATTTTAGAAAAAGTTTGAATTTTCTTTCGCGTCATAAAAATTTTCGTTCTTTGTGAGAAAGCTGTAGTTGAAACATGATTTGGTAACATCTTTACATTGATATTGACAAGGGCGGTGTCTAACTATATCCGCCCATTCATTGTTATGTAGTTTTTATTGCAGTGCCTTGACTAAGACTCAAATAATCATTTGTTTACTTAGAATGATGTGGCCTTTTTAATTCCATGATTATTCTCATAGGTTTTATAATCGACGATGTGAGAACCCCCTGGGTTCCACCCTAGACACTAAGATTGAATTGAGGCAAAGACAATACAAATAACAAATAATATTTATTCACTTGAATCAATTATCAACCTTCTAAATACAAATATTAAACAATATGTCTACATTAAAGGGATTTACCTTTAATATTAATTTAAATCACAAAATAGGATATTAATCAACTACTATGCTCAATATCGAACGGGTTTACCGGAATAAGAGGACCGAGAAATATACGCAACTTGAATTACTATCATTCATTAACTTTACACTAACTTTATTATATATTACCTCTTGTGGTCAGATAAACTAAGTTATAAATATCACTTGGCTATAAGGTACTTAGTTTATCTCTCCAGGTAGACCAATCCTTCCAATGGTATTTCGCTGACTAATAACAGTAAGACTCTAATCACGCAATCCACTTGAACCTTCTTAACTTCGTTACTACTTCTCTTTGCTCATTCGCCTTTTATCTGCTAACTTACAACGCTCTCCTTAAATACCTTAGTTCATTTGCATATCCCGTTTTCTCCTTTCAGAGCTGGTTGGAAATTACGCGAATTTACAATCCCCAAAGACGCCTAAGAGTATTAGTGATAAGGTGCCGTATAGATTCGTCACAATGATACCAGTGGCGTAACGAAGAATATTGGCCCCCTCCTCGTACTAAGTCGGGTTTTGGCCCCCAAGGATTGCAAACCAATAGGATTTGGGCCCTCTTGGAATCCTGCCTCCCCCCGCAATGCGGGGGTGTACGTTACTCCTTTGGACGATACCCACAGATTATGTTTCAGATTCCAGTTCTGGTTCCATCAAAGATCCGCTGTGTTTTTAATCAGGATGTAAGTCGAATGTACACTATATCGAAGTAAGCATCACTGTAGTGTGGCTCGAAAGTTAGGAGAGAGCTATCAGTCAAATGCCCTCGCCATCTGACCGTGCCTGAGAATCCCGTGCTCCATTTGTGTTGTACAAACTAACCAAATTTAATTAGATCCGACCAGTAGTGCACACAGGAATTTTTCAAGGGGGTCTGGGTTCGAAAGTTCACCATTCTTGTATCATGCTCCTTTTGATTTTGTCGATTTTCGGGAGTAAAACACAGTAAAAAACTAATTATTGAATAAATAATTAGCATTAATTAATAAAGTTAATCATTAACAACAAATACTTAATTAAATTTTACGTACTATGTACTTAGAATTATAATTAATCGGAAAAAAATCAAGGGCTTTGGGGGCGTCCGGACCCCCAGGAGTGCGCCACTGGATCCAACTCGTTTACCCTACTGAAGGTGTGCTGTGTAGATGGGATCCATTCACGTTAAATCTGATGTGGCTCAAATTCATTCCGTTAGTGTGGGTATAGTAGTTCGGAGAGGAGGTACCAGCTCAGGTGTTTTCCTCGTCACTTGACCGAATCTGAAAACTACGAAATCCGTCGTCGAGTGTTTGTTTAGAATGCGACCTTAATAAACATTAACTCATTCACGCGGGAGTTGGACGATATTTACACTGGTAGCTAGCTGTCTTCTTGGTCATCTGATCTTTGCAGAGAATCACGGCGTTCCCTGGGGATGCTTACACAAATTAAACTATATCTGTTATGCTCCGTTTACCTATTTGACTACAGTGATAAGGAATGATGTATCAAAAATTTATCTGTCTTTTAGTTAACGTTTTATGCAAATGCTTCAACTCAGAGCAAAATTATCAGGTATTATGCATCTCTTTTCGTTCTAAAACTTATCTGTCATCCCTGCTCTGTTTCATCTGCTACACTGAGCGAACAGCTCCGTTCTTCCTCAAGAGAAGCAATTCTTTTTGCTAAGTGAAGAAAGGGGTAGAGATTGTCAATTAACCTCTTGCTTTTGAAAAAGAAAAAGAAAGAGCACTGACTGTTAAATGAGCTCTCTCAGGGCCTTCCAATAAACAAGTCGTATTATTCGCGCACGCGCTCTGCTTAAGGAGCGCGCGCCGTGGAGGCTCTGCCGCTAGAGCCCGGATTTCCGGTCCCGGACAGGAATAATGGAGCTCAGTTCTCTGCTGCGACTGAGATCGAAATTCCATCGCTGGGATTGGATTTCAAAGGAAAGCTTTTATTTTATTTATTTATTTTTGAGAAATAAAAAAAAATCGTCTCTTCTATGAATTCGGTGAATAAACTGTTGTTGAACTGGACCACGCCTTTTTTCAAAAACCCCGCCTCTCTTTTTATAAATACAAATGAAGATTATAATTAGTTAGGAGGTGGGTGTATGCTCTACAAGTGGAAATGCCCCAAAGAAGACCTTTGAGAGGTCGAAACGGGGTTGACGCTTACAGAAGGCTTTATTATACTCAGGAAATGGTGCGGAAGGGCTGTGTATAGTATTTGACCGATAATTTTTTCATGGCCCCTGTATTTATGAATCAATTTCAACACATTTAAGTTTAAATTTAATGGTTTTATCTGTAAAATATTTATTTCTGGTAGTTATTTGTAAAAATGTCCATTCCTCAACCAATATGTTCATGATTTCTCTTATGCTCTGAGTTATAACGTTCTACAAAAAAAAGGTTTGTGGGCTCGAGTTCTGATACCACTGAATACCGGGGAGAGGGGTTCGTGCACGCTAAATTTGTCGTAGCTCAAAGCCCTCACGTTGGAATGGTGTGGAAATTAGGAGAGATGTCAGCATCTGTTGTTTAAACTTCTTCCGAATGAATTTTGTGGCTGCAGTAGCTTAATTGGTTATGGTCCCGAGTGAGTGAGTGAACATTAACGTCGCACTGTTCAGCCACACGAGGGCTTTTCGCGACAGGCCACATAATTTTGAACCATGGTCAAGTGATGTGGATGAGACCTGAGCTGGCACCCCCTCTCCTGACTACCACATCACACCAACGGGAGGCCGTTTCAGCTCTCGACATATTTGACGTGCATCGCTGCCCTACACGGCGGGTCTTTAGTGGTACTGGGCTCGAACTCGTGGCAAAGCCTTCCACGATCACGACCTTGACCACTCGGCTACCGTGGCCACTTATTAACGATTGAAAATAACGCAGCCCGTTTTCAAGGGGGTGTCCAGGGTCGAAAGTCCACCATTCTCGTATCATGCTCCAATACGCCGCCCAATATATTCTTTTGATTTTCTCGGTTTTCGGGAACAAAAAACAGTATAAGATTAATTATTGAATAAATAATTAGCATTCATTAATAAAATTAATTATTAATAGCAAATACTTGATTAAATTTTACGTGATATATACATAGGATTATAATCAATCGGGGGAAAAAATCAAGGGCTGTGGGAAGGGGATTTGGACCCGGGACCTCTCCCCTTGTTTGCGCCACTAATAAGAATCCACAAAACACATTTTTAATTAATTTCAAACAATTCAAATGAGAAGTTAAAAAAATTACTCTTTGGACTAAAACTTGCAATTAGTTGTCGAGAAAATTGTCATAAAATTATATTGCCAGAATTGAAAAAATAAAACACGTTTCAACTATGTGCTTTACGGTATTTTTATTAAACTCTTAAAATTTTCAGTTCTTAGTATTCTTAAGTTCATTAAACTGAAGTGAAGTCCTCATTAATGTAAAATAAGGTCAACAGTTCGTCACCCCTTTTGTTGTCCCACGTTAAAGATGTCGTTTTTATTATGTTAAAAAAAAATCTTTTCAAAGGCGTTAAAATTGCAGTCTTGTATCTATATATATCCAGTTTTTCTGCTTAGTGAATCTCGACTTCTCTCTGATCAACGTACGAAAATTGCCCTCTATTACGTATAACTAGTTTGAAATTTTTATCTTGCGTTATATGTTTTATTCGTCTTGAATTTTCCAGTACATTCGTTCATATACTATTTATTGTTATTACAAACTTGAATATGTGAAGCGGGTGAATCGATTGTCTTTAGAGCAGATATTAAGCTTTCAAAATTAGAACCAATTTTTAAGAAATTTAGTTGAGAAATGATCCAACTTTATTATATTTCTGGTTGTATATCCACAAATCGATTTTTATTTGTTTGATTTTTTTTACTCTACTGAATATGATTAAATAACGATTTATTCATGTGCTAATTTAATTTTAATAGAGAACAATTAGTTTATTATTGTTTTCTTTATGCACTTATTAAGATTTTGGCAGTGTACATTCTAGAAAAATTTTATAGATATCCCATCCTATTTATGATACTACGTGTGCTGTCATGATTAAAATTTTTCATAAATTATATACAGCGATTTTTACGTCTTAAGGAAAGCATTAATATTGAATAAATGAAGTATATATCTCTCCCTTCCCAATTTAGTTTTTACTGGTAAAAAGGTTGTGTAGCTTGCAAAAAGAAAAGGACCCCCCCTCCTTTTTCAAGTCAAAGTGAATTTTAATTCAGTAAGCTTCTGGGATAAGTTTATGGTGTGTAATTCCCGTTTTTGAATTTTAAAAAATTCATCCATTTTACATTTGTGATTTTCTTCCGTTATAATCTATATTTACTGTACATAATTAAAACTTTTCATCACATTTTGTACCTGGATATTTTTGAGCAAATTTGTGTCCAAATATAACATATATCGTATTCCAAACTTTCTTTCATACTTCTTCCTGCGTAAGACTTAAAATGACTTACTGCTTTCATGTGATTATCACTCTCTCTTTCTCCTCTGTCTCTCTATATAAATATAATCATGTAATTATTCTAAATGTTACAGACAATAATAGAGGCTGTAATTTTTTAAAATAAGTAATTTCTTTTTCAGGGATTCATTTTCAAAGGCTCTATAACTTGAATTGATTTCTTTAAAGCGATTTGCCTTATTTAACCTTAATTCTATGAACCTGTTCGTTTTTAACTAATTTAATTTTGACTGTTAATTGCGTTTATTACAAATACGTCTGGTAAGAAAAAAGTTTTGGGTAATTTTTTATTAAAATATGAACAAACTAAAATACTGTAAAGGGAAACAGGCATTCAACCACCATCTCATAATTTCATAGACAAATAATGATACATTGTTCGAAGTTCCAAAGAAAACACTTTTACCTAACATACTATTGGGTGGTACAAAACGGATTAATGGATCCCAATCACCTGTTCCTCTAGATATGATGATAAGCCTTAACTTTCGACCCCTATAAGAAATTTTTTATGAAAGCACTTATTTCGTGAATTGAGGAACTTCTGCCTGATCCATCTCGATCCCGAGTCCTTGAAAAGGATCATCTTGAGTTAGGGATTCTTTGTCACTCTGACGTCATATGGATATCTCCATCTGTCCAGTGAGGGACGGCCTTGACCGGTGATGAATCTTTGCTGACGTTTGGGATTAAAAAAAATAATAAGCTCCACCCTGCCTTGAGAAAGAATGGGTGTGAAGTTGATTCGTGTACAACCCGCGGAGAAATCTCTTATTTCAAATCCTAATAAACGTTTTTTGTTTGTTGCCGCATGGAAACGTGATACTGTTCAGAGTTGTCGTGATCAGTTTTTCATTAAGAACCTTTTTGTGTCGTAAACAAGATACAAAAGAAAAGTAATGTAATAAATCTTATAACAGTTCTTTCCTCCCTTTGAACGTATTACAGTAGCTTTATTTAGCAGGATCGGTATCATCATTTCATTTGATCTTTATATCTCATGCTTAGCGAATGATATTGTAAATAATACTGTTCAGTGTTGTTTAAAATTTGAGAATTGTGACATCGTTAAACTTCTTAAGTTTCTTTAATTACTATTGGATTTTTCGTATATGTGTATATTAAAGTGAATGCCTGTTTTTTTTTTTTTAATATATATGAAAAGAATACCGAACTATTTCTGTAGCATTTATCATGTGACCCATTTTTCATTGGTCGTGCCATGCATTTTTGTCGCCTAATTGGCGCATTTTGTTGACCCCGATGTGCATTCTTTTTAATTTTATTTTTCGTTTGTATTAAAACAAATTCAATGGGCTAAATTTATGACGTCTACATGATAAAAAAGCAGTCATTTGTTCTTCATTGAATTCAAAACTGCCATTAGACTATTGCTTGTTTACATGTAAAAAATTTAGATGAAATTCTGATTGGCTATAAGCACGTCCTTGAATTTATCATGTGACTATGATTATCATATCAATTTGTGAGCTGATTGATTGAAAACATGCGATTGCTGCACTGGCGTAGCTAGTCCTGAGAGGACCCTGTATCTAAACTAATAGAGGGCCTCTTAACATTTTACGATATTTTGCTTATACTTTTTGGTGACCCTGAAGTTTGGGGGGCCCTGTATCATTGATACGGCGGTACCTATGCCCCTGGATTGTCATTATCATTGACTATGACGTCACATAAATTTTAGCCAATTCAAAAAAAAAAGCAAGAAATGATCATCCATCATATCTATGGAGAAGTCGTTTTTGAAACATTGTTGCTATAATAAAACTGATTTGTATTGAAAAATTACTTGAGAAAAAATTTAGATGTCGTCTTACAAGTAATGAACACCAGTGGCATCCACAGGAATTTTTCAAGGGGGATATTCAATACCATTCTCGTATCATGCTCCAATACGCCGCCCAACTTATTCTTTTGGTTTTGTCGATTGTCAAGAACAAAAACAGTGAAAAAATTAATTATTGAATAAATAATTAGCATTAATTGATGAGATTAATTATTAATATCAAATACTAAGTTTCATTTTATGTACAATATGCGTAGGATTATAGTCAATCGAAAAAAAATCAAGAGCTTGAGGGAGGGTTCCGGACCTGGGGACCCCCCCTTGTGTGCGCCAGTGATGAGCACTGATGTTCTAATGTGTTATGTGTGGAATAATAAAAAAAAAAAGAAGGATAAACTTGTCATATCTGATTTCTGGAAAAGAATACATTGTAAAAGGTATTCCATGCAACTTACTTTTTTTTATTTAATTTTGGTAGCAAATTAATTAGAAATTCCTTTCATCTTCCTATTTATTTTTGAGAAATTTAAACTAGCTTACATTTAAATTAATATTTTCCTAAAGCATTACGATGGTTATTGCCATTGGAAAGTGACGAGAAATACACCTGCAGCAGATCTCAGTATTCTGCACTGCGGATATTTAGTGGGGTCACACACACAAATGTTCAATGCGCAGTTCGACTTCAAATATCGCCGACACCAAAACTTGCGATCATGACCAATTTGCTATCGTAGCCTATTTCTAAAAGGAAAATCCTTATTCATAATGCTGTTCCAAATCATCCAATCAAATGGGGGGATGCTTTCAGATTTTATTTTTTTTCCTTAATAAGATTTTTAATTAAACATTTATATTAAGAAAGGAGATGAAATATAAAACACATTTTAAACGAAAAAAAAAAAGTATTCATAATCAACTCACAAAGAAGTAATACTGCAAAATAAATGCTGATTTTTACTGGATAACGTAATCAGAATATAATATTACCGTAAAATTTTCCGTTTACCGTTTTTAGGTACATTCGCCGTATAATGCGCACTCCCTTTTTTACGAAGAAATTTAAAATGTACGTACGCAATTCTCTTATGTGTTTTGAAGTTATTTCGAGATTTTATTCCAAGCTTTAGAAAAAAATAATATGCTTCGAGAAATATAACCTTTAAGTTTTTAAAATATGTCATTTCTTTTAAATAAATAGTATTTCGACGTATGTAGATGTCTAATTTTTTTAACATCTTTTTATTTTTTATTTTTAAAGCTGTTATTTTTGTATATCAAACGTATAACACGCACCCGTGAATTTCGATCTTATGTTACGTTATACAGAAGTCTAATTTTTTTTATGTTAATATCTTTTTTTAATTTTTAAGGGTCTTATACCCTTGGTGTATATCGAGCACCCTTAAATTTCGATTGTTTTTTCTGTGTTGAAGTGCGCGTTGTACGACAGATTTTACGTTAAGTGAATGAGTGAGTGAGTTGCTTTTCTCTTATTTATAAATATGCATTAATTTTAACATTTTCAATCGCTATTTAAGTTCAAGCAAATTATAATGCAGTTCTGGGTGTTTTTCTTAATAAAACTTTTTTTTATGAGAGACTAATGAGATTTTAGCTTTTTTGATAGATATTTAATTATTTTTTTATTTATATGATTTATTCACCAGTTAATCTTTTTTTTAAAAAAAATTTAAGTACTTTGCACTATCTGTGTTTTAATAAATTCTTTTCTTTTTTAGGTAAGTGGATTATAGTATACTTCGAAATTATAGCCTGTGTACAGAAATAATCATAGAACCGTAAGTAATTTCAAACTAGTATCTAAGAATATTGAGACAATTTCTAAAAAACCATTTATAGCATATCTTTACTCAACAATAGAAATATGATTGCCAAATTTCCAGTCTGTTGGTCGAATAGTTCAGAAACGGAATTTTTATTTCATCTGTAACGCCCCTACAACCCCTTTGTGTGTCGATTTTCTCAAAACTCGTTCTAAGCGGATCTCTACTTAACAAAGCAAACATGTGCTTACCGAATTAAAAGTCTACTTGTCGAATAGTTTTGGAAATCTCGTGATGAGTACCGTGAAATCCGGCGTATAGCTCTCATCTATACTTTCAAACAGTATTTTTTAATTTTTAGATACATTCGGACGTATAAAAAAAGTGACACTCTTTTTTTTTACGAAGAAACTTGAAATGTACGGATGCAATGTTATGTTTTGAAACCATTTATTCGGGTTTTTTTATCCTATAATTTTGAAAAAAAATTGTATATTTCTAGAACTATAACCCTTTTGAATTCATTGAGTTTATTTCTTTTAAATAAACTGTATTCCTATCTATGTGGAAGTCTAATTTTTTTTTGTGTGCTCATTTCTTTTTATTATTATTATTGAAGCTATCATTTTTTATACTCGGCGTATAACGCTCACCCATAAATTTTGAGCGTATTTTTTGCGTTAAAAGTGCGCGTTATACGCCGGATTTTACGGTACTATTCGAACACTTTTCTGTTTTTTTTTTAAATGACTTGCCTACGTTCGTAATCGTGATTTTTAAAAAGCGTATAAATGAATAATTTCATGATATTTAGTGTCAGTTCGATTAGAATAAAGATATAAAATTATTTTAAGAATATTATTGCTAAAAAAAATTCTTTTAAAGCAATTTGGGGGGGGGCAAAAAAATGAAGAAAGAATGACAATTTCAAAAAATTCTTTTAATGAATGCTTATATTATAATAATATTTTGTCCGGATGTAGCTAGGACTCAGGGGCGTAGCTACCGCCATATCAATGATACGGGGCCCCCAAACTATAGGGGCCAACCAACATGTGTAACTACAGTCGCACTAACAGAGCTCTCATATCTAAAAAAGGGCCCCGAAAGAATGTATCTCAGAGCTAGCTACGTCAGTGCTAGGACTCCTATATTAGTACTTACCTAGGGTGTTTTTGAAAATTTCGCATTATTTTCAGAGTTACGATCATTTAAAATAATAGCTAGTATTTTTTTTTAAATTTCTCTACTCTGTAAAATAATAAAATATGAAAAAATCCATATCATAATATATATCATCCATAAATATATTTCAAAAATCCTTGTTCAAGCTTTGAACAGGAGTCCTAACTATATATGGGCAAAATATTATTGTTATAGATACACTTTTCATAAAAGGAGAATGTGTTTGGAAAATATGTCGTTCTTTTTCTTGATTTTTCGGCAAAAATCGCATTTAAGAATTTTTTTTTCTTGTAGTAATATTTTTAAAACAACTTAATGTCAACTAACACTAAATGTCAAAAATATAATCCATTTACACGCATTTTCAAAATCATGGTTGAACATAGGAAGATATACAACCTTAATCTAAAGAAATATGATCCCCGAATTTGGATAAAAAAAATTACGAGATTTGTCGCCAAAAACCGAATGTTACTTTAGAAAGTGCGACATACAACCTTAATCTAAAGAAATATGATCTGAATTTGGATAAAAAAAATTACGAGATTTGTCGCCAAAAACCGAGTGTTACTTTAGAAAGTGCGACGTTAGTTTAACAAGTAATATAAAAAAATGAGGTCAATTCCTACTTCATTAGAAAAACTTACTGGCGCCATCTGTTGCATATAAATCTTAACGTCGTCAGAAATAACGCAGAATAAATTTAATATTTAAAAATATAATTTAATTAATGAATTAATGTCTGAAAAAAACTGTATTAACATCAAGTGTCATCCTCTACAAGTTTTAAAAAATATATTTGAAGTTCCGTGGATGATTAAAAAGTATTGTATTAACGAGAGATTGAAAATTTGAACGATATATATATATATATATATATATATATATATAGTAAATATAGGGAGAGAGTGAACTAATAGTAGGAATTGAAAAATCAGTTGTGTGTGTGAAATTGCTTCAATCAGGTGTCTAAGTGAAAATCTATAATTCAATCAATTCCATAAGTGGTTGTGCATGAACTCTTTTAATTTTGGGCCATTCTTCCTTGCTTTGAAAACGTTGCAATAAAATCTTCCCAATCAAATTGTTCATGTTTTCATTTAAAAAAAGTTCGGTTCTTCGAAAAGCAGCGGATGTGTCGTTTTCATTTGCATCTGAGAAGAGGAAGCGTACGTCGTCATCAATTCATTACTAGAAGAGATTTCTTGACTGATTGGAAGTGATGGATTATTTGTGACACAGGGATCTAATTTATTGACTTCCTTCAGAAGGTCGACTGTGTGAAATTCCAACTTGTTCCGCGCTGTCTTTTTTTAAAGTTCTGTTTCGCAGTGGTTCCATTTTTTGTTCAAAAACTTTTAAATATGCTTCGTTTGGATATTTGTGTTTTCAGAGTGGTTTTGGTACTATTGTTTTGTGGTTTTCTTAAAATGGAATAAAAAATTTGTTTATCCATGCTTAGATATTTGAAATAAAAACGTTTTAGAAAAATAGTTAATCACCCAATAATGCTAATTGATAGTTTATAATTAATTGGCTAACATTTAATAGTGTGTATAAAATTGGATTCATCTAAAAGTCGATTATTTTTTTAACATGAATATAACTTTCTCTCCTAACATATTTCTTTTATGCTTATATAAATATCCAAAATAATAAAATTTAGTAACTAAGTTAGCATTTTTAAAAGAATGTAAGTTTTTTTTTTCTAAAAATTTTTCTCATCTTTTTATTATATTATTTTAAGTTTGATTTGATCTTAAAAAAAATTAACAAATTAAGAATTTTTAATTTAAAAATGTACCGTGTTTGTGAGAATTCGACGTATTCTATTTTTCAATTATTATAATTTATACGGAAAAAATTGTATCCAATAATAAATTTAGAATGTTTGATAAATTTATTGCAAATTTTGTATTTTAATGTTGTTGATTTAAAACGCTATGAGTTTTAAATGCATTTTTCATTTCCTACTATTAGCCCACATTCTCTATATATTTATTTATTTATCTTGGTTGAATTTTCAATCGTTAATAAAATACATTTTAAAGCGCTCAATTGAGCTGAAATTTTATATACACGATTATTTTGGATGACAATACAATAATTTTATTATAATTAATAAAAATTAATTGATTAAAACTAATTATTTAAAAAATTATAAATACAGCCACGTTGGCATCACTTTTGGTGACTTAGCGACCCTTTTGGCGACTTGTGTCAAAACTTGAAAATGTTTTTTTCTCACGTTTTAAAGCATTCAGTTGAACTGAAATTTTACATACACTATTGTTTTGGATGACAATACGATACTTTTAATGATAATTAATAGAAATTAATTACTAAATGTTGTGATTCTGTCATATGTATGTACATATTTATATTAATTGTAATTATTTAATAAAAAGTAGCTAAAATAAAATTTATCTTTGCTGATCTTTTTTTTAATTGACTTAAAAATTTTTAAAAAAAAATTATGTTACTTGTTTATTAGACCACTTAGTAGCTTTTAGTCTTCATTTTCAGATTTATTTCTAACACGTTCAAGATATTTTTTTTTAAATTTTTACTAAAAATTACTCAAAAATTGTTAAATTTATAGATCCAGATGTTACTGATTAAAAACTTTTCAATTATTCATTTATTATTATAAAGAGATTTTTCTATTATAAACTATTTTTTGGAAAAATATATTATATCACTGTATAATACTATTGTAACTGCATAATTTCTAACCTGATGGTTTACTCTTCATTTACTTAAATTAAAAAGCATTTTGATAATATTAAAACTGTACTTAATTGTTGCATTTCTTTTCATTGGGACCTTTATAAAAAGTAAATTAAACGCAATTCTTTTTTATCGTTTTATACTTTATATTTTTGTTTGGTACACATTATACACATAAAATCGTATTGTTTCCCTTAATATTATACGTATACTAAC
Organism: Trichonephila clavipes; assembly: GCA_019973935.1. Lineage (NCBI taxonomy): Eukaryota > Metazoa > Arthropoda > Arachnida > Araneae > Nephilidae > Trichonephila > Trichonephila clavipes. The sequence goes on along the minus strand of BMAU01021340.1, from coordinate 472,539 downwards.
AGTTTTTATTTAGAGCGAAGGATTTTATTGTAAATCTAAACTTTTACAATGCATAAAGAGGAGAACTAAGAAAAATCAAACTTATTTTTTACATTCGTTTTCAGTTTAGTGCAAATGATTTGTTTAAAAAATTTCATAGATTTTTAAATTAAAAGCTAAAAGCGAACTTTATTTTGAACTGATTGTTCGATAGTTGGATTTTTATTTTCTAGCAAACCAGAAAAATTTCGATAGTCACAGATGTGTGTTTTCCTGACCCAAATTCTACAATTTATTGGAATAAATCTACGTATTGAAATCCTTGACAAAAGAGCTTATTAAATTTAATTTATTTAAAATCACATTTTCTTGCTCCTTTAAGTCTAATAAATTGCTGTTGATAAAAAAAGCAGTAAAAAAAATGCTCCACAATCAACCACCACACATAGTCTTCCTATCACAACAGGTGACACTTATTTCCTTTTTAACTTTACCCTATATATGAGGAAAGAAAAATGCTACAGTGTTGCAGCAATTGGTAAAGTAATCCAAAATTAATTGAGCAAATATGAATATATAATGATCTGGACTAATCTGTTTAGAAAATGTTATTTTTCTTTTAAACGAAAATAGTTACTAAGTATTAAATATGAGTTTTACAACATTAACTTTCAAATCTATGTCTGAAGTCTTTTATATTTATAAAAATACCTCCCAATCTTTTCATAGTTAAAGTTCATGTTCTGTAAGTTTGTTCCCGTTATTGATTACTAAAATCGAACTGCTATTTCTTTCAATGCTTAGTTTTAAAGTTATTTCTTAAGCTGTGTTAATTTATTTACACAATGGTTTGTTTTATTTTAGTAATGTCTATTCTTTTCTGTGGTGTTCTATCAAGACCATTTGGTAAATTATTTCTGCATAACAATACGTACTTTTTTTTCCTTTTTTGTAATCGTTACGTTTTCTTGCGTTACTTGTCAAATCTTTCCGACATGTTTAAAATTCAATGTTGCAAAGAAATTGTATTTCATAAGCGAATGCTGTGCAATGCACTTTTGTTTGATTTTTAACTTTAACTTAACTAATCAAATAAAGTCACTCAAATACTTACTGATATGAGGTTTTGGCTCGAAATAGCTTGGTACTCAAGTCATCCACCCAACGATATTTTTAACTTTATTATCTTCATGTTGGTAAGAATACAATAAGATATTAAAATGTGTGGTACATAGAACAAAATAATCAATTCCGAAAAACTAAGTATAATTTATCACCGAATATATAATAATCGATTTTACTTAAATATATTATTTTTGAATCTTTTAAAGTCTTTCTGTTTGTATTGGTTTAAGAAAAGATTTGTTTTCCTTTTTGATGTAAAGGTACGATATACTTGAGTTTCTTTAAGATGTAGAAAAACTCATGTTTCCAAAAATAAAATTTTCACTTTTTGTTTATTATGTGTGGTTATTTTACATGGTATTACATGTTTTGTTTATTAAATTTGCTTGAGAGAGCACATTGTCCTAAAAATGACCAAAATATCGTAATTTTTTTTGGTTTAAGTTCATTTTAATTGTGCGACTTACCTAAATATGTGTACAAAATTTCGTAGTTCTTATTACATTATTTAGCCAGTTTGTAAAGGTCTCGCCTCCGCGCCTAAAGGCGTGAGAGAAAGGGAAGGAAGACTAGCCATATATTCAAAATCAATTTATTTACAGCACAAATCACAACACAAGTTCGATCAACCAAAGTTAAAAGATGCACCCAATTCATAAATATGAAGACAATTAACGAGGTACACGAAATATGAGAAGACTTTAAGGCTACACAGTACCCTTTTTCAAAAAATTTTTTGGAGACCGTTACAGTAAAAATAATTAATGTTTTATATTTAGATTATATTAAGCTGATTCTGTAAGTAAAAAGTCAGTTTGACTAGCTATTATTTTACAATTAGCTATTATTTTTCAAATTTTTATAAAACACTAAATTTTTAAAAAATTTTAGCCATGTTAAGTTATTAATGTTTCTTAGGTTATTACAAACAAAAGTTAGTATGGATTTGAAAATCTATTCCTTTGTTGATTTTTAATAATTATTTTTAAAGAAAAACCTGGAAAAAACACGAAATTTTTTAAAATATCAACTTAAGCATTTTTTAGAAAAATAACTAGAGATCTCAGCCCTAAATCCATACTAACTTTTATAGAACATACGTTTGGGAGTATATACAAAAAAAATTCAAGCCTCTATCTTGAACAGGAAAAAAAGCCTTAGGGATTAGAAAACACATACCTTCAAAACTGAATGTCTGAGAAAAGTGCATTTAAAGTTTGTAAAGTTTTAAAACAAAAACTTATAATGCCCTTAAAGCTATAATTTTTTTAATATGTTATTTTCCAATGTATGCTCTGCATTAAAACACTATTTTTATAAAATATGACTGTACATTATATTTTTAATTCAAAGAATATTCTTGCATAATACTCATAGGATTTGTTAAGACGTCAGTTTATTCAGCTTTATCTTAACCTAATATTTTCCCAAAAGTTTTGAAACACGAAGCATTTATGTACAAAATAATAATGATACTAACTTAAGCTAAAAATAGTCAGGTTTGCTCATAAAATTTAATTTTTTCAGTTTTAAATTGGGGCAGTTTAGGAAGTTTTAGCTCTTGTCGTACGACTTAAAAATACTAAAATATAGTACTACAATATGTTTAGTATAGTTTAGTTTGGTACATCAAGGAAATACTCAGTTATATCTGCAACATTTGAATTCAGAATACTTGTGTTCGGAAGTCTTAATTGCAAAATCAGTTGAGGACTGATTTTTAGATACATCATTTTCAATAGTATTCCATCTCTTCGAAATATTGTTTCTCACAGAAACTTGAGAACGCATTTTCGATGGCATTTTCTCTACAGGAAAATATTAATATAATAAAGCTTTTAAGTTATATAAACTATTTTTAAAGCAAAACTTGGCCATGAAATTAATCTCAATTAATTAATTATGAGAACTCAAAAAACTCAAAACATAATCAAGCAGAAATGATTTTAGTAATGAAAATTGGAAATAATAACCAATGCAAACTAAAAGCACAAAAATATTTTTAATTAATTCAATTTAAGAGTGGAAAAATGCTTTAAAATAAAACCGAAACCAAAACCATGGCTCATAAAACTTCAAATATCTTAAAAACTAATTTGATAACAGGTCTGAAATTTCGTGGCAAGCTTCTCAATGATATAGGCCACCAGAAAATGTAAAAAAAAAAAAAAAAAATTCGGTGTAAATGAAATTTTTAGAGTACTGTGTAGCCTTAATTATATAAATAGGACACTTACGTCTTTACAATATCTCTGCCTTCTTAGCTACCCAATCTAGATTCAATCGCAAGCGGTAGATCGTCACCTTAAGTAATATAATTATCAATTACTAAATATCCGCGACTCACATTAAATTTGATTAATCACTGCTTCGCTAGCAGTCTACTCTATATCTCTTTCTAATCTGAAAACCTAGAATTTATATTGTAGTCTTAATTTGAATATTCACGTTCTCTTCTTCGGAGGAAGCTTTCTTATAAAATAATTTTCAAGGACCAAAAGTTCCCCAAGGGAACTGTTAGTAAGAAGATCATGGATAGAGCCGGTCACAAGTTAAACTTTTTCTTTACAGTATATCTAAACGAGGACCAAAACTAGTACACGTGATGCTGCATTTAGGTCTCTCGTTTATTTTATTGACCTTTAAAACTCTAAATGGCTTTTATTTTACACGTTAATTATGTATTTAAAATGCTAAGATTTTTTTTTTCCTAATGTTCAGCATAAAGTTTTGAAACCATTTCTGATTGTTTGTATAATATATTTGATAATTTTGTGCATGGTATAAGAATAGTTTTTTTTAAAAAAGATCGTCAAAGTTAGATATAGCTGTGTTTCTTATAGTGTCTAACACGGAAAGAATTTTGAAAATAAAACTATCACTCGTAATACCAATTCCATACACAGAATTTTGAGGAATGCATCTATAAGAATATTTGAAGAAAAAACTTATTCAAAACTATTAATTTGTTAAAGTAGTGAAAGTTTTAAAATATTGAAATATTTTGTAAAAAAAATTTTTTTAAATAATTGTTTGTTTAAAAAGGTACATATATAAATATTTTCTTATAAGTATATAAATAAAAAAATTGTGCTCGAAGGAAGTGTCGCTTTAAAAAGCAAATTAACTTTTTATGCCAAGCAAATCAAATTTCCAGTCCCATATGGGGTACAATAGATATTTTTGTGGCCGACCGCTATAGCTTTTTATAAAATTTTTCCGTTAGTTAATTTAATAGTTTCTAATTATGCATAATTACTTTTAGAAAAAAATTAGTTTTGTAAGTAACCAAAAAATTTGATCCAACTTTTATTTGGTTTTTTGTTCAAATGCTGGCTTCAAGGTGGCTTGGATTTCAGATGCAATTGATAGCTAACCACTTCAATTTTTAACCCACTCTATTAATGTTTTTTTGAATAATCTCATCTTGTAATCGCACCCCCTCCCTTCCCTCTTTCTAATGGGCTAAATTCATGTCACATCATGAGTCGCATGAAAACTGCTAGCACGTATTTCTAGCCAGTCAGTCTATGCGATTCACTGTTGCCAACTTTTGCTTCTTGCAAAAACTTTCTTTGAAAAAGTACGTATTTGTCAAGAATAAGTAAACAAAATGTACTTGATATTCAAAAGTATTGGCATAGTATGAGAATGTTTATTAATTTTGAAAACTTTTTGAAGATTTTTTTTTTTTTTTTTTGCCCCTAATACCTGGACATCTTAATCCAACGGGCTTAATTCATGTGACGTCATAGTCACATGACAAATGCGAGGACATCTTTCTAGCCTATCAATACTTCACTGTTGCCAACTTTTGCTTTTTGTAGAAACTTTCTTTTAAATATACATATTTGTCAACAATAATAACGCTCATAAGTAAACAAAATGCACTCGATTTAAAAATACACGTATAAAAAATATTTTTTTATTTTTGAATTTTGAAAAACTTTTTGGAGAATCGTAATATTTGAGCATCTTTACCAAATTATCAAATTTGAAATTTTAGTTACATTTTCTAAGTATAACAACAAGTACAAGTTTACTGTCACTTTTGAATTCAATGGAGAACACGAGATTGCCTTTATCATGTGACCGTCATGAATTTAACCTTTTCAGTAAATGTTAAAAATGGGTAAATGAAAAAGCTCGTGCGATTTCAATTTTCAAAACGATCATTTTATTTCTCAAATAAAATAATCGTAAGGTATATTACTAGGCAGAGATTGTGATTACTCACCAAGAATAAATTATCATTTTGCTTGTAATGCCCCTTTTATTGCAATTTGAATGTGATGCAGAAAAAAATATTGTATTATAATACGTTTTCACAAGCTGAACAAAACGAGTAAGAACATTTTTTTACGACGATGCTTTCTTTGGAGACTGGCTCACTTGATTCCGTGTAGAGTTCAACTAATTGCCTGAAGAATAAGGTTCTCCAATGTTTGACCTGCTTTCCTTTTTTTCTCATGCCGTCCTTATACCTAGAACTAATAGAACTTTTTCTTATTGAGCAGCTCGTGCAAGGACTCTTTAAAACTTTTACCCATTATTTTTATTTATTTATCAGTAGTAGTAATTCTTTGCCAGACTGACTCATTAGTGCTCGGCTCAACTTTGTTGCCAGATTTTTTTTCCATTTGATTTTGATATAAGCTAATAGCTTATTTTAGTGCCGTTTCCGGACAGTAAAAACGTACCGATAAAATGAGTGACTGTACAGTCCAGAACATATTTTATTCTTCTTGTCAATGTATTTATAAAAGGAAACCATATATTTTTATTCAATTTTAATTAAAACATTTCTGTGTAAAGAAATATTGATTGAAACAACGGTGCGAATGTCATTTATATGCTAATTGAATTTCAGGTGATCGTAAAAATTCTATATAAGAATTTAATTTGATTGAGTAATTTTAGATATATATATTTTTGTCTCTCTCTGACATATATAATGATAAAAAAAAAACTAATTGCTTTGGTAATTCTAATTAAGTCACTTATGATGATCATGTGTTCTCAATTAGTGGCTTTAAACTATAAAGGTAAAAAAAAAAAGTTTGACGTCTGCGATATAATTAATTCAATTGATATCAAATAAATACTAGAAGTATGAAGTGTGTGTTAAATAATATGAGCATTTTAATAAAAATACTGAACAGACAAATATATTATAGATAATGTTCACAATCTAGGTTGTGCATTGTGTTTTGAACAAAAGAGAGAAATAAACTTTCCGTAATAGTTGCTTTTCTTTTAATTTTACTGTACATATTCAAGCTATGGATTCTGTTTCTGCGAATAAATGTAAGTACAAAATTAACCGAACAGTTGTGTCTACAAAAGCAATTGTCTGACTTGTAAATTGTATTTTGTTCTGATTGGGTTTTTCACTGGTTTAAGTAATATATATTTGACGATTTTTTTCCTCTTACAATAAAGCCAATAAAAAGAAATAATGGAATATATATATTTCAATAGATTAAATGTTCGTGGCAATTATTTCCTCCTTCATAGATCGCTTTTAAACTTATTTTGATGACTTTACAGGAATTCCCCTATTTAAGTAATCCAGTCACCTGCAGATATGTCTTAAGACTCTTTGAGTCCCTTTGCCCTAATGCAAAAGTAGGCCCTACCTGTGATCTTTAAAAGTAGATAGTAAAGGGTGTTTTTTTAAAGGTATAGAACTTTAAATTGCAATAAAACATCGATGTATTATTCGATTGACATGAATTTTTTTTATTCGAAAAATAATCTTGTGGCATTACATTTTAAATATGATTTCTGGCATAGGACTGCCACGGCTGGCTCGGATGTAGTCCAATCTGGACGTCCAATTTTCGATGACTTTTTCCAATATTTGTGGCCGTATATCGGCAATAACACGGCGAATGTTGTCTTCCAAATGGTCAAGCGTTTGTGGCTTATCCCCATAGACCAATGACTTTACATAGCCCCACAGAAAGTAGTCTAGCGGAGTTAAATCACAAGATCTTGGAGGCCGATTCACAGGTCCAAAACGTGAAATTAGGCGGTCACCAAACGTGTCTTTCAATAAATCGATTGTGGCACGAGCTGTGTGACATGTTGCGCCGTCTTGTTGGAACCACAGCTCCTGGACATCATGATTGTTCAATTCAGGAATGAAAAAGTTAGTAATCATGGCTCTATACCGATCACCATTGACTGTAACGTTGTGGCCTTCATCGTTTTTGAAGGATTCCACCAGCCCATAAAGCGCACCAAACAGTCAGTTTTTCTGGATGTAACGGTGTTTCGACATACACTTGTGGATTAGCTTCACTCTAAATGCGGCAGTTTTGTTTGTTGACGTAGCCATTCAACCAGAAGTGCGCTTCATCGCTAAAAAAATGCGCTTATGAAGTCATCGAAAATTGGACGTCTAGATTGGACTATATCCGAGTCGGTCGTGGCAGTCATATGCCAGAAATCATATGTAAAATGTAATGCCACAAGATTATCTTTCGAATAAAAAAAAATTCATGTCAATCAAATAATACATCGTTGTTTTATTGCAATTTTAAGTTATATACCTCTAAAAAAACACCCTTTAGATAGCAAATAGCATGCATTGTAAAATACTCGAACAGACGGTAATTTGAAACAAATAAATGCGCAAGGCTCACAATCTCACAAACCTAGGCACAACCGGCTCGACCGAATGCAACATTTCGACCAAATTTGTTGATTGATTGCTTATGGTATTAGGCCAAGACATCGACAACGGTCATCACACATTAATACAGTCTTGCCGCTTTTGCCAGTTGACATACAGTTTGGAAATCTCTTTTTCAGAGAATATGTACGGGAATAGTATTTGACCTTTAAGTTATCCGAATCATGATTAAGGCCCAGCTGGCCCATGCTTTAAGTTGCGAATGCCCTGGTCATCTGAGTCATTTGTTCTGGAACTTATTTTTCGTATTTGTCCTGATATCTAGTCCTACATACCCCAGGATCATGACCAAGAGACAGATACACTCCTGTGATGAACAGATTAAGATAATTCCTAGTTGTCAAAACCATTACTTAAATAAATTCTTGGGTGTATTCTTGCAAACCATGTGGCCAAGGTAGCTTGATAGTCGTGATCACAAGCTCGTGGCCAGCGTGTCATAAGTTCTAGCCCTAGTACCACTGAAAACGAGTCGTGTAAAAGGGGCTAATGCAGGTTAAATCTGTCGTTACTCGAAAGTCCACCCGTTGACATGTGATAATTTGGGAGAGGGTGCTAGAGCTGAGGTGTTGTCATCTACATTTGATCGAGACTCAGAATTGCGTGGTCCATTGCTAATGGCTCTCCTGTTGCTTTATAATGCGACGTGAAGGAACATTCACTTGTGCTAACTATTTTACAGTTCTGGGTGCTGTTCTAACTACTAGGAAGAATTTAGTGTTCAGTTTACTGTTATCGCATAAATGAGTCTTGATATATCTTTGTTTACAAAATTATCTCGCCAGATTTAGAAATTATTTTGTAATTGTAATTAATACCTTTGAAGTACTAATTAAATAAAATCAATTTCCGTTTAGATCTATTTGTATATCCCTAGGGATACTATGCGTACTTAATTTTGAGATACAACAGTTTAAAAATCAAGCATATATCACTCAAAATAAAACTTTTTCAATTTTACTTACAATCAGAAAACAATGTTAACTAGTAGTAAATTATAGTTCATGATCTTTCTCTCTTGCGCGATATGTTATTATTATCAACCGAGTTCAAAAAGGATAGTTTAAATCGTGCTGAATTGCTGTAACACAAAAGCAGAAAGAAAAATATGCGCATTTCGCATCAATAAATGCAGCGTTTGCATAGCCTTCGTGAATTTAATTTTTTTCTCTCGCCAGACAGTGCTTTTGTACAATGAGATTAGCCATCACATAAATCTCATGATCGCTTTCAAATGCAGAAAAGCTCATTGTCCACATAAATTTTAACTCAAAAGACGTCGTGTTTTTTCTCATTGAATCTTCGTTCTCATATACGAGAATACAATATCAAAATAACCAAAATAGTTTCCTCGTTTTAGCGTGAAGAAATCGAAAGCCTGTTTTTTTTTCAAAAAGCTGTTTTTCTTATCGAAAAAATAGAAACGTGCATGCTTTATATCTCTCTCAGTAAAGTAACAAATTTTTGGAAGCAAAACTTTATGTATTTCTCGGCACAAAGCAAGAGCGGTGAGTGCGTATCACTTGCGGAAATATCACGGGAATATCGTAAAATGAGATATAATACCTCTTCCGTAGCACTTACCCCAACAGCTTTTTTCCCCTTTAAACCATACCACGCTTTTATTTTTATTTATTTATATTTTTCCCCTGGTTATCTAATAAGTTCGCTTGGTTAACGAGGGATTGGAAAAAATGATGGCTAATAAAAATCAAACTAAAAAAGATTGCCGCATAGTGCCAAAGAGGTACACATGAACTATAAAAAAAGATATTGGTATGACTTGGATGGAGAAGTGCTGTAATAAATATTTTACTTAATACCTGCAGTATACGGTTAAAATAGTATTCAACAAAATTTAACTTTTTCTTTTCTGTGTGCTTGTCTATTTTGATGACTTTTTAAATCGTTTGCTTGTTCTTAAAAACTTAACAATTAAGCCTCTATTTTTCCTATTGTGTATATGTATGTTTACGTGCGCTCGTGCTGTGTAATTGTTTAGTTTTGTAGCTTTACAAAAGCTTTTGAAGCATTATAAGGAAATTGTTTTCCGTGACGATTTTAAATTATTTGTTAAAGAATTGATTTCCGAAACAGGGATGTCCAAAGTGGGATACGCAAAGTGATACTTGGGGCTCGCCAAAGAAATAGGCTCGGAATCTTTTACAAGTGCTCACTAGCTCAACGCCATAAAAGTTTCGACTTTATGTGCCCGAAGACATACAACTCTAAGCCTTTGATGGAAAAGAGTACTTATCGCACTTAAAGCAACACGTCGAGGGGGCGACGAATCTCGTAATTTTAAACCGCAGTCAGTTGATGTGGACTGCACCTGAGCCAGCACCCCTTACTTCTACACTATCCCAACGTGGGGAGTTTGAGACACGACAGATGTAACGTGCATCAGCTCCTCTGCCCGATGGGTCTTCAGTGGCATCAGGATTCGATCCCGCGACTCGACAACGTCAAACACGAGGTCTTAACTACACTGCGATCACAGCCTTTGGAGTGAAGATAGCTCTAAGAGTCCTATAAAAAAGGCATATATTGTCATCTCATTAATCTCTGTAATTTAATTTAACTAGACAATCCTGTATGTATATTGTTTAAAGTAAAAATATGAATAATTTGACTACACGTACACTGTATAAACATAAACAATTATTTTGTTTAGAGGTACCCGATCAAAAAAGTTTGGATGCATAATTCACAAACTTAGGGATAATAAAACATTTTATGCAAAAAATTTCTTCCTTCTGTGACTCAATTGCTACTTGCAAGAGCTTGGCAGGATTTAGACTCACCTTTTCAAAATGTATTTCATCTCTCGTCAGTTCCTGACACCAAAAAAAGACCACCTTTATGCAATCCTATCCCAGATGCGTATTATATTTACATTACACAGCGTTTTTCATTTATTATGTAGTCGAATGACTTAATAGACACTTTGAATGAGTCGTAACTTACGAAAAATCAAGTCAGCTTTATTTCTCAACGTCAATTTTACTGAATGAAACAGTAGCATTCGTATTTTACTATGTGCCAAAAAACGGGGACTAGGCAAATTCTTTTCCCTTAAAATCATCTATCCAGCGAATTCAATTGGAAAATGACGGAATTTTTAGGGGTTACTTGATACCGTTTGGGGAAACTGTTCTCATTTATCATGTTTAACTTGCGAAAAGAATTTTTTTTTAAATTTCACGATTTGGAAATTAAGTTTGTAAAGAATTCAAACATAAATTGTTGTTGTAAGTTATCTTGCATCAGGGGTGTCAAACTCGCCCGCCCCACAGCGAGTATTTTTGCGACCCAGTCAGTATATTGGCACACAATAATATATAATAAAACATCAAAGTTTCTCCCGAAATAGGAAAAATAGTAGCAGAGAAGAGGTGTCAAGTGTCAGGACATAAATATTAACTTTTTCTTGTTCTTTAATATGTGTTTATTATGATGTATTATTCTAAATAAACCTACGTTTCTATGAAAATTTATTTTTTCTTTGCGGTTCACTTTAAGTTAAATCTTTTTCATTTTGCCCAAGTCAGCCTTTGAGTATGACACCCTTGTCTTACACTTAAGGGTACCCTGAAAAATACGACATTGTGTAAAAAAATTGCGGTGTTTTTCTCATGTTTTCATATAATTCTTCACATGACATAATTTAAAAAGAGAAAAATCCAATGTGTGAAATTTTAATAGTTTCGAAATTCATCTTGCGGAAAAGAAAACTGACTTAGATAAAATATTGTTGTTTTTCCGATTGATTTTTTAAAAAATGTCTAGTTTCCGTATTCAAATGATCGCGGTAATGGTCATGGTCACGAACCCATGGCCAACCTAGTCGAGTTTTAGTTTGAATCCTGAATGCCACAGAATACCCTCCGTGTAGAGGGGGCTGATACATGTTAAATTTGTCGGTCAAAGTTCTTACGTTGACGTAGTGTGGGTTAAATGAGTGTAGTGTCAACTCAGGCGTTGTATTCGTCATTTGACCGCGATTCAAAATTATGCGGTCAGTCGCCAATAGCCCTTGCGTTGCTTTCGGCTGTGACATTATAAACACTCATTCAGTCAGTATCCATATCCAATCCTAAATTACTTCAGATATGCTTTTGATTGATACAGTATTTGATACATAATTTGTGATGTACCTCCCCTTGGAAGTACATCCCTCGAAGCATCAGCGTGAGCTAGAGGTGTAGGGTTAACGAAAGAACTCGGATCAAACATTATCTTAATATGACTTTATTAAGATATTCAACTTAAACTTTGAACAAATATAATATTAATAATTAATGAGAGAATCTACGATGAGAGACGCAATACGCAACACACAATATAATTCAGATCAATCTCAATAATCGAACCGCCTAATCTTCAAATATACTAATAAGTAATCAATCCTACCTTATATTATTCTGTAATAAACTTGTCTTTATCTACAATGGTATGTAGCTTGACGTTTAACTTCTAATCGATCGCCAATATGTTTATCCACGACACGTAGAATTTAAATCATGAACGACGAACTTCAATAATCATCAACTGCCACAACGCACGTCAATTGTCTAACATTGCCCTTACATTGCCATTACGCTTACTCTAAGATCCTATATTTATCCTATATTATTTGCATCCCTTCACTTCTCGTTTCTTGGATTTGGTTGGAAAAGAGTTGCCATTAATTCTGGCCCAAAGGACTTATTAAAGAAAAGACGCGTAAGACGTCACAAATTGTTTTCTTTCGTTTGAAGTTAAGTTCCTTTTTCATGGTGCGGATTTATATTCAGTTATGTCTCAATAGTAAAAATGAGGACAACATCATTATATTCTTGTTAGAAAAATATTTTTCGATAAAATTGTTAATGATATACACCAGGGGTCGGCAACCTTTTACATGTGGGGGGCGTGCTAAACCAATGTATAAAAATGATTCAGCGTGTCAGACAGGAATTCTTGAAAGAATTCGATTCCCGTGATAATTCAAGCAGTATTAGAGACTCGAGGTCAAATATAGATTTACTGTTTTATTATGTATTGATTTTGTATTACTTAAAGATACTTCTAACCAAAAAATAAACAGCTTGAAATATAACTATTTCTTAAAAAATAAATTTTAATTAAAATTGTACATGTACTATGTGTTTTTACACATATTAATTAAAATAAGAAATAGACAACATAAAATATAAGTATTTTCCTTCATTATAGTTAAATAAAAAAGGTAAATAAAAAATTCGACATGATTCTGAGCATTCAGTTGTTTAACAACAATTTCTTTGTGAACTGGAAACATTTTTCATATGCGGGAAGATTTTCTACTTGGATATGTAGAACCAAAAGCGGAAAGCAGAGTACATACAATTTTCTTTCTACAAACAGTTAAATCTCTCCAGCAAGGACATTCAATAATTTACAAAATAGCTGCAAATTTATCTTTAGAGTTATCTTTCAGATATTTTTGTTATTCCGTAAATGTCCATTCCAAATTTATCAACTTCCATTCTCTCAAAAATTGACAAATTTGTAGAATAGTGCTGAGTGCCACATGTGGCACGCGTGTCATAGGATGCCAAGCCCTGATATACACATTTCTTTTACCACCATGGAAAAAAAAATATGCCAAATTAAAATCTTTCAATAGATATTTTGAAGCCGTTTGACGCTGACCCTGGAAATATCTCTAAGACTGTGACATTAGGAACCTTTAAGAGATAATATTATTTTAAGATTATTTTAATGGCAACAAAATTATTGTACTTAATAATCCAATGCCTATTCATCTTAAATTCTGATTTTAAACATTTTTCTTTCATAAAAGAAGCAAATATTTTAAAGTGAATAAGATTCAATTATATTCTGCTGATTGAATCTTGCGCAGTACTGACTTTGTCATTTCTTTGCGCATTCATGTATTTTCAGGCAGAAAGAATTAAATCCTCCGATTCTCGGCTACTATGCACTCACTGATCCCCCGAAAATTTTTAAAAAAATAACCATAATTTTTCTTTTTCACATTTTGTTGGATAATGAAAGGAATTTCGTTTATAAGTATGATGGTTTGTTGGAATCTGCTGATTCTCTTAATTGATAATTATCAAAATAAACGTGTTAAAGTATCACATGTAGAATGCTTACTTAATCTTTTTTTTTATCAGTCAACGTATTTACATCTCTCCCTTTGCGAGAAATGTATGAGGACACCTGTACTTGAAGTAAACATACTAATTATACAAATTATAAATAAGGTATACAAAGTACAATTTGAGATTGTTACTGAATCTAATCTTATTCCTAATCTATTTATTGCTATCGAAATGGTTGATTAAATGTTAGAATTACAGTATGAAATGAGCTTAAATCAGTGGCGCACACAGGAATTTTTCAAGGGGGGAGAGGGTCCGGGGTCGAAAGTTCACCAGTCTTGCATCATGCTCCTTTAGATTTTGTCGCTTTTCGGGAACAAAACAAAGTAAAAAAACTAATTATTGAATAAATAATTAACATTAATTAATAAAATTAATCATTAATAATAAATACTTAATTAAATTTTACGTTCTATGTACTTAGAATTATAATCAATCGGAAAAAAATCAAGGGCTTTGGGGGGGTCCGACCCCCCCCTTGTGTGCGCCACTGGCTTGAATTATGTATGAAAATACATATGACTTTAAACAATCTCTCCTATAACCTAATTTGGCATATTTCCTGTCGATTATTTAGGGACTAATTTATGTTAAGAAAGCTAAAAAAATACATTTATTTTCTGCTCCCATCTATTTGCATAAATTTTGTGGAACGAACGTAGCTTTAATTGGAAGAATAGGTAGCCTTGTGGTGAAGGTTACGGAATCGTGGCCGGCGTGTCACGAATTCGGGCCTAGTCCCGCTGAAGACCTGCCGTGCAGAGGGGACGATGCACGTTAAATATGTCGAGGCTCAAACGTCCTCTCGTTGGTGTGATGTGGAAGTTAGGAGAGGGGGTGCCAGCTCAGGTGTCATCCTTGTTATTTGACCATGGTTTAAAATTACAAGGTCCGTCGCTGAAAGACCTCGAGTAGCTGAATAATGCGACGTTAATCACTCACTCACTAAAAAGAAGAAAAAAAGTTTCACGTTTTTCAAGTATTACAGCTTTTGGAGATATGATTATGTACCACTTTTTTATGACTTTTGGAATGGTCTGTATATACGTCTATCGCGCTTACATTTTTAATTTTAAAACTCACGGTTTACTAGCATTAGTGTTTTTCTTTGAATTTTATAAATAATTATTTGTTTAACGAATTCCTGTTACACAGGGGAAAAAATATGTGTTCAAATTGATGATTTTAATGTTATTTGCTGCTACTTATTTATTTTTTAATTTGCGAATTAAGTTACATAAAAATTAGTCTAAATAGTAGCCTAATCCACGCAAACTATGACTGTGTTTGAGTTTTGTCTCCTTTCACCAGTAATGAACTTTATTTTCAAAAATACATCACAATAACGAACGTTTTTACTCTTTGAATTTAACTAAAACTAAAAATTCTTTTTTTTTTCGTCTGTCGACTGATGGATTACTGCTATTTATATGTAATTAAAATTCTTCAAGAAATGAATAAAATAGTCATTCAAAACTTTAAAACAATTACGAGGTCGCCATATTTGTCTGTAGACCTTCAAATTATTTTAGGGGTAAAACGATTTTTATATTGCAATAAAATTAACGATTGTTGAATTTCTTTTTTTATTATTCTTTTCATTAGAAACAGTTTTTACATATTTAATTAACAGAAGAGTTTTATATGTTTAATGTTAAATTAGCTATTGAAGTTTAAGATCGATTAACTAAATTCTTAATGGATGAGGTTGTTTTGTCTACTTATTTCCAACTAACTCTTAGAAAAAAATATTCCAACTTCCATACAATGCCGTCTACTACAACTGGTAAACAATGCAATTCATTCAATGTCCAATTTTTACGATATTGCATTACATATATATATATACTAGCTGCATGGCCCGGCTTTGCACGGGCTTTCTCTTTCCCTCATGACGCCAGCAATTATGTGTGTGTTTGTACCTACGCAATGTGAGTGATTTCTAAAATTATTTCATTAAATTTCTCTTTTTCGAAATTTGCTCCACATATTTTCGATTTAAGACAGGTTTTTCCCTCCTCCCTCTAGCCCGGCATAACACGGTTTTTTAGTGTAAAATTACTGTTTCCTCTTCCCCTCCTCCTCACAGATAAAATATAGCTTCAAATTTCGATCTATGACTTTTAAAAAAATATTGCATTAGTTAAAAAATTATTAATGTGAAGCAATAAAAAGAAAACGATTCTTAAGTTAGCTTAAAAATGTCTCTGAAATGTGTATTATTATACAAAATAATAGACAATGCACTTTTTTAATTAACAAATAATTAATTTAGTAATGAATTAAAAGAAATACTTATAAAACACACACACACACACACATATATATATATACAGATGGTGACAAAATAATACGAACACCTGTGAAAGAGTAGAAAAGCTTTATTAATAGGGAGTTGGACCCCCCTTTGACTGAATTACAGACTGTATGCGACGTGGGATGGACGCATAGAGGTCATGAACAACTTGTAATGGAATATGAAGCCATTCTTCGTGGAGAGCGGTCTCTAATGCCGAAATCGTAGATGGTGGAGGGAATCGAGCACGTAGTTTTGACTCCAAATATCCCCACAAATGTTCAATAATATTTAAATCAGGTGACTGAGGGGGCCAATCAAGATGACCTACTTCCCCCTCATGCTCTGCAAACCATTCTTGCACGATTTTAGCAGTGTGGATAGGAGCGTTGTCGTCTTGATATAGTGGGCATTCTCCGGGAAATGAAGTCTGGACAAATGGATGCACCTGATCCCCCAGGATATTGACATAGTGGGCAGCTTTAACCTTGCCATGCAGAGTAACAAGTGGCCCAAGACCACGCCAAGATATCGCCCCCATACCATAAGGGACCCACCTCCATGCTTAACAGTCGGCACGATGCATTCAGGAGCGAATGCTTCTTTGGGCATTCTCCACACATAAACGCGTCCGGTGGTTTGGAATAGGGTGAACGTCGATTCATCCGACCAGATGACTTGTTGCCACTGTTGTGGGGTCCACTGTCTGTGTGTTCTACACCACTGGCGTCGCTGTAAAACATTGACGTGCTGTTACCAATGGTTTACGAATTCCAACTCTTCCATACAAGTTCGAAGCAGGAAGTTCCCTTTGGACGGTTCTTGCTGAAATAGGGTTGCGAAGATGACTATTCACCTCAGACGTTATCTGGGACAGCGATTGCTTGCGCTTTCGGGCCACTGTGCGGGTTAAGCCTCTTTTATCCCTGTCGGTAAGCTTTCTTTTCCGTCCACTGTTGTGCTTGCCAGACGTCCCATTCCCGCATTTCTTGTATGCTGTCATAACGGCAGATACAGTACTCCTTGCACGCCCCAAATAAATGGCTGTTTCCGTCACCGAGCAACCAGCGCACCTCATTCCAACAATCATACCTTTTTCGAACTCTGACAGGTCCGTCATTATTGCGTTTTTCAGAAATTACAATTGACGCGTGCAACACCTATCGCAGCTGTTGAGCATCCTCCACATCCTCAAGCTAATTCACTCAAATACCCGCTCTTTTTGGGCGAAATTCAGACGAGGCGGTCCTTCCGACGGTGCGGGTAACCCTGTGCCGAAAGTTTTTCCGACCTCCATTTTCTTAAAGTCCGCTCTAGCGGACATGGCTTTAAATTAATTAATCATTCACACTTAACAAACAACACAAATGCATTTAATCAATCACAACACACTTAAATTCTCATTTATATCTACACAAAAAGTAAATTATTAATTCCTCATGTTAACACTTTAAATTATTCACACAATATTTTATAATAAAGCAGCAAAGGGCTAAGTGAAAGCTGAACTCATGCAACTCATCCAGTTAATCCTGATTGGAGATTGAGCTTCCCTGCGGGAAGCAGGTTCTCCTATTAATCCATCAACTCTAGCTGTTGAGCGACTGATAATTTACCTTTCGAATACACTAGGCGGCGGACTGCAACGCTAACTGACATGCGCGTTGTGGTCTTTGAAATGGGACATGCCTTTTTCACGCGTGTTCGTATTATTTTGTCACCCATCTGTATATATATATATAAGTTATAAAAAAACAGTATGGGGAAGCGTACATTTATTTACATGTACTGAAAAAAAACATTCAAAAAGAAAAAAAAAACTAAATGATAAAAACATTTTGATATTTTATTTTAATTTCATAGTTTTCCTTCCACTGTCATAGTTACAAATTTTGTGTAATGAACGCTTAAAATAGTGTAAATAATTTATATCAGGAAGTGTAATACATTAATATTACTTTTTGTTGTATTTATTTTATGTTAAAATCTAGCCACCCCCTCTCCCATTTATTATAAAATAAAAATAGTGATGACACTGATGAAGGGAATAAATGAAAAGCGAAAGCGCACTGAGGTTTGGCGTAGACAAAACAGAAGGGATAAAAAAGATAGATGAATGCTGTAACGGGCTTTTTTGCAAATGGCAGAATTTTTTCCTACTTTCTTGACAATTGTCGTTATATTTTGAAAACTTCTCACAATATCTTTATAAATTTTAGCCTATGTGTTATTCTGATTTATAAGCTATATTACTGTAAAGTTTCATTAAAATCCATTCAGTTGTTTTTGCGTGAAAGACCCACAAAGATACTCACAAACTTTCGCATTTATAATTTATAATATATATTATATATATATATATATATATATATATATATATATATATATATATAGATATATATTAAATATATAAATATATTAAAAAAGAAAAATGCAAATATATATATATATATATATATATTTGCATTTTTCTTTTAAATTATATAACCACGCCTATTTTTTTTTTTAAAAAAAAACCTTCTTATTCGACCTAATAAAGTCTATCCACGTGATTGCGAGCAATTACTTAACGATTTTAGTACTGTGATAAAATTGAATTACGTACACACTTATTTAAATTATCAATCATGTAATAAATTAACATTTATTAGCAATATGATGTATCTTAAATTCCAGATTTCAAACACATACAACAGGGATGGGGAACCAATGGCACGCATGTCATTGATGGCTCGCGACATAATATTTTAGGCACGCCAACCAATTGAAACGGTTTTCATTTTAGTTCAAATTAACTGAGTTCACTGTGAAGTATTACAACCAAACGCGACTGTTTGGCCGTAATGCGCAAGGCGGCGAGGAGCACTTTTTTTTTTTGTTATTGTCTTACAATCGTAATGTAAGATATTTGTCATCGAGAATGTGCAACAACATGAGTCTAATGTTACTTCAATTTGAATTACGCGTATAACTAAAACATTTGCAACAGTACAGTGCAAAATGTATTTTTTCGTAGTAAATAAAGAGTTTTGAGTTGATAGTATTTACAACACACTAGTTATATAATTTTCCCAATAATCGCAATTTCTCAATAGTTATGTGGCTGCGGTAGCCGAGTGGTATAGGTATGGGATCGTGGCTTGCCTTGTCACGAGTTCGAGCCCAAGACCACTAAAGACCCGCCGTGTAGGGCAGCGATGCACGTTAAATCTGTCGAGAGCTGAAACGTCCTCCCGTTGGTGTGTTGTGGTAGTTAGGAGAGGGGGTGCCAGCTCAGGTGTCGTCCACGTCATTTGCCCATGGTTCAAAATTACGTGGTCCGTCACCAAAAGCCCACGTGCAGCTGATCAATGCGACGTTAATATTCAATCAATCAATCAATTCCCAATAGTCATAATTATTTGACGGCACGTCTATACCTCATTAAGGTATCCGAACACGTTGAAAATGACCAAATTCGCACAAGACCGATATTTTTGTTTTCTATTTTATTTAATACATCTTTTTTTTTTTTTGGGGCTTTACAAAACATACTTTGTTTTGATTCTATGCTTCTTAGAGGCCAAGTTGCAATCAATTTTATTAAGTTAGAAAAACCGGAATTGGGTCTTTGACCTACCAGAAGTGGGCATGTTCGAAATTTATCATGGCGAGTCTGATCACACAAAATATTACAAATGTATTTCTATAAAACTTTTTGTTCCTGATATTTATGCTATTTTCTAGAGAATGTACTAAAATATTTCTTATAGCATGAATATATTATTTGAGTTAGGGCATGTTATTTAAATAATGGTCTCATAAAGGCGTTATTTTTCTTATAACGTTTACTCAATCATCTCTAAAAGTTTCAAATTTTAATAAAACATTAAAATTTTAGTACATTCTCTAGATAAATGTCTCTAGATTGTTTTGGTAATTCTTTTACTAATATAAGTTTATTACTTTTTTCTCTAATTGCTTTGAAGTTTTACAAAAGTATTGCTAAAATTTCACATATAATTGTGATTTTTATGAAATTCCGGAAATTTATTTTAAATATTAGTATTTATTGGTATTGAATCCTATAAAAAAGCCTTTATATGTTTAAATATGTTATTTTGTCAAAAAGTTCTCTGAACGATTTCGGATACCTTAAGCATTTTTTTTTCAGAAAAAATGGCACGTTGATCCAGAAAGGTTCGTCACCCCTGACGTATGATTTTATTGCTAAGAATATAGAATATTATAGTATGACATTTTAAGTCATAAATATTAAATTTAGAGAATTGAAGTTTTTTAAATGACTATCTTTGAAAATAAAAAGTACGTTTTATATATTTTCGCGGTTCTTTCCCTTGAAATATATTTAAATGAGAGAAAAATATTTCTTTCTTTCTTTTATTCATTATCGTAAGATCTCTATATTTCTCTACGAACCTCTCCGCTAATCTTTTTTTCTTTTCATCAATTTTTTTCTTCCTCGT
The DNA here is from genome assembly GCA_019973935.1 of Trichonephila clavipes. Lineage (NCBI taxonomy): Eukaryota > Metazoa > Arthropoda > Arachnida > Araneae > Nephilidae > Trichonephila > Trichonephila clavipes. The sequence goes on along the minus strand of BMAU01021340.1, from coordinate 451,821 downwards.
GTTGTGGTTTCTTTAATCGCACTTTAGATGTTCTTTTTTTAGATTTCTCGCATTTCTTCTTTCGTAGGGTTATTCACTTTCTGCATTTCTATGTTTGGAAAAATTTTACGTTCTTTGGCCTGTGTGCAGGTTTTCAAACATTGAGAGGGAAAAAATTCAAAGTAAAAAAAAAACAGTTACATATTTTTTTTTATTTATAAAAATATTTAATCGGTAATTGCATCTCTTTTTGAGTGGAATTTCTTTCAAATTCTTTTGCGAATGAAGATTAATGGTGAAAAGTTTTCTTGTCCTTTTCAACCAATTAACAAGTATACAGGCAATGAAAAAAAAAAAAGGTTCAAGGTTGTCTTGTGTGTGTGTTCTGACAGTTATTCAAAGGTCAATTGCTCTCGCGTAACATTTTTTCTCCTCTGGCTCCTGGAAGCCTAAAATCCTGATTTCAGACCTTGTTAAAACGGTCTACTGCCTAAAAATTGAGATGCATATCCTGTGCACATCTTATATAAGAGTATGTTAACTATTGAATGTAAATACTAAATATAAATAAGTTTTTTGTCAATTGGGGAAAAAAAATTTTTTTAATCTAAAATTTGATGCATTAGTATAACAGTTCACGTAATGAAATATAGTGTAAAATATTATTTTAAAACCGAAAAGTATTTTTATATACTGTGACACCTTACGATTTCTTGAGGCCGAGACCCAATGCAGAAATAAGCCTCACTTGCGATTTTAAGTATATACAGTATATAGCTTTTGTTGTCAAATACTTATGTAAACGGGAACACGTAACAAATAAATGAGCGTGACTCACAATCTCACAAACCTATTCATAAATCGACTCGACCGACTGTTGATTTTCGCATTAATGGCGGTGTATTGTGGTAGGCCTTGGCAGGACGACGGACATGATGTAATAATGCAGTCTTGCCACTGCTGCCAGTTGCATATAGTTCGAAATTCCCAGTTTTTCGGGAAATATCCTCGGGAATAACATTTGACGATTAAAATTGTTCGAATCATGTTCTTATTGAAACTGAGTCGAGGTTCTGGGTCCGGGCTCGGCCCATGTCTTAAAGACAATTAGTGCAAAACCTTTGTGATAATAAACTCATGTATAGTTTTTCTTTTGAAAGTGTAACATTAAAAATACTTTACTGCATCGGAACGAGATGTTATACTTGTAAAAAAAAAAGATTAATTCAAATATATATGATAATATAAATAAATGTTTTCTTCTACGTTTGTGAGGTCAAAATATGTTTTGAATGTCGAGATACTGTTCCATCTGAAAACGTTTTTTTTCAGATTTAATTACATTAAAGGTTTGATTTTAAATGAACATTGCGTTAGAAACAACACAAGTACTTTTTACAGTGCACCTCAGTTAAGTCACGGGCATAATGTTTCATCTCATTCTTTATATATTACCTCAAACAAAATATTTAGTCTCTTTTTAATAATTAACTTTTAATAAACGTGCTTCACATAATCCTTGTGACACATGCGGGTTTTTGGAAGTATTTGGCTCAAACTTGCTATACCCATCGATTACGGTGGCCACGGTAGCTTAGTGGTCATGGTCACTAGCTCCTGGCCGGTGTGTCATGAATTCAAGCCTGGTCATGGTCACTAGCTCCTGGCCAGTGTGTCATGAATTCAAGCCTGGTCATGGTCACTAGCTCCTGGCCAGTGTGTCATGAATTCGAGCCTAAGTGCCACTAAACTTCCGTGTAGAGGGGCTGATGCACATTAAATCTGTCGTGGCTCAAAGTCCTCCCGTTGTCTTGGTGTGGTAATTTGAAGATGGGGCGACTGCTTAGATGTCGACTTCGTAAGCCCGTCGCCAATAGCCTTCTTGCTGCTTTATAGTACGACGTTAATAATTACCCCACCGATTATGAATCAATTTTTTTGCCCCCCATCCAGACTATCCTTAAGTTTGATCAATGATAATCTTTATGTAAATTTATAAGTCGCTATTTCCCGAGAAAAAAAAGATATCCTTTAAAATATGCAGAAAAATTACAAGATGCAAAAAAAAAAACTCTCATTGACCTTTTATATTAAAAAGTGCTGAGATCTTAAATTTATTTAAAGCTTTAACACATTCATACATTTATAGCTAATATAGTAATTATTTGTTGAAAAAGAGAAAATTTCTCCCAGTTTGTGTTTTAAGTAAACAAACAAAGGGTAATTGCTCTACTAACCACCAGAAACGATATTAGTCTTGTTTTTCGCCCAAGGGGGAAGGAAGAAAGATGACATGTTAATATTTTTGTTTGGGGTGGGGTACCCTTACGAACCCTGTTTCTCCTCCATTCTCGGTTTAAAAACCCTAATCACCTTTCAACAAATAGATAGGATGGATGAGCCTAATTTCCAGGGGGCGGGGGAGGTTCGATTTCAGTCTGCGAAACCGAGTTTCAAAGAGGCCTGTTATTATTAATTGTTCCCCCTTGAGTTAAGGTACTCTCCAAGAAAAAGTTAACTCGGAGATTAGGAAATATCCACCGTAATTTCAAATTGCATGTCAGTTATTAGGTCCAAAAAACCAAATAATTAGCACCTTAAGTAAGCAGCAGAATCGTGTAATTTTCTTTGGGAGGCCGTATGTTTTAATTAGAAGAAGAGGTACCATGATGAAGCTGGCAAAACAAATCGAAAAGTTCATCTTTCATTTGAAGTTCTTACTTGCATTTTAGAGTCGAATTTAATTAAAAATTTTAGGCTGTTACTTACATTTAAAAATTACTTGCAATTCCAAAATTAAAATGTTACAAAAAATGTATACAAAAGCTACATTTAAAAATTACTTGCAATTCCAAAATTAAAAAGTTACAAAAAAATGTATACAAAAGCTACATTTAAAAGTTACTTACATTTAGCTGTTAGTAAAGGTGATCAATCTTCCTCCGTTAGGGAGGACAGTCCTTCTTTTATAAGTTCTGTCCTTCCTCAAAAAGTGTTCTCCTACTTGTCCTCCTTTTTAATATTTTAAAACTGACCTGTTTATCTCTATTCAGAAATGCCAGGCCAAAATGTTATGCGAGTGTTTGAAGAAATTAGAACACTGAATGTACATATTTAAATTCTGATAAATTGGAACAATGGGAAAATAAACATGTTGAAAAAGATAAAAGATGGGTGGAAGTATTTAACAATTACAAAAATGAAGACATCCCCTATATGAAAATTTAGTTATTCTTGCTGAATTTACGTTGTGCTGTGTGCCCAGGAACTAATACAGCAGTTGAAAGAGTTTTTTCAGTTGGTAATGATTTTTGGACAAGTGAGAAATCAAGATTGAATGTTGATACTTTAGCTGCAGCACTTATCGTAAAATTCGATATGAAGGATATCTCTTGCCCCGAAATTTCCGATATATTAGGAAATGATATATTGACAAAAATAATAATTCATTAAATGGAAGAAAATGCTCGTTTAAAAAAATCTATAATTAAAAGATATCTAAGCGTAATCAGTGCATTTTTGTTTGAGTTAATAAAATGTTTCATATATTTACGTTGTAATTTTTTTTAAATTCTTTGTCCTCCTTTTCATTGTAAAAAAAATTGCTCACCTTACTGTTAAGCTTACATATAAAAATAATTTTTTTCTCTTCACAATGATGGGGGGTAATCCGTGAAATCCGTCATTTAAAAATACTCTCCAGTGTACAAAATATACAAACCTTTAGACTTAGTAAATCTTTTAGTTGGATCTGTTTGCGAGTGCTAATTTTCCGTGAGAGTTATGAGCAACAAACATAGGTTTGCACTCTCTACTCTAAGTATACTTAGCTTGAAGTTTAGTAGTATTATCTATTAGACTTTGAACTAGGGGTAAGATATTCGTAGAACTAGACCAGAATATCGTGTAATAGCTTTATTTTCAGACACTAGCTAGCTGCTGGCTTGCGCAAAAACAGAACTTAATAATTCAATGACATACCGGCATTCTCCCGGTTAGATATTTTTAGCACATGATGTACCGTCTATGCGCGCTTATGCAAATTTCCCTGCGCTTCTACGATTTTTCCAGTGAATGACATGAAAAGCATATGATCTATTTCAAATTTCAAAGTTTGTTATGAAAATATAATTCGTCAACAAATGTTTTTATTGTTTTGTTGGGTGTCTTTTTCTCCCTGCCTGAAAATATGTTTTATCAGTTTTTTTTGATTATTTTCTTTACTATTTACTATTTAAAACATAAATTCGGCTTTTTAAAGAATTTTTAAAAAACCCGGATTACCCCCGCGCTTAATGCGAACATTGAAAATCGGTTATGTATAAAAGTGTACGTAATTATATATATATCAGTGGCGCACTCAGTGGCGTCCTCAAGGGGGGGTCCGGACCTCCCCCCAAAGCCCTTTTTTTCCCTATTGATTATAATTCTAAGTACATAGTACGTAAAATTTAATTAAGTATTTGTTATTAATGATAAATTTTATTAATTAATGCTAATTATTTATTCAATAATTTGTTTTTGTTTTTTACTGTGTTTTGTTCCCGAAAATCGACAAAATCAAAAGGAGCGTGATACAAGAATGGTGAACTTTTGACCCCGGATCCCCCTAAGAAAAATTCCTGTGTGTGCCACTGATATATATATTGGTGTTAATGCATTTGTTTTGAAATTGGATTGAATTATACCTGTAATACCTTTTTTACGTTTAGTATTAATTACACTAAATAGTAAAATAAAATTATGTATCAGCAAGGAAAAATTCTGCTTCCAGTCGGAATTAAGATGAATCTGAGGTCACTATTTTTCGGCATTGCATTTAAAGCTATCAAATTGAAGAAGGTATTGTGTATTGTTTAATTATTGTATAAATATATCATTAATATAATTTTGTGTAAAGATCTAAAGTTGTACCTATTATTCTCGAAGGATTTATTCAAGTTGAAATATTTTACTTCGAAATAAAAGTTTACATTATTATATTACATTATAATAAAAATAAATGGGTACTATTTTTTTAAATAAGAATTTCAGCTTTAATTAAAATGAATTTTATGCTATCTAGAATTAAAAAGTTGAAACTTTTGTTGGGAGAGAGATGTAAATAAATTGCTCTCGGACTTCCATTATTTTTCTGACCATATTAAAGGCCACTGTCATCTTCATAGATTCTCAGGCTGCAATTAACGTATCTAACTACAATCTATATCCAACAAAACTTGAATTAAAATGTAAACAACTCATAAAACTCATTTATTAGTACTGTAATAGAGGTAGGTCTTCCTTTATTTGATCCCTTCCCAATGCGGCATTCCTGGAACTAAACAAGCCGACAAGTTGGCCAAAGTGACTTTGACGCTGCATCCACCTTATCTTTTACCTCTTAGAAATATCAAGCAACTTATCAAGGATAAAAATCATCATAAATCAGTAGCACACACAGGAATTTTTCAGGGGAGGGGCGAGGTCAAAAGTTCACCATTCTTGTATCATGCTCCTTTTGATTTTGTCGATTTTCGGGAACAAAACACATCAAAAAACTAATTTTTGAATAAATAATTAGCATTAATTAATAAAATTAATCATTAATAACAAGTAATTAATTAAATTTTACTTACTATATCCTTAAAATTATAATCAATCGGAAAAAAAAATCAAGGGACCCCCCTTTGTGTGCGCCGCTGTCTTAAATGAATATCAGCTCTTACAGAGTTGGCTGATGGTGAATCTTGCTTTTGTCTTAGTCTACTCGATGGCCAGAGACGTGCTCAACTTTCTGTCCTCCTTAGGAGGAAGGGAAGGGCGTGTTTTAGAGTCATCGCCGGACTTGGTTATTACAAGGCCCATCTGTTTAAAATTGACCTGGCTCATTTTTCAGTGTTCCCCCTCTGTACCAATGACTGGGGAGCATCTATTTTGTTTCCTCTCTCTTCATGTTCGCTCTCGAGGTAACTGTGGAGTTCTCTCTCCTACCAGCGCAACTTTTGTTTTGTACTGGACTTGAAGACTCCTTATGTCCAGGAGGACGTTGGCGGGCGTAATTTAAAAAAAATATTAGGGGCCACTGTACCCTAGGGCTAACCAGAGGGTTCCCTATCCCCCTAGTTTATCCAATTATTAATATTTAAATTAATATTAGCGCTGGTCTATATTAGAGCGCTTGTTTTTCCTGGGAGTCCGTGAAGTTCTCACATTTATAACTCGAGAAAAAAAAATTGAAAGATGTGCAATCCTAGACTAAATCACTAAATTTCTCCCAATGAAAAAAACCAATAGAACCTTTTTTTTTATCAAAAATATTGTATCAATCAGTATTAAATTTGTATTTTGTAATTTTTTAATTGGTTATTTACTTATTTTCTTCTTAAAGGGAAAAAAATTTGCTAAAAATGTCTGTAAAGTAGCAGAGGCTGATGCATAAAGAGGGGGGGCGCAGCGATTGAAAGTTTAAGAACCGCTGTTCTAAGTTGTATATTTGTATCCGCAAAACGCAAACGAAGAAGCTTGGAGAAGGAAATAATAGTAAACAATTTATTTAATTCTTTTTTATTTTATTACTTATTTACGGAAAGGGGAAGTTCTAAAAATCTTTTCCAACTCATTTCATGGCAAGTGGTTTTATATATCAGAATACTTCAGTGCAGCATTTTATTTGGATAAACAAACTGTGGCGGTATTCGAGTGTCTTCTTCACGCAATGCTACTTTTTTTTTCTCCTTTTCCTCCTCTACATGTGCAATCCAATCAATGAGAAGAAGGGGAAGAATTTTGTTTAAAAAAAAACTTTTTCTTTCATCGGGGACGCACCCAGGAAAGAACCATTCGATTCATGAAGAATTTTTTTTATTTCTTTCACCACCCCTCTCCTCCATGCGAGCTTTGAGAGTAATCCGACACCCTCACCCTGTCGAACTTTCCCAATCGGATGACGCAATCCGCGTGCGAAGAGAACAAGTGCGAGCGCCATCTGTCGAGATGTTGCGGAAATCGTGGTCAGGGTCGGGACGCTGGCAGACTGCGAGGTGTTGAAGGCTTAGCGGAAGGGAGCGGGATGAGGAGAGAATCAACAGGTGATGTGTAGTCGTGATTTAAATGCCTTTACCACGTGGGGTGGTGTATTTTGTTTTGATAAGCTATTTCGAAAGTTGCCGTGAATGGGTTGTGTGGAACAAAATTTTGAGTTGCCTGAGCAGTGGCACATACAAAGTGGGTGTTCTAGGGGTCCGGACCCCCCTCCCTTCCGAAGCCCTTGATTTTTTCCCCCAATTGATTATAATTCTAAATATATAGTGCGTAAAGTTAATTAAGTACTTGTTATTAATGATTAGTTTTTTTACTGTTTTTTGTTCCCGAAAATCGACAAAATCAAAAGGAGTATGACACAAGAATGGGGAACTTTCGACCCTGGACCCCCCCTCTTGAAAAATTCCTGTGTCCGCTATTGTGGCTGTGTGTTAGATTTTTTTTTTTTTTTTTGAAAAATAAGCTGAAATATTTTCCCCCATATTCTATTTGTTGTTGTTATTTGTTTGAAATTAGAAGGAATCTCGCTATATGTCCTAGACCTGGTGTGGGCAATTGTTTTGGCTCTAGGGCCATGTGGTTAAGGTTTATCGTATAAATTCATGAAACGCGCCTGACAAATGTTTCGTTCGATATTAATGACCTTAGTTTTAAATACGCCCCCTCCTTTTTTTGAAATATCGTTTTTCTACCGTATACAAATAAATATAAATTATATGGGCCATACAAAAGAAGTGATTTCTTATTTTAATCTCATTTTGCCATTATATCTAATATTGAGAGCTGTATCTATAGATCTGTACAGTATATTGATAAGTGGAGATTTTTTTTATTTTTATTTATTTGATCTGTCATTTATATATATAAAGTATGATCAGTTTTATCTTTAAATGTGTGTTCATAGTATGTTGATATATTAACTTTTTATCTTATCCTTTTGCAATTCTTTATCTTTGCTTATCTAATATTTGCTCCTTGCTTTTACAAAAATGTTAGTAAGTTTTATCCATAAAGAAAGAAAATTTTATAGATAGTTCCAGAACTCCATATGTCAAGTTGACGTGTTTCATATTCCATGAACACAAAATATTTTGCGCTGGGTTAAACTCGTGACGGTCACATGATAAAGAGAATCACGTGTCCTCCATTGAATTCAAAACTGACATTAGACTTCTACTTGTTGTTCTACTTGTAAAACTTAGGTAAAATTTCAAATGTGATAATTGGGTAATGATTTTCAATTAAGATTTTTCTTAAAGTTTTTCAAAATTTGAAAAAAAAAATTACATAATACGTGTATTTTTAAATTAAGAACATTTTCTTTAACTTTGTGCATTGTTATTGTTCGCAAATTTTTAAAGAATTTGCGAAAAGCAAACGCTGACAACAGTGGAGCGCATAAACTGATTGGCTGGAACATGCATTTCTCGTGTGGCTATGGAGTTACATAAATTTATAAACTAATTGGTTGGATACACGCGATTATATATTTATCACGTGACTATGATGCTACATGAATTTTTTTAACTGATTGGCTGGAAATACGTGATAATAGTTATCATTTGATTACGGCATCGCATTAATTTAGCCTATTGGAAGTATGAATTTTCGGTGAAGCGCGCGATATTTAGATTTTTCAGTTCGAAAAACTTGGCAAACTGTTTTTTTTCGACAGACACTTTTTGGATTTAAAAAAAGAAAGAAAAATGTGTGTAACGAAGTAATTTGATTCTAATTTTTCTTTAAAAACAGGATAGGCTTCCTTTTTTTTTTACTTCGAAATTCCTTAGAGTTATACTATCATGGCAGTTTTTACACAAAACAATCTTAAATGCTGTTGAAAAAAAAAACACTACGTATTCCGTTTAACAAAATGTAAATTAAATTATCAAAAGTCTCTTGCAAAGTTGGGATGTTTTGTTTTAAAAGAAATAATATGAAAACATTGTGATGTACCTCCCCTTGGAAGTACATCCCTCGAAGCATCAGCGTTAGCTAGAGGTGTAGGGTTAACGAAGGAACTCGGATCAAACATTATCTTAATATGACTTTATTAAGATATTCAACTTAAACTTTTAATAAATATAATAATAATTAATATGAGAGAATCTACGATGACGCAACACAATATAATTCAGACCAATCTCAATAATCGAACCGCCTAATCTTCAAATATACTAATAAGTAATCAATCCTACCTTATATTATTCTGTAATAAACTTGTCTTTATCTACAATGGTATGTAGCTTGACGTTTAACTTCTAGTCGAACACCAATATGTTTATCCACGACACGTAGAACTTAAATCTTGAACCACGAACTTCAATAATCATCAACTGCCACAACGCACGTCAATGGTCTAACATTCCTTTACATTGACATTACGCTTACTCTAAGATCCTATATTTATCCTATATTATTTGCATCTCTTCACTTCTCGTTTCTTGGATTTGGTTGGAAAAGAGTTGCCATTAATTCTGGCCCAAAGAACCCAAAGGACTTGTTAAAGAAAAGACGCGTAAGACGTCACAAAATGTCTTTGAAACTTCCTAAAGATTGATTCACTTAATGTTTTATTTCATTATTTGTATCCCACGTTTAATAATATTATCATTTTATCTAATTAGTATATCATAGACTTCATTTTAAACTTTATATCTTCACACACAATCTGATTTTTTTCTCCCCCTGAGAAATCCAGTTGATATTAGTTTACTCTTTCCTGCTGAAAACAAATAAATCTCTGTCCAGTAAACATCTTAATTCTTAATTCCCTCAAATAAAAACGTAAAATATGCGTTTGTTATTGACGCATGTCACTGAGTAAAAGTGAGCATAGCAACTCCAAGTCTGGGTCAAAGCTGTTTACAACAGTATCTTCGTTATCGTTTTAGCCAGCGACCTTTCCTTAAGGCACGACCTCAATTATTCGCTTTCCTATTATTGTACGATAAGGTATTTTCGACGTACATCCTCACCAAGACGCTCTTCGCTGAACAGCTGAGGAAGATGTCATTTCATGGAATTTTTTTAAAAAAAGGTTCCTATACTCAGAAACTATCCTACTTTTATTTCGAGTCCAAGAAATACGTTTCAATGTTTTATTTCATTACTTATTTCTTTCAAACTTTAAATTCTGTGTACGACGGAAAATTCATATCACGTTTACTTATGATTCATCGGTGGAAAATGTATTAGTTATTGCCTTGTGTAAAGTTGTTAATGTATTTATTATTATTTGCAATGAATATTCTTATTTATGCTTTTACTATCAGAAATTTGTGTCATGTATTATATTAAAAATATTTTTCTAATGTTTTGAAATAGAATATATATGATATTAATTAAAGTTTGCTCGTGTAATGTTAAAGATAGGACCCAGTGGTGCACACAAGGAGGGGGGCTGGGTCAGGAACCCCTCCCCCAAGCCCTTGATTTTTTTCGATCGATTATAATCTTATGCATATAATATATAAAATTTAATTAAGTATTTATTAATAATTAATTTTATTAATTAATGCTAATTATTTATTCAAAAATTAATTTTGTACTGTTTTTTCCCCCGAAAATCGACAAAATCAAAAAGCGGTCTATTGGAGCATGATACGAGAATGGTGGAGTTTCGACCCTGGATCCCCTCCCCCCCCCCTGAAAAATTACTGTGTGCGTCACTGATTGGACCCATATCGAAATATTTTTTTTAGACAAAACAAACCCATCCAAATATTGATATTATATGGTGACTTCTTTATGTTTTAGAGCATTGGTCTCCACAGTTATACGAGGGGGTACGCGTCAAGTTTGACAGTCATTGCAACAGTGACTTCTTGAGGCCTTAGGCCCCTATGCAAAACTAGACCCCACGTGCGACCCTTTTATCAAATTTGGTGTGCATGGCATGTAAATCTCAAAACAGCAATGCATAATTAAAATGGAGTATTCTAAGAAAGTTCATTTTCTTCATTTTAAATTCGCAAAATCATTAATTTTGTCTTCAAAATTAACTGTTATCTTACCTATATAAATTTTAAGTAAATAATATACACACACAGCATACTTTACCTTACATTCAATTTAACCGAAACCCGTAACAAAAAAAAAAATGAGTAATGATGGTGTGTGGTGGTAGGCCTAGACATGGATGACGAACATGATTCAACAATGCAGTCCTACCTCTGTTGCCAGTTGCAATATAATTTGAAATATCCTGCTTTCCGGAGGATATCTCCGAAATTATATTTTATAATTAAAATTCAGATCATATTGAGGCTGAGTCGAGAACGAGACGTCGTCCCTCCCTCAAGGCCCTGGACCTCTGACCCATTTGGCCCAAGCAGTGGCGCACACAGGGGGGGAATTTTTCCGATTGATTATAATTCTAAGTATATAGTACGTAAAATTTAATTAATTACTTGCTATTAATGATTAATTTTATTAATTAATGCTAATTATTTATTCAAAAACTAGTTTTTTACTGTGTTTTGTTCCCGAAAATCGACAAAATCAAAAGGAGCATGATACAAGAATGGTGAACTTTCGACCCCCTCCCGCCCCCCTGAAAAATTCCTGTGTGCGCCTTTGGGACCCAAGCCTTAAAATGTCCCTGAAGTTCAGGGCAAAGAATAAGCGTAGAATCACTTGCGAGGGGTAGGTCGGTACGGTTTTCCCATCGGGCACTGTATCTTGGGGGTTCAGCATCATAAATGACTTTAAAACGCGTGGGATGAGAGGGGCAGATACCTCAGAGAAAGTTCCAGAAATGCAAAATGAGTTTGAAACAACCGCGTTCAAGTAAAAGATTTTGTATTCTTGGAATGTTTCAAAATTTAAAAAATGTTGCGTATAATCGGATGTGTATGTTACGTCTCAAATTTATACAAAAAATGCAATTTTCTATCTGAAAGTTTGAATCGGAGACTCCTCGACACAATAGGCGAAGACAGACTCAATTTATTTGCAGAGAAATAAATATATGACCGCAGTCAATGACGTACATAGACTACTTTTATGAAGGGGGAATTATATTTTTAAAAACAAGTAGACGAAAGCGCTGGGGCGTAATCCTTGTACTAAAATTTATTGGCCTTTAAGACAAGTAACAAGTCACACACAGATTTCTACCCTTGTGTGCTCCAGATGGATATTGCAGTTCACTTCAGCTCTGTGCTTGTTTTCGTAACGAAGTCTTAAGTAATGAATATGGGCTACCTAGAAAAAATTCAATTGATAGAACAAAATTATAGTACTTATAAATTCACGAATATCTTAAAATAAGAATCAACCAACATTCTTTTTGCAGACTTCGGTCACAAATTTTTGGATTATGAACTGAAATTTTGTGCTTTACTCCCCCTCTCCCCCCACCACCGAAATAATTTTTTGATCTTCCTGTACATTGATGTACGCTGTTTTACATAGAAAAAATAATTATACCTTTGCCTTCCGAGTTTCTTCCTCTCCTCTTTGTTTAGAAACTAAGAAAAATCACGCGTAGTGGCACGGGGGTTGTTTTACAATAAGAAAATGAACAACCTAGACGACTGAATTTGATCTCCTTGCAGATTTAAAAGACTGCAGAGCATGTAATTTATCTACAAGTGTTATTTGACAAGGGATTATACACATTTTCTTTGGATTGCAGTAGTAGAAATCAAGGATTAGGCATATCTTTAAATCTCCTAGAAATTCAGAAATTAAACGTACTTTATTATGTTGTATATAAATCTCATTTTTATTGCGTTTTTGTGAAAAATGAAAGTGTTGTTTTTGAAATGCATTTTACGAAATTGATTGGTTTATAATATACAAGTAATTCTACATGCTCGGTCTAAATGAAATCCGGAAGAATATATCATTGTGTCGCAGCAGCTTTCTTATTGGTTTAGTTTTGTGTTTGAACACTGCTGCCTGTTAACTTAAGTTTGTATCAACTACATATATATTGTTACTGAGGAATATGGACATCAAAATTTCATTTCTTCTCCTCTTCATTTTTTAAATAAAATTACAAAAATAAGTTCTTGGATCCGAATGATTTGAAATTTAAAATGTGTTTTTTTAATAAATAATGTTTTAGTTCTTCGAAGTATTTTTATAGTCATAAATATTTTCAAATTAATGAACAGTAAAAAATTTTGTAATTTGTTCTCTCGTACCGATGAGATTTATATGCGGTCTCTGTTCAAAAAGAGGATATTGTCAGTAAACTAAAAAAAACAATTGTTTTTTTGTAGGAATTGTTTTTTAATTATCAGTTATATATTTATAAATATATTTTAGGGAAAGAATTCTTTTCCCATTTGCATATCGATATTGTAATAACACTTACATGGTCTGCTTAATTGCTTTTAAGAAAACAAACTTTATTTTTTCGCCCTTATTCCTTTTTAATGGTTATTTCTATCGTTCCTAAGTAAAGTACAAAATTTCTTATATTTTTCGTTTATCTTAATGTTTACACATACAATTTTTTTTTATTATAACTTTAATATTTTATAATATAAGTCATTAAAACAATTTTAAAAAAATTTTAGAACTTATATTTTAGTTTTTTTGTTCTGAATTATGGTATAATTTAGTTTTGAACTTAAATTTATGCCATCCTACCATCAAAAAAATTAGTATATGGCTCTCTGTTTTTATTGAGTACCAAATATTTCTTACAGCGTGTTGACTTAAAAACTATCATTGATGCTCAATTGTTTTTATGAGTATTCCCTCTTCGCCTGCGTCAGCTAATCTATACAGCTTGTCAGTTATACAACGATAGTTGAAGTCGCATAGTAGCGAACACGCGGCTGTTGTTTTTGTCGTGTCAGAGTTTCGAGTCCTGATCCCACCCGCTGTGTAGAGGGGCTGGTGCACATTTATTCTGTGGAGACTCTAAAGTCGGAGGTTCCCAAACCTTTTTGTCTCATAAGATCCCTTTCCATGTTTTTCAGTTTGGAGTAGACCCCCAGCTTACCTAATATTGAATTTTTTCGAATTTACCAACTTGAGTGTCTTTTTGACAGCTGGTATAGAGCTACTTTCAAATTTAAATCACTTAGTGTAACTGTAGTGAAGTATAGTGTTTAAACCTTAAAAAAACATGTTAATTAAATTAAAATTTAATTAATACATAAAATAACTTAGAGGCAATCTTGTCAGGTTTGACCCTTAAACTCCTCGGTTACTGGTGTCCAGCCCTTATTTCCTCCCTTTCTTTTTTGTTATGGTGCTTGGCAACCACATTGAAACTGCTTCTCAATAGGAAAAATAATTTAAAATTTTCTCACGTTATTTCATAATTCGGGATGAATAATAGGTATGTCTTTTTAAAGCCAAAATTGCTGACATGGTCCTGGTTTTAATAAAATATATGTTGTCGCCTTGTAACTGCAAATTAACCTCATTAAAATTAGTAAGTAAATCTATTAAATAGATAAAATCTAGTTTCCACTTGACTAAATTTTCTTTTAAAATTAAAAACTTCATTTGGTTTAATGGGAGCCACTATTTTAGATCCTTATTTACATCTCATGGACCCCCAAATTATTTTTTCGCTGGCGTGGGCCCCTTGAAGGTCATCATAGACCCCTGAGGGTCTGTATAGACCACTTTGGGAATCACTCTAAGTCCTCACGGTGACGTGTTGCAAAGGTTTGGAGAGGGGCTGCCTACTCAAGTATCGTGTTCGTCACTTGACCATGTTCAAAACTACGATATCCGTCTTCAATTGCTTCAGAGAGTGCGACGAAAATTAAAATTCCAACCCGCATTTTAAAAGGATTGATGCACGTTGAATCTGTCACAGCTTTGTTCTCGCGTGATGCTGTGTAGAAATTTAAGAGAGTGGGGAATCATGCTTAGGTGTCGCAGTCACCCACTTGTAGTGCCGGTTTATCCACTTGGAGCGGGCGCCCAGGGGCCCGGATAAGCTGGACTTAAATCAGGTTTTCTGGTAATAAATTTCGATCCGCCAGTGCCAAGGGAGCCTGTAGATCTTCTGCGCCCAGGACCCGAAATTAGCTTAAATCAGCACTGGTCACTTGATCTTGATTCAAATTGCAAGATCTATCACCAGTTGCCAGCCCTCACGTTGTTTTAAAAAATCAATTAATACAGGGTATATTTTTTATCGTTATTTACTCTCTTCTGTTTCTACTTTTGTCTTTCTTTTATTTTTAGGCATGTCTACTAGTGTATTGTAGCTTATTTTCTATTCAACTTTACTAATTTGAAAATGAACACTTAGATGCTTGTACTTCTGGTGAAAGGAATCAGGAACATTTGTTTAACCTTCGTAAATTATAAACTTATCGTCACCCCCCCCCCCGTACTATTTCATGTTAATTGCATTATTTTGAATATAATTTTCGTCCTTTTTGTCTAAATACAGGAATGTAAAGAAACATATTTCTCGATGCGTCATTAAAAGCACTTTCTTCTTCGAGTGATAAAGACGTTTCCGAGTAAACAACAATATTTTCTTTTTCACCAATGCCTAATCTGGTACATTTCACAAGATAGAGAAATGTATCTAGATCATATTTTAAAAAGAAGGGAAAAAATGACTGGATAAATCTGTTAAAACAAAACAGAGTTGGGGAGAGGTAGGTCACCAATTGTTTTGATAATAACAGCACAACAGCAGTGACATATATCACCGAGTTCTTATTTTCATGAATACAGTCTAAAAATATTGAGGCTTACGTACGTGGATAAATAAATGCAAATGAGACAAAATCAACTTGAGAACTATTCGTGATCAATTAATTCGAGAAATAATTAGAAATACGCATTATCAAAGAGTGATACTATATATTTTATATCAACAGTTCTTAAACTGTGGTGTGCGAACTTCCTGGGCTCTCCAGCACTTTTTTAAGAAGTTCAAGGAAGCTTTTCATGTAGTGTTAAAGTTTCTTTTTTCACAGATTCTGAAAGAACTCGTGAAACATTGAAAGATGTGCCATCCTAGACTAGATCACTAAATTGCCCATATGAAAAAACTACTAGAACATATATTTCGATCAAAAATGAATTCAGTTTTTATTGTACTACTAGACTACTTATTTATGTGGAAGAACTTTTTTTAGTTCTTCTTTACTTTTTAAAAAAAGGTACAGAAACCGTCCGGAAAACGTAGAGCCGAAACTGAGACTTTAGATTTCCAATACAGTCGGACCTTTATTTAACGAAATCGCTAAAACCCCCAAAAAAGTTCGTTATATGAAAGATTCGTTAAATACAGAGATCAATTTTTCAATTTATTTTATAAGTTACATAAAAAAATTTAAATGCTGTATATTATCAAAAAAAGTAATTTTATGCATTTTTTGTGAATTAATATCTATTTATTTTATATATTTGACCCAACAAAAAGAAATCTGCAAGAAATTGTCCAAGAACACACTGAATTTTAATTACATTTTTCTTTTAAACATACGTTATTTTATAGGCAGTGATTTTAAGCACGCATTGCCACAAGCGTCCTTAAATTTAATTACTGATAAAGTCTGTTAATTTTAGTTGAGTATGTTGTTTGAAAAAATGAAATGCTCAGAATTATGGCAATTTTATTTCTCTAGGTGAATTAGGCGGTAAAATCAGTCGAAGGTCATTGATCACCATAAAATGCATTAAAAGAGATAATAATTTGAAATGTTCAGAAATATTTTTAAAATAGGTGGGGAAAAAGTAGATTCAAGAAAAAAAATCGTTAAATAGAAAATGCATTTCGCTATTTGGAGGTTATTTGACGAAGGAAATCGTAAATGGTTCTTGGTTCTAGGAAAAAAGCTCACAAAAAAGGAGGTTCGTAAAATGGAAGTTCAACTGTATTATACTTGATATAAAAGCACTTGTAAAAGAAATGCAGTACCATTTAACATTTTAATTAATATACAGTTAAGTTCCTAATTTATTTGAAATCAGTATTTCGTTATGTTATTTATCTATATAATTAGATGTTTACTGTTTCCTTTAAGGGGTGTTGGAAAGCTAAAATCTTATTTTTTTGAGTATTTGAGATTTTTACATTTTCAAACTGTATAGATTTTAACCTTTCTAAAAATACCTTTTACCTCTAGGGTATATAGAAGCCCTTAAAACGTATTTTTAAATAATCATTGAATTTGAGCCACACCCATTTTATGGCGAAAATTGTAAACAAATTATACTTTTTTTTTATTAAAAGTGTAACGACTAATATAAACCAAAACATGTATCTTTTATTTTAAATTGAGCCTTTTACTTTTTTATTTCCTAGTCGATTAGAAGTCTCACTGTACACATTAAAATCAATTTATCTCAAAATGTAAATTTTAATGTGCGATGTACCTTTTCCGAGAAACTACTGTTCACAGGTATGTAAATTTTTTATGAATTATTTATAATGATGTTTAATATATACTAAAATGAGCTTTTTGTAAAGAACTCAAAAATTTAATTTTTACAAATTTTTTACGTACAAAATGGGTCAAATTTCGCAATGTTTGATAAAATATTTCATAATTTATTAAAAAATTCAAAATTAGCTAAAGGCTCATTTTAGTATAATGAGAGAGGTGTACTTTAATTGTTTGAAAAATTTCAAGCATGTTCATAAAACAGATTTTGAGAAAAGGTACATCGAAAACAGCCAATTTAACATTGTCAGTATAGAGAAAGAGAGAGGTTTCCAACTCCCCTTAAAAGAAAAAAAGAAGTGTTCAAAAGGTCTGTTTAAGTACCAGAGGTAGTCTTAAGATTATTGAGAAACCATTAAATCGTGTTTTGGGAATCATAGAGAGCGATCGGAAGTTAAGGAAACAACGTTTTTATATTACAGAGTGATTATTATATATTTTATATCAAAGCGTGAATTATTATATATTTTATATCAAAGTGTGAATTATTATATATTTTTTATCAATGCGTGAATGATATATTTTATATCAAAGCGTGAATTATTATATATTTTATATCAAAGCATGAATTAATATATAAAGGGTGTTTTTTAGAGGTATAGAACTTTAAATTGCAATAAAACAACGATGTATTATTCGATTGACATGAATTTTTTTTTATTCGAAAGATAATCTTGTGGCATTACATTTTAAATATGATTTCTGGCATATGACTGCCACGGCTGGCTCGGATGTAGTCCAATCTGGACGTCCAATTTTCGATGACTTTTCCCAACATTTGTGGCCGTATATCGGCAATAACACGGCGAATGTTGTCTTCCAAATGGTCAAGCGTTTGTGGCGTATCCGCATAGACCCATGACTTTACATAGCCCCACAGAAAATAGTCTAGCGGTGTTAAATCACAAGATCTTGGAGGCCAATTCACAGGTCCAAAACGTGAAATTAGGAGGTCACCAAACGTGTCTTTCAATAAATCGATTGTGGCACGAGCTGTGTGACATGTTGCGCCGTCTTGTTGGAACCACAGCTCCTGGACATCATGATTGTTCTATTCATGAATGAAAAAGTTAGTAATCATGGCTCTATACCGATCGCCATTGACTGTAACGTTGTGGCCTTCATCGTTTTTGAAGAAGGATTCCACCAGCCCATAAAGCACACCAAACAGTCAGTTTTTCTGGATGTAACGGTGTTTCGACATACACTTGTGGATTAGTTTCACTCCAAATGCGGCAGTTTTGTTTGTTGACGTAGCCATTCAACCAGAAGTGCGCTTCATCGCTAAACAAAATTCGCTTATGAAGTCATCGAAAATTGGACGTCCAGATTGGACTACATCCGAGCCAGCCGTGGCAGTCATATGCTAAAAATCATATTTAAAATGTAATGCCACAAGATTATCTTTCGAATAAAAAAAAATTCATGTCAATCGAATAATACATCGTTGTTTTATTGCAATTTAAAGTTCTATACCTCTAAAAAAACACCCTTTATTTTATATCAAAGCGTGAATTATTATATATTTTATATCAAAGCGTGAATTATTATATATTTTATATCAAAGCGTGAATTATTATATATTTTATATCAAAGCGTGAATTATTATATATTTTTATATCAAAGCGTGAATTATTATATATTTTATATCAAAGCGTGGATTATTATATATTCTATGTCTCAAAGCGTGAATTATTATATATTCTATATATTTTTCCATCTTATCTATCGCTATTGGTATTCATAAAAGTACACCGAGTTTATTGGATAGAATTGGGCTGGGGCATCAGAAATCTTGACGACTACGATTTCAGACTTCCGTTTAAACCACTTCCAAATACTGCTTTTAAGTGACCTTTACTTCAAGGACAACCCCCTATTTTGATCTTGAAATTTTTTATTTTGAAAATATATCCTCTGGTTTATTAAGTATAAAGCATAGAAAATTAATTAATCCATACTTATAGAGTACATCCCACTCAGCTCTGGTATTTCGTAAATCTGAAAAATAATACGTATTTTAAGATTTAAAAAAAAAAAGAAATGTGTATATGAAGGTGTTAACTGTAATGTCCTTCCTCCAAAAACAGAAAAAGCGCAATAGTATAGACCAGAGTTTCTCAAACTGGTGGGGGGCGTGATAACTCCGCAGGGGAGGCGCGAGCATATTGAAAAGTCGTAAACAAAAGACTATTTTTTAAAAATTATTAATTTACTGAAAGTAAACAAAAAACACACATTTGCACTGATATAAAAAAACTTATAAATGTATCAGTATTGCACAATGTAAAAATGCCATAAATTTAAATTCCATGCCATAAATTTAAATGCCATTAATTTAAAAATGCCATAAAAACGAGTTTAATAATTATTAGTGACCCCTTGGGCTTGTCATACATAAAATTATATACAAAAATTAACAATTATCTTGATAATTTGTATGGTTAATAATTCACCCCTTAAATGCTGATAAAAAGTTACTCGATTCGCTCCCCAGTGCCACCGTTTTAAGGGGGGAGTGGGGGAGAAAAGGAATAAATAAGCAAAAATCCCCTCTGAAAAAAAGTAAATACTTCACAAATACTGTCAAGGGCCTTATATTGCAATCCAAAGCCTTCGAAATAATTTTATGGATAGCAGTGCCCAGAAAAGGTCGTGCTTTGAAAGGACGTATATGTACGTCTGGGGCAATTATCGCTTTGGGTGAGAGAGGAGTTTATGTACGCTGGCGGCACTAAATAGGTTAAAGTCGAATTGTAGCTTTAGAGTCAAAGTATAGTATTATTGAATTCAATATATTGTTATTGTAAGGAAGGGGGGCGCGATGAAAATTATGATTGAATATTGGGTCGCAAATATTGAAAGTTTGGGAAGCACTGGTATAGACGCAATAGTTGAATGATCAGGTTCGCATTGCAATCGTGGTAATTTCGTTATTGAATGAACCCTACAGTGATCTCTGTATCTCATAGTTATAAATTTTTTATACAGTGAATAAGTTTCATGTGTTTAAAATTTTATCATAAAGAGTTTGTACTATTTACTTCCTAGTGAGTAGCAAACAGTATACTAGACGTGCTTTACTTTCATGGGAAGATACTTGTGGAAATTTTAAAAGTCACTAAAGGTATAAATATGTACTCTGGATAAATACTTGAGATACTTTGTTCATTCTTTTGCGTGCTGCACGGCTTAGCCCAGCATAGCTAATACATGTTAAATCTTTCGAATGGTCCAAAGCCTTCCACGTTGGCGCCATGGGAAATATAAGAGAATGGATTATTAGCTCAAGTGTCTTCTTCAAAATTTAACCAAGATCAAAATTGAAAGGACTTGATGTGAGTGTGATTAAATATAATTGTTTGTGTTTTGTGTCAAATATTTTTCTTCGATAGTAGGAAGAGTTGCATTAACTTTATATGCGTGTTAGAGATATTTGTTGTACAGTCTTATCTTAGCAAGCAAATTTGAATGTGGAGGTATTTTCTCTTGTACTGTATTTTCCTTCGGTATTTGCTTTGTATTTTTACATATCTTTGTAATTATGTAATTCCTGTTTGAAAAAAATGGAAGGTTTTTTTATCAATAATGGCTCACGTGTGGGGGATGGTTGTTCTCAGAGTGAAGTGGTTTGTAGCACTAACCCTTTAAGTGTGAACTCGCTTCCTGTGGGATTCTGTTTGTATCCCTCGTGTTACTTTATAAGTACGGCCATATTAAACAATCAATCAGATAGCGTAGTAACGTCATTTACCGCCAAAACTTCGTCATTTGGAATAGTGGAAATTGATGCACTGGAAATGAGTCTTTAAAATCCATTCCTGACTACTTGACAAGAAAGTAAGGAGAATGGAATAGGAGCTATGGACAGTGGCGTAACGTACGCCTCCGCGCATCGTGGGGAGCCAGGGTACTAGGGAACCCAAAGTCTGACTGTTACCCTTTGTAAAATCCAACTTGGGGGCCCAAAACCTGTCTTTGCAGGGAGTGGGGGGAGGGTGGCAAATGTTCTCCGTTACGTCACTGAATATGGATTGATTGAAAATTAACGTCGCACTGTTCAGCTACACGAGGGCTTTTGGCGACGGACCACTTAATTTTGAACTATGGTCGAGTGACGTGGATGACACCTGAGCTGGCACCTCCCTCTCCTAACTACCACACCACACCAACGGGAGGACGTTTCAGCTCTCGACAGATTTAACGTGCATCGCTGCCGTATACGGCGGGTCTTTAGTGGTACTGGGCTCGAACTCGTGACAAGGCAAGCCACGATCTGATACCTATGCCACTCGGCTACCGCGGCCGACACTGAATATGGAATAGCCACTCCTAATGTCGTTCTCACTTTAATCCTGGTTCGAACTGTCTGTTGCAACGAAGAGACTTTAATTTAAATCAACCACATACTTGTTAGGAAATAATTTCTCCAGAACTTTGGCTCGTCGTATTTTTACATCGATAAACGAAAACAGGATTACTCATCTGAGGATAACCATGTTGTAACAAAAATAAATAAATAAATAAAAAAAACGACCGGCATCTACAAGAAAACGATAATGATACATTGTACAAGAAAATGTTATTTCGTAACATGTTTATACCGCGTGTGGCTGATATTGAACCTGTTTCCCGCCCTCGATTCCTAGGATCGTTTTTGTTTTTTTTTCTTTGCACCCTGTGGTTGCAACAGTGGGTCAGGATGGAGCGGCGTCAGTTCCGTTGCGTCACTTTGCTTCTGTGTATGTAACGGAGGAGGTAGTTTGTTGAACTCCTTTGGAGGAAGTTTCCTACCTGGGTTCCTCACGTGAACGAAGCGCGTGATGCAACCCTTTCGTCTGTGGCTGCTCTCAAATCCAAACAATGGGCGCCCGTATCAGAAGTGATCAAACATGTGTTTATTTCCAGTACCATATCCCGTCCCCCCCCAACATTCAGTCTGTAAATGTTTTCCCAAATTTTTTTCTTTTAGCATCCATTATTCATTTGTTTAAGATGTACAATGTTTGTAAAAAATTGTACAGTCGTTACACTGATGAACAAACACAAATTCGCTTCTAACAATTCATCTAGCTAGTAATTAAAAATAATATTGAGCAAATAAATATAAATTAAATATGTATGAAAAAATTAGTTTCAGAAATAACATTACAGAGAGGTTTTTTAATTTTAAAAATTTTAAATCCACAGTTAAAGTTATCAGTTTAATAATATTCAATGTTTTCTTCAATTGAAGATTTCAAGGAAGTTCTTTGCTATGATTGTAAAGTGTAAGCCTTTCTTTAACATACTTTTTAGTTTTAAATGCTAAATATGACCATTCAGCAATGACTGAATACATTTTTGCTGTATTTCTAAATTCTTAACACTGTTTGATAAATAATGCTTGTGATACGAGAGCATGAATTTGTATTCATATCGGGACTTTTTCCCCAAAGGGAAAAACAATTTCACTTTTGTGTCCCGCTTTTTAATATTAAATAAAAAAATTATCTTTACTGAGGCCGTTACTTGACTTTAATTTCGTCAGAAGGGCTTGGAGTGAACCGGACAAAGCATTTTTCCCCCAACTCTTTACTTCTTGGATCAACTCTTTACTTGAAAGAATCTATGATGTTTACAAATACATGATATACATTACAATTTACATGATACAGATTAGGTATTAAAAAATTGGTTGTACTTTATAGGTCATTGTATAATGGCCATAAATGTATTCCATTGTTCTGCATTCTATATGTTTTTCTTTTAATTTATTTATTACAATCACTGACTGCTTAAGATCTGTATTATAAAGAGTTAAAACATAGAAAAGTATGGAAGTTACACTTAAAACATTAAACTTATTACAAAAGATGCTCTCATGTAAAAAGCACAATTTTCTTTCAAGGGTAGTACTCCAGGAAATTGCATTTGATTTTAATTTACGTCACACTTTGAAGCAACACGAGGACCATCGGTGGCGTACCTAGTAATTTTGAACCACGGTCAATTGACGAAAATGACACATGAGCTGGTGCCTACCTCTACAAACTTCCACTCCGCGCCAACGGCTGGATTTACAACCTGTGAATCAGCCTCTCCACACGATGGGTCTTCAGTGGCATTATGTTCCGAACCCGTAACTCGACAACACCAGCCACGAGTTCGTGACCATGACATTTTATCTGCTCCGTCTACATGCTCTTGAAGCGAGAGAGTTTTTAAAATCATGTAACAAATTTAAATTAACGTTTAATGTCTGTTTCATGCCTTGGCGGAGAGAATTTTCATAAACAGATCTTATATGTAAAATTCAATCTAACATGAGTCTTAACTGTTTCCTTGGTGAAGTTCGTTGTCCGGGCGAAGTCGAGAATCCTCACTTGTCTAATTCCGACTCTGTTTAGGAGCAGCATTTTATATCTTATGTATCACATTTCATATTGTAACTCATTAGGAAGAATGCACGTCAGTGAATCGTTTTTCAAGAATATTCTGGCAGAGATAGACGCGCTGTATGTGGTCGTTAAAGGCGATGGTGTTGTCTGGTTGGTGGCTTTTAACGATCTCTCACTTCTAATGAAGTCTCGACCGTGTTAAAGTAGTTGCCTGGTCAGTCGGTCCCAGTCGTAAATTAAATCTCTTTTTGCACTTCCCAGAAGGCAACCTTGCTTCTCTTCTCCGCTTACAACCCTCTTCAAAAAAGAAGTCCCTATCACTGAAAACTATCTTTGTTTGTGGACGCAGAGAGTAAAATGCGGATCACTCGAAATCATTTCTGCCAATCTCTCAACATTCCTCGTCCTTAACCCCATAAAGAACGGGAAGCGGACTGCTGACAGCGATGCACTATCGGCCAATCGAAGCACAGACAACAACGGACCGTGTTGTGCTGGAAGGGTTCAGTGAGACGGCGTCACCACAAGTAGAGTTTCGAGTGCCGCGACCAGTGAAGAATTAAAATAAACAAACATATGGCATGCCTGATAAGAACCATTTCGTTTGGAAGTAAAAAGAGGAAATTATTACAGGTTTGGGAACGTTCCACCAAATTGGAGAGTGCCAATTTAAAAAGGGACATGCTAAAAATTTCGTCGAATTTAGGAAATAGAATTTTTGGATAAAAAAAAGCTTTTAGGAACCATCGTTTATTAGGAACGTATCTTTTTTTAACTATTTTATTAAGTTTGTGTTTATTTTCATAGTTAATACTAAATCTGAAAAAAAGTTTTGTTAGGAAATCATGAAAATTTTTTAAATGATATTTCTTGTATATTAATAAAAATCACGCTATTTAGGATTTCTCAGATAATTTTCCATTAATATTTTATAATCGTAATTATCAGCCGTATCAATGATGCAGGGGGCCCAACATGTGTAACTACTGTGTCACTAAAAAGGCTCCCGTATCTAATAAAGGGCCCCGAAGGAATTTTGATACAGAGACCCTTCAGAACTAGCTACGCCAGTGATAATTATATATATTTCATGTGATTTTGTGGAAAATTTTGTAACACTAAATCACAAGGAGTCTATTTAAATTTGTATGAAAAAGTGGTGAAAAGTTTTAATCCCTGAGGAGTTTAAAAAAAAAAATGTCGCTAAATTTTAAGAAGCAACGAAACTTCGAGATCTTGTATCATGTGCTTCCCTCTGAGTCATTCGCACTCAATTGGGAAAAAAATTTCTACTTTATGACTAGTTATCTTTCGGAAAATATTTACGTTCGTGATTGACAAATTGAGTTGAGTTATCTGTAAAATCTATAAGTCTATGTAAGAGATTTTCTAAGCACTAAGCATTGCATGTGTTTGCAAAACTATCTCTACTTTGATAGCTAAATAAATTGATTCCCTTCAAGTTTCCTTCCAGCTTGATAGTTTATCTGAAATCTGCTGTCGTGTAGTTAGTAAATAGGATTGATTACATTTATGTTCTATGCATAAAATATATTTCTCTTATGATGAGAACAACTGTGGTTTTTTTGTGCTTATTAGATATCGTGTGCTCTTTAAATTTCGCTCCCTCCCCAGTATAGTATTTTTGTAATTGTCTTCTCGAAGAATTAAAACAAACTATTTTGGCTGAAATACGTATACACCAGAGGTGGCGAACCGTTATGGATCAACGTGCCATATTTTTCTAAAGAAGTGTTTAATGAGGTATAGACGTGCCGTCAAAGAATTTTGACTTGTGATTATTATAAAAATAATAAAACTAAATATTAACAACACAAAAAATTCTTTATTTGCTACGAAAAAATACTTTTTGCACGGTATAATTGTAAATGTTTTCGTTATACGTGTAATTCAAATTAGAGTAAACATTAGTGTGATTTCTGTTGTTGCAGATTAGATGGTAAATAACTTATATTATTAACTTATTTTACTGTGGTTAACTTTTTTGACAAGAGGATTTATGATTTGTTTCAAAATGCCGTTTTACAGTCCATGTGCTGCATACCACTATTGCAGAATATAAAACACACACCGCTTTGTCGCCTTTACTAATAGTACCATATTTCTGTAGATTCATCAAATTTGAAATTCTCTGTTACACTTATTATCTTGCACTTTTTGTTCTTTTGATGAACTAAACATGTTAAATGACAATTAAAAATCGTATATATAACACAAATAAACTTTAAAATGCATTTTTGTCAATGAAGACGTAGATGAACTTCGCATCATAAGCAATTGTAGTGCTCCCTGCAACCGAGCACTTGGATTTGTTCGTCATACTTAAAGAGAACTTTGTTATTTTAATCGCTGGCGTGCCCAAAATATTGTGCCGCGTGCCATCAATGGCACTCGTGCCACTAATGCGCTATCCCTGGTATACACTATATCTTGGCGATATTTCAACTTAAGAAATATGAAAGAAATTATTAGTTAAATTTTACGGTATCGGAAATGAACTGAGATGCGAGGAAAATTAGCCGAATTCTCTATGCAAGATAAGCCATAAGTTATTTAATAGCCTTAAATTAATATGATGTTTAATGTTTAACTTCAGAATATGTTTTTTCTTCGGTGTAATACATCATTTGGAAATTTTTTGAACGAGGAATGGAAAAAAATATAGGAATTGTTGGGGAGAAAATGATTTTTTTTTTCAAAATTGCAATAATCATTTTTAAAAATTGATTTCTATAAATTTTGTCTTGGTAATAATATATTAATATCTGCAGTGAAGAAAATTTTTTCAATCTCATTCACATGTCACTTTTTTAAGGAATAGAATTCGGTCTTATCTTTTCTTAGAACTATGTAACCGAATGGGTGGAGCTATATATTTCCGAAGTGGAAACTATTATCCTTCCTGTCTGTAATAATAGATAAGTATACATTTTAAAAGTAAAAATTTTTTTGTTTAATTTCATAGAAAGTGATTTAGGAAATAGTGTATTTAAAAATTTAAAAAAATAACGAGATTTATATTCCCTAAACTTAAGCTAAATACTGAAAAAATTTTCAAGGTTTGTAATAATAAAAAACCATAATGAACCTTGAAATAGTTTCACTGGTATCAACTTCTTAAATTGCGATTCTTTTGTAATACTTTCTGAAAACTAACCCAAAGGAAAATGCTATGAAACTGGTACGTTTTTCTTTTCTGATTGTCCCAAAGAAAACTGAATTTCTCTCTTAACCAGATCTTCCCTCATCGAGGTCATGAAATTGTGTCAAAGCCGTAACGGACAGGTGTTGAAGGTCCAAGTAATATTTTACGAATGTTTTGTAGTTGAATTTATGTGAGATTTTTTTAAGGTTGCCTCGGAAGTGTTTTTTCATCTTAAATCAGCTTTTTTCTTTATTAATTTTTTTCTCCTCCATTCATTTCAGGACAAATTATGCAAAAGCACATTTATTGTTTTATCCAATTTTATACAAAAGAATGAATATATATACTAGCCGTTATCGCTGAGTATTTCATGATTTTTTTATGACTATATATAAGCAGGGATGTCTTAAGGGAGGGGCCAACTGGGCCCAGAGCCTCACCCCCCGGTGGGGGCCTCGTTTTGTTCTGACTCATTCTTAATGAGATCACGATCCGAATAATTTTAATAGTCACATATTATTCCCGTACTTATTCTCCGAAAAACAGGGGATTTCAAACTGCATGTCAACTGGCAAAAGTGATAAGACTGTATTATTATGGGATGACCGTTGTCCAAGTCTAGGTCTATTACTATAAACCAGTGGTCTTCAAACTTTTTCAACTCACGGAATCCTTAGAACTTGAAAGTGCTTTCGTGGAACCCCTAGAACAAGAGTGGGTAACCTTTATGGATCAACGTGCCATTTTTTCTAAGGAAGGTGTTTAATGACGCATAGACGTGCCGTCAAATAATTTTGACTTGTGATTATTGGGAAAATAATAACACTTAAATACTAACCAGCGCAAAATTCTATTTAAATTTACTACGAAAAAATACCTTTTGCACTGTATAGTTCTAAACGTTTTAGTTATATGTGTGTTTCACATTAAAGTAACATTAGTGTGGCTTCTGTTGTTGCAGATTGTGTGTGGATGACAAATATTTTATATTAGGATTGTAAGATGTTACTTTTTGTAGAATGCATGCTGAATTTGAGTCGTCTGCCAAACGGTTTCTAAGCAATTAATTATTTTTACTGTGGTTTACTCTTTTTGACAAGAGGGTTTGTGATTTGTTTCAAAATACCGTTTTACAGACGATGTTCTGCATACCACTATTCCAGAACATAAAACACACACCACTTTGTCGCCTTTACTAATCATGCCATGTTTCTCGTTCCACCAACTTTGAAATTCTCTGTTACCCTTACTATCTTACCCTATTTGTTCACTTGCTGAATTAGCCATGTTAAATAACAGTTAAAAATCGTAAATACAACACAGATGAACATTAAAATACAATTATGTTGATGAAATTGACTATGCAATGCGTAGACAAATTTTACATCCTAAGCAATTGTAGTTTTACAACGCAACCAAGGCAAGACAATAACAAACGAGTGTGCTCCCCGCGACCAATCACTCGCTGATATTTGTAATACTTCATAGTGAACTTTGAAATTTTGAAATAAAATGCAAACCATTTTTATCACTGGCATGCCAAAAATATTGCGTCGCGTGCCATCAATGGCACGCGTGCCACTGGTTCGCCGTCCCTGCCCTAGAACTAAAAAGTGTTTTCGTGAAACCCTGTTCCATACACATACTTTAAAGAATTTATCTCAAAATATTTATGTAATATTTTTCAAGTAGACCATCATAGTATAGGCATTTTATGTGAAAGCAATTAAAAAAGTGTTGCATTTATTATTAAAAAATTCTAATCTAATTTTTTAACAAGGTTTACTCATCAATAATAGTAATTTGTAAATCATGTCACCTATCCATGCATTATATTTAGTAACTGAGATATGAGCTTGCTAGTCTAGGTCTTTGAGATTAAATGCAATCGCACTACACATTCTGAGTTTTAATGTGCTTTTATACTTTTTTTTTTGTAGCCACACGTTGAGAAATATATTTCACTTAAACACAATGTTCTGAATGTCATTGAAATGCTTGTAGCTGTTTTAGAAATCCCTTGTATTTTTCATGAATTTGCAACCTAAAATTTAGAAGCTGTTCTTGTTTAAATTTAGATTTTAACATCAACCCTGTTGATATGTTGCTCCCTTTCCTTCACTATAGATGTAGTTTTCCACAAATGTAAAAATGTGCAATTTACATTACAAAACTATATACTGCAAGACATGCTAACTAACGAGTAAAAAATTATCTCGTAGAACCCGAAATAGTAAACAGAATATTCAGGATTTAGTAGGAAGTATATATATAAAGGTAAAACGCGCGGGCACGTTTTAATATTATTTTACTTTTATAATAAACGTGTTGCAAAACAAAGTTGTTATATATAAATAAAATGTTGAGTTTTAATGAAAAGGATGAGCTTTAGATACTTGTAACTTACAAACTTCATAGAGAGAAAGTGAAATCATTTTTCATACATATTTATTTCTTCTCGAATTTTTCATTGTGACTCGTGAAACCCCTGGGTATGCCTTGTGGAACCCCAGGGTGGAATGGAACGCAGTTTGAAGACCACTGCTATAAACAATCATTCAATTCATTTAGTCGAAATGCGGCCATCGATCGAGCCGGACTGCGAGTCGTGCACATTTATTTGTTTCAAAGTACCGTTTGAATGAGTATTTGACAACGCATGCTTAGTATATACTGTCATAATCTTAATGATCTCATTTAGGGCCTAATTTTGAATAGGGGCCCAGGGCCTCAAAAAATCTTAAGATTTCTCAGGGCCTCTAAGTGACTTAAGACGTGCCTACATATAGGTCCGGACTCGGGCCTCCCCCCCTTGTGTGCGCCACTGGCATGCATTATGGTGGTTATAATTCATCAAGATAAAAGAAACTTTATAAAGATAATGCCTGCTTTATTCGAAACCAGATTTATGCAAAAATATAAACTTCAACTGTCATTTCATGGTGGAATTTGATATTGAAATACCTGTTTCTATTGAACTGTTCGGGGACCTGGTTCAGGGTCACAATTCACATTCAGACTACTTAGACGAGCTCAAATGTCTCTGTCAGATGTCAGAGTGATGTCAACTCCGCAAGTCGTACGCCCTGGACAGTCTGGAATGTTCATTGTTTTCTAAATGGTTTCACCATTATTACTTTTTATTATATCTGGGTGTATGATACCAATATTTTTCTCTCTCTCTTTTGTTATCAGCACATGATATGGTAAATCATATTAGGTCATGGCCTGCTTGCTAACCTTTATGGTGAATTATTTGGGAAAGAATTATATACAATTTCCTTAGCTACCTGGAACAATATAAACTATTTTTGCTGAAGAAATAAAATAAAATTTATTTATCTATATTCCAATCTTGTATTAAGTATTAAATGCCCAAGATCCAATACTATATCAAGAAACTATTTTTTTCTTGGATATTTTTTCTATTTTACTATTCAGTTTAAGCAATTCTAGAAGGATTTTTAAAGTGATTTGTTTAAAATAAAATGATTTTTTTAAGGCTTTAATCGTTTGAATCAAGACATTTCATTTCTTCCCCTTCATACAGGTACAGCACACACAAATTATCATATTCTCTCTTTTTTGTGTGTGTGTTTATATAGGCTTGCCATATATCCGAGATTAACCCGGATGATGCTGGTTTTTTGATGGTGTCCAAGATTGTAAAAATGTCCGGGATTTTGAAAATTTTATGATTGGCGAGGACCTTTTTTAGACATATCTTCGACTTTGCGTTTTTTAACACTCTTTTACTGCTGGGAATATTTAATTACTGTAGTTCTTAAATTGAAAGCTAATTCTATCTCAACAACAGTACATATTTTAGACATATTCTTAACTAATTAGTTTACTTCAGGAATGAAAAACGCTCAAATTTATATCATCTTTTGCCAAAGAATTGCTGTGCATTCTAAAAGAAAATTATAATGTTCATAAACTAAAATTCTTCACTATTGTAGACAATTTTTGTAATTCTTGATTCCAATACTGAGAGTTGTGGCGAACCAGTTTTGATGAAGTTAGTAAGTTCCAAAGTTATTTTTACGAATTGAAATTGCCTGTTTTAATTTAGAAGAGAGTGCACAAATTGTTAACGAAATTATGAGATTCCATAAATATTGAGGACCTTTTTGATTACAGCACACATTGTTGAACCAACTAATTCAAAACCTAAGGATAGGTTGTGGTTTTAAGATCTGAAAAAGTACCAGATACTATTAGAAGAGGCATAGAAATCAGTTTTTATTTTGTTTTAAAAGATTTGATATTTCATGTTGCAATATTTCTAGAATGGTTGAGTTTCGATGTCTTTGTTCGGGACATCTACTTCAGTTGAGAGATTTTCAACTATGAGGAAAGAGAGAAAGAGTTGCATTAACGTCGCATTGTAAAGCAACACGAGGGCTATTGACGACGGATCTTGTTATTTTGAACCTCGGCCAAGTGATCAGCCGGCACCTGGGTTGGCACTCCCTTCTCCAAAATACCACACCATCTGGAGGACATTGATTGATTTAACGGACATCGTCCCCCCCCCTGCACATGGGGGGGTCTCCAGGGGCACCGTCAACTATGGGGAATATTTTTTATAGAAATAAACTTTCAATATCTATTGTTAAACATCTGCTACCGCCCATCCGCTATAGTGGTTAGTGACGCTGACTGCGGTGCCGGGTTCGAATCCCGGAGAAGGCATGGATGTTTGTAAATGTATAGTGCCTTCGCGGCATGTGGGTACTCTAAATAGCCGCCTAGCCGCAAGTCCTCTCGTGAGGTTGGTGGAAGGAGAAGAAAGGTGAGAAGCCCCTGACACTAACAGAGTGCTCAAAGTTGGGGCGGAACCGAGCAAAATTGTGCTGTCTTCTGCATGGTGCTCAAAGTTAAGGCAAACGATAGGCGTAAAATTCTAGCCCTTATCTGCAATGCATTTAAGGACCTTGATATGTTACTGTCGATCAGGTGGCATAAGCAACAACAAAAATCTGCTGAATGTTAAAATTAATTCAGAAATTACTTGTTGTGTTATAATGCAATTAAAGAAAACACACCATTCCTTCAAAACTCATGAGATAAAATACAACCGAATAAATAAAGTTTAATGTTTCAGTAAACTGTGAAGACATTAAGCAATTTTAAAAATATGCCTTGCGTTGGAGGCCCCCTCCCTAAATATATATGTTTTGATAAATGCATTTCTTCTGAAAAACAAGGAAGTATAACTCTATCAAGTTCTGACGAAATGGGTATCGTTTAACGACGTACATTCCATTTGTCGAAAGAAATTGACGCATGATATGACGTCACATCAACTCTCTTGTGGCAGATTCGGCCGAGTCCCCGGGCACACTTTTAAGAGAAAAATGGTGTCCCGGCAAAAAAAAAAAAAAAAAGGGGAGTGAAGCGATAAAAAAAATGAGATAAAAAACGCGTGAAAAATATCATTCCGCGAAATAAATTGCGGGGACGAGAAATTGCTAAGGAACGATCTAGAGATAGCGATGCATCTCATCTTAATCGAAGAGGGTATTTTTGTAACCTCTGAGGCAACGTTATTACTTTTCTTATCTCTTTCTTGTCAAACTGAGTGGACATGTCACAGCTGTTGTTTGTTTACTGTGCTTTATTAAATAATGCCGCTTATTATCTCTTTTTCTAAAAGGAAATATGTTTTTGTAGTCATCTTTCATCACTAACGTTTCTTCGCTCGATTTTCTCAGCGCCCCGTGGCGGAAAAAAAATGTATATATTCATCCCGCCTGAAGATTAAATGGGGGAAAGGGGGTAAAAAACCAAACTTTTAATAGTTTTTAGATAAAAACAGGACCCAAAAGAGAAAAACACACTCGAGCTTTTTTTTTTAGGATGGCATTTGGGAATTAATATATTTTATGCCACTTTAAGAGTACGTACTAATAAATTAACACTTTTTCTTTCACAGAAAAGGGAGAGAAAAAAAACTTTCGACATAGTATGAGCTGCTGTGTAATTGATACTCTTTTCCGTATTTCACAACGCGTTATCGAATACTGCTCCAGAAATGGGTGCGTCCATGGGCGTTCTCTTACGTTATTTGCTAGTTTACGTCACATAAAATGTATTTATTTCACTAATTGCTCATAAAACCCTGCTCTAAATTCCATAAAGATGCATCGTTGAAAATATACATTAATCGAGAGAATGTCTTATCTGTTTGTATAATTGAGTCTCTCTCTGGTGAGAGATTGTACAATGTCCTTAGAAAAATATGACTTGACATTTCTTTCCATGGGAAATTATTTAATATTCTGGAAAAAAAGAATAATATGAAAAAATTGTTTTTTATTTATTTATTTAGGGAGTTATTTATGGTGCATAAATATATTTGTTTCTCTCACATTAATTAATGGTAGAAACAGAAAATTGAAATTGTTTTCGACAAGTCTGGGCAATGATTTTTCAGTATCCATCTGCCATCTTCTGCTGAAAAATGTGATTGCTTTCGCTATGCTTCCGATTTTTAAAAAGAAAAGAGAATGAATGTACTTAAAAAAGAATTTTCACCCAAAATACTTTTTAGGTTTGTGGAAGACTGATATCTTGATATGACTCTGTTTAGTTCTTACATTCGTTAACTTTACAAAATTTTAAAATATATCTAAAAAAATTTAAGAGAAGGATGTATAAACTTCCGGGCGAATTTTATTTCTAAATAATCTCATTAAAATAATGAGAAAACTAATGTAATCAAATTTGAAATCCCCCGTGTAAAGAAGTCAACAACGTCACCTAACGGACTGACAGAGACTT
Organism: Trichonephila clavipes; assembly: GCA_019973935.1. Classification (NCBI taxonomy): domain Eukaryota; kingdom Metazoa; phylum Arthropoda; class Arachnida; order Araneae; family Nephilidae; genus Trichonephila; species Trichonephila clavipes. Next base: position 418,093 of record BMAU01021340.1, on the reverse strand, counting down.
TTTCAATTTAACTCAATCTTGGAGCTAGCCGCAGCTAGGATGTTTTGAATGCAACCATCTAACCCGATATTCTGTTTTGTTTGTGTGCAGGGGCGCCTTAAGACATCTTGAGGCCCTGGACACCTATGCACCTAAATGTAATCCCTGGGCTCCTACTCAAAAGCAGGCCTTGGGCCAAACACAAATATAGGCCCTGGGCTCCAACCTAAAAGTAGGTTCTGGTCTCCTACAAAAATTTAGTCCCCACAAATCACCCTTAAAAATAGACAGTACATAACATACCTTGTCAAATACTCGTACAAACAATAACTCGAAACAAATAAATGTGCATGACTTACAATCGCACAAACCGGCTCGATCGGCTGCCGCCTTTTGATTGAAGGAGTAATGATGGTGTATGATGGTAGGCCTACACCTATACATGGACGATGGTCATCACATGTAGTCAGTTGACATATCTTTTAGAAGAATACAACCGGAAAAAAAAACATCTGACTGTTAAAATTATTAGAATCATTATCTTCTTACGGCTGAGTCTAGAGACAGATCGAGGTCCTGGGCCCGAGCCCAATTTTCCCATGTTCCTGTTTGTGTGTATGTTTAATTTGTATGTATTAATTTTTTGTGCTGTGTTATTTGTGAATAAATGGTATAAATATATAGCTAGCCATTGCAATATACTTCATCGCTACTGAAAGAATTGCCTCATGTCCACGAAGAAAGAATAGAATGTTGTGCAACATGTTTTTATTCAAAATCTATGTTAGTCCGTTAGGGGGCGTTGTTGGCTCTGTTACGCCCACAAAAACCATACGTTCTTTAAAATACTTGAATGCTTTTTTCGCGTATGTCATACCATATAATTTTATTTATTACATGAATCATATAAATTGGTTTCAATATATTTTACTGGTTTAAATTTTTTGGACTATAATTTAAAAATTTGTTTTTTAGAAAATTGAATGAAGTCTGAAAATTATGCATGTCAAAAATTTGGAGTGATGGATAATAACTAAAAAATTACTTAGCACAAACATATTTATAATAATACATTTTAATGGGTTATTTTCGTATTATAAACTTGACATTTTTTTGTTTCAATCAATTCCTACTATTAGCTCACAATCTCTATATATTTCTTTATCTTGGTGGAATTTTCAATCGTTAATAAAATACATTTTGTATACATGATTATTTTGGATGACAATATAATAATTTAATTATAGTTAATAAAAATTAATTGATTAAAATTAATTATTTAAAGAATTACAAATACAGCCACGTTGGCATCATTTTTGACAGCGACCCATTTGGCGACTAGTGTCACAACTTGAAAAGGTTTTTTTCTCACGTTTTAAAGCATTTAGTTGAACTGAAATTTTATATACACGATTGTTTTGGATGACAATACGGTACTTTAATGATAATTAATAAAAATTAATTACCACTTAATGTTGTGATTTTGTCCTATGTATATACATATCTATATTAATTGTAAATATTTAATAAAAAGTAGCTAAAACAAAATTTTTCTTTGTTGGTCTAAGTAAGAATTGACTTAAACAAATTTTTTTGTATTACTTGTTTTTAATATTCAATTTCTAAGTATGCTATTTTTAATTACTAGGAAAAAGTGATAGCGTGTGTGTAAAAAAAAAGATGTTTGAATTTTCATTTTTTTTTTTAACGAAAATATCTTTTTTTTTCTAAAATAAGATTTAAAAAAAACTGCGCCATCTGAATAACGCCTGCTGTATTATCTCGGATAATGTTTGTAAACTTTTTTAAATCGGAAACTACTACAATATATCATTGTCTTGCGCATTACGGTTTCTCTCTCTCCCTCTCTCTATTTATTCTGTGAATGCTAAGAATGGAGTTCATTAAGAGTTTCGGATCGACCACGTTACAGCGAACTTAAAAAATTACTTCAGAAAAAGTCTTGCTCTGTAGATGCCGGCTTTTCTATCTCAGGCACCCCCCTCCCTACTCTAATCAATTTCGTTTGTTTTGCATCTCTGTTTTGCATTCTATTCTCGGAGATGTCATTGACCGCCGTCCCCTCTTGCAACAATCGTCTGCCGTCTCGAGAATCGAACGTTTATGTTATGTCTTTTTTTATGGGGCGAATGCATTTTCGCGACGCAGTGATTATTTATTTAGCATTCTGTTTTCTGACTGGTTATTGTCTGCGTTCTGGCTGGCTACGATTGCACTTGTTAAAAATTGTAAAAGGTACTCACACTGTGAGTATTGGGACTGCGATGAGTAATACCGAAAGTGTCCGGAAGAGCAAAAGATATGTGACGTGCATTTATTTGTCTTGGAACAGAAGTCGAATTAGGAAACCGTTTTTGAGACATTGCGTTTGAACACTTTTTTTTTTCTTTCGTGTAATCGGGATTTATTTTCGGTTGTTATACACTAGTCCAGGGATGGCGAACCTTTTGGATAAACGTGCCATTTTTTCTAAAGAAGTGTTTAATGTGGTACAGACGTGCCATTCAATAATTCTCACTTCTGATTACTGGGAAAATAATAAAACTAAATACTAACAAAAAAAAACTCTATTTACTACGAAAAAATACTTTTTGCATTGTATAGTTATAAATGTTTTAGTTATACATGTAATTCAAATTAAAGGAACATTAGTGTGACTTCTATCGTTGCAGATTGTGTGGATGACAAATAATTTATATTAGGATAGTAAGATGTTACTTTTTGTAGAATACATGCTGAACTTGATTCCTCTGCCAAACGGTTTCTAAGCAATTATTTTTGCTGTGGCTCACTTTTTTGGCAAGAGAATTTGTCATTTGTTTCAAAATGATATTTTACAGACGATGTTCTGCATACCACTATTCCAGAACATAAAACACACACCGCTCTGTCGCCTTTACTAATCATGCCATGTTTATCGGTTCACTAAGTATGAAGTTCTCTGTTACACTTATATCTTGCACTTCATGGCGTTTGTTTATAATTCTTCACAAAGAACTTTAAAATAAAATGCAAATCATTTTGATCACTGGCGTGCCAAAAATATTGTGTCGCGTGCCATCAATGGCACGCTTGCCATTGGTTCGCCATCCCTGCACTAGTCTTTTTTTTATGCCGAGATTGTTTTCCTTTTTTCCAAAGAAAATTAAAAAGTGATTGAATATTCTTTTTTTCCCTCCGAAAATTGTACTCTAATATCGGAAACAGAGGTAAATGTCTGGGCACTTTTATGGTCCTTGTATCCTCTTCTAAATGAATAGAATGAAATTCACTCAATTAGCTTCTAATTCTTTTAAGTCGTTATCACGCGAAGTCTTGTTGTTGTTGTTACTTATGCCGCCTAATCGACAGTAACATCAGATCAAGGCCCACGAAATTCATCGTGGCAAGAGGCTAGTTGTACGCCTGTCGTTAGCCGTAGCTTTGAGCACCATACAGTTGACAGTACGATTTTGCTCGGTTCCACCCCAATTTTGAGGGAGAACGCCCTGGGGGGTCAGAAGCCTCCCACCTCTTCCCCTTCCACCAACCTCACGAGAGAACATGCGGCTCGACGGATATTAAGAGGGGTCCCATGCCGCAAAGGCACTATACATTTACAAACATCCATGCCTTCTCCGGGATTCGAATCCAGGCCTTACGGCACCGCAGGTAGTATTACTAACCACTATACCGTATGGGCGGCACGCGAATTCTTGGAAAGGTCAAGACCATTATGAACCAAAATCCCTCGACAAAAAATTTAAGCAAATTATTACAAACATATACCAGGTGAACCAAAAGTTTGTTTAAACTTAAAAAATTGTTAAAAACGAAAGAAATGAGATAAAGAAGTGCAGTTTACAAGGAAGGACTCACAAGGAAATTGGTGTGTTATCTGAAATAAGGTTCATGCAGAATGGTGCTCCTCCATACAATGCCAATCCAGAAAAGATTGTTAATGACTATCTTTTGTGAAGACTGTGATTGGTCGAAGTTGCAAGATTGCATGGCCACCATGTTCACCCCCACCTCACTTCGGTCTTCTTCTGGTTGTGGGGCTAATTGAAATAACTTGTGTACTATTTATCCTCTTCAACATTGACCGAACTCAAAATCTCTATCCGTCACGATGCGTCGTGAGGTTTTGCAATTCATACCGATATGTTGCATTTAGCTGTAACGAGCGTTGTGAACCGCCTTACTTGCGTCGGACAATGTTCTGGAGGTCATGTTGAACAATTGATATTGCAAGAATAAATTAATGGAGTGTACTGTGTTGTCTTGTGCATTGTGTTTCGGATCTTCAGCGGTGATATTATTAGCTAAAAATGTTTTTGCTGCTGAAAAAAAAATCTGCTTTCCGCCCTTTCCTGCAAACGGCACTTTTTTATGAACTTTTCTTTCTCTTTTATGTAAATGAATTTTTAAAGTTAAAACGAATTTTTGGCTCACGCAGTACATATTGCAGCTTTTAATGTAATTGACGGCTTGCTGTAAATCATCACAAAAAATTAGTGTTGAATTAAGTGATCCTGGATCCCAATGTTGAGTCTATGGTCAAGACAAAATAGTTGTGAGTGCCTTGTCGTGGGTAAAGAAAATAGGCGATATTCCATTCATGTACCATTTCAAAAATTTCCCAAGACTATAAAAACCAATTTTTCCTGCCAGGGATGTCTTAAGATTCTTTGGGGCTCTGGGTCCAGAGAAATCTTTTTAGGCCCTGGGCACCTATGCTACAGTAGGCCCAACCTGAGGCAGTATGTCATACATTGTCAAATACTCTTTTAAACGATAATGTGAGACAAATAAACGTACATGACTCACAATCTCAAAAACCTAGGCACAAACCGGCTCGATCGATGGCCGCTATTCGACTAAATAAGTTGAATGATTGTTTATGGTATTAGGCCTAGACATGGGCAACGTTCATCACATAATAATACAGCCTTACCACTTTTGAAAGTAGACATGCAGTTTGAAATTCCGTTTTATTGGAGAATATGTGCGGGAATAGTATTTGGCCACATTGAAAGTATCAGGATCAAGATCTTATTAAGACGGAGTCGAGAATGAAACGAGAGGCTCCCTCCAAGGGTGAGGTGCGGGACCAGTTGGCCCATGCCTTATGACGTCCGTGTTTCCAGCAATATGGAAAATTTCACAGAAATTTTAGGCGTGTTTTAATCCCTTGGAACTCAAATCTCCCTGATAGGCATATTCTTTTGTCACTATCCCCCTTCTCACACTTCCAATTCTTTTTTTTTTTATCTTCACTGCCAGGTGTTGTGTCGAACGCACTATTCATAAGAAGCTGGAAATTCTCTTCTATTGTCGAAATCACTCGTTCGAATATTCGAAAAAGCTTATTTATCTCGTGCCGATAACCCTTTCTAGATAAGATAAGCACTATGGCCGATTTAACGAACGTTCACTTCTTCGAAATCTTCTTTGGTTATACTTAGAAAAGTGTTATCGAACGATGAAAGGTAATTAGAGGGGCTATCGGAATCCATCCTCATCGAATTTGCATGGAACTGCTAGAGAGCAAGGGTTATCTGCCATAGTCATGGAGACTAGATTTATTTTATCATTTTTCTTTCTGATAAAAGCACGCGTTCCACAAAAGTTGGCTCTGTTGGTAAAATATATATTTCTTAGTATTTTAGAAGGATATTTTTTCATTAAGTTTGTTAAAACGTATCTGAGAGCTTTTTCCAGTTTGATAAGAAATATGCTTATTTTTTTAACTGGTGTAAATTTATCAAACATAAAGAAATTAATTACTCGACTAAAACAAACTGGTTAAAGTGCTTAGTGTTTAACTATCTCTCCTCTTTATCCTTTATTTTAATCGTATTGATTTATGTCAGTAATCTTTCATCTACTCTGAAATCAAACTAATAATCTTATACATGCTTGCCGATTGCGTTATCGAGATAGTTTATCTTTTTTTAAAATATATATATATATAATTAGGTTAAGAATCAACGTTGTCTGGACTTTTCCACAAGCTTAAGTTTAATTTATGTAAATAAGTTTAAATCTCATCTATTCCACTGAATATTTTGAAGCGAATTAATGATGAAAATTTCTATTAAGTGGTTTTGAAATTTCAAGCTTTTCTGTTTTTGTAAATTTGAAACAAGTAACAGAAATAATAACGTATTTATTCCATTTTATGTATTTTATATGTACATGTCAAACTTTTTTTTTAGTAATACATTTACATTTTCGCACCATTGAGCTACGCATTAAAGTTTGTATGTTAAGGTAAAATCACGAGCTCACACAAATTCACATTTGCTTCAAAAGGAATATTAAATAGATATTCATTGAACATCCCATCATTTTGACAAAATCAATAAGTAGGAAATATACCGAACAAATAGTTATATGTATTTTTATATGCTTCAGACTCACTAGATTCAATTTTACAAATTTTTTTGTTCAGATTCGTTTGATTATCCTTAATAAATAAACCAAAAATTTTAATTAAAACAGAATAAAAATGAAATTTAAATAAAAAAAAATTTTACACTTACCAAGTATTTTACCTCAAAAATGATGTCTGCAAAGAAAACAATAAAAATTAGTTTTATTTTGCAGTTACTATTTAAAAAAAAAAAGCTCGAAAATTAATTCAATGGGACTTGGAAAGTAATAAAAAATTTTTTTAATACTCTTAACTTTGAGGAATCTGATTTCGTTTTGTGTAGAGTTAAAATTTAACGGCTGTCTTTGCTTATAAAGTTGAGGAATATGACTTCAATTTAAAATATTTGTTCGGATATAAAAGTACTCCAACATCATTATATTCTGCCTTCGCTTTCCTATAGAGAGGAGCATATTTCATCACAGTCCTCATTTTTATCCGAGTTGAGCCATTTTTTCCCCTGGAATAAAATGTTTTGCGTTCCCCCATACCAGGGGTGGTGAACCTTTTTGGATCAACGTAACATTTTTTCTTTTTAAAAAAAAGGTGTTTAATAGGATATAGACGTGCCGCCAAATAATTTAGACTTGTGATTTTTGGGAAAATAATAATAATAAAAAAATTAAATACTAACCACTCAAAACTCTTTATTTACTATTAAAAAATACATTTTGCACTGTATAGCAGTAAATGTTTTGGATATATGTGTAATTCAAATTAAAGTAACATTAGTGTGACTTCTGTTGTTGCCGATCAGATGACAAATAACTTGCATTAGGATTGGAAAATGTTACTTTTAGCAGAACACATGCTGAATTAGAGTCATCTGCCAAATGGTTTTCCAAGTGAGTCTTAAATGTTATTCATCTCTGAAAATAATCAACTTCGGGCATAGGTAGATGAAAATATAATTAAAAAAAGCACGAGCCAGCTTCTTCAAACAGTTAAATGTATCTGGAATCTAATTCCATGTTTCCAAGATTTCGTTACTGACATTTTTACTTGTATTGCTTGTTTTCTGTTTCAATCAATTGCAGCATTTTTCTTGTTTTAATAAATTTTTGAATCCATATTGAACTAGACTGGTAATCAAGCACAGTTGCACATTTCAAATTCTTCAATTTCTTCCAATCGAATTGAGACAAGTTCAGTTTATCAAATGAAGTCACATCAGGGTACACAGTAATTATGGAAATAGGTTCTTGAATAACTTTTTCTTCGTATGATTTTTTCAAGTTCGGGAAGTACTAGTAGTTTCTTGTAATATAATATCGTTTCTGAAAATATGTAATTGAGAGTCAAAAGCATTGAGATCCCTCTTGAAGATAATATTTTTATTCTTGAGGCTTTACATTTAATTATCTGAAATGTTGGCGTTTGTCTGTCAAAACACGACTGATCACTCGCGTTTATTCTCAATACTTCATAGTGAACTTTGTTATTTTGAACTAAAATGCTAACCGTTTTGGTCGTAGACGTGCCCAAGTAATTGTGTCGCGTGCCATCAATGGCACGCGTGCCATTGGTTCGCCACTCCTGCCCTATACCGTAATGAAAAATGAGCTTTCTCTGTACATGTCAAAAGGAAAAATTATCTATGGAATATTTTGAAATTTTAAAATCACTATATTATAGACAGATCAGACAGATATTATAGACCTCGATATATATACCAGATATTATATATATTATAGACCAGATATTATATATATTATAGACTCGATATATATTATAGACCAGATATTATAGACTACATTGCAAATTTTCGTGAAAATTGAGTCATTTTTCTGCCTGAAAATGTGCTTTTAGTACCAGCTCTCCTGTATTTGGCGAGGGCAGCAGTAAGAAAAAGAAAAATCAAATATTCTAAATTTACTGAAAGAAACCTGAACATATTTTTCGAACTATCTGATTAAAATTATGTAGCAGCTGCAGCCTAGTGGTCTAGGTCACGGACTCGTGACCATCGTGTCATGAGTTCGAGCCTGGGCCGCTGAAAACCCGCCGTGTAGAGAGGCAGTTGCACGTAAAATCTGTCGGGGCTCAAACGCCCTCTCGTTGGTGTGGTGTGTGTGAACGGTAGGAGAGGGGTTGCCTGCTTGGGTATCGTCCTCGTCACTTGACCATGGTTCAAAATTACGAGGTCCGTGGCCAAAAGCCCTGGTGTAGCCGAATGGGGCGACGTTAATATTCCCTTAAACTGTTTAAAATTATCAATTTTTTGAATACATTAAATGACGTTCTTTTAAACTTTAAATTTCGATTTAATTTTTTATTTTTATTCGTTAGGGAATTGTTTATAACTGCCAATAATGACGATGCTTATTAAAATATCTTCTACAGATAACATTTTACATGTTTTTAAATACAATCGTTGCAGATTACGATCCGGAAGAGTAAGTTGGGAATATATAAATCTTTATAAAAATATGGAAATTACGCGAATAAAACCTTTTTAAATTTCGAAATATTTATCATTTTTGTTTAGACAGAAGCAAAATAAAAACACGTCTTTGTTCTCCTCTCGTAATTGGTTGTATTTTTCCAGACACACATGCCCTTTTTCTTCACTTCTACGAATAATCAAATAAATTTCAAATGTTATAAGAAGGAATTTTTCTTGAGAGTGTTTGAATAAAACTCCATTTTCTATTTTTGCTATTTTGTCTTGATATTTTTTTCAATACAAACGACGAAAAAGTTAAATGAAATAATAATGAATGGAATATGAATATTTTGTAATTTTTATTATTTGTAATATTTTAATGAAAAATAGAATATTTTATTGAATTTTCAATTGTAGTTACTTCAAGCCATGCATACGAAAGAAATTCACATCGTTTATAAACATCTTTTTTTTTATCCCGATATATTTAGTTTTATTTAAAATTTGTATTTAAAATCAATATTTGTTCCTGATTTTTTCCAAAGATTAGTTATAAGATATAAGATAAAAAATTAGTTTTAAATTTTTTAGTTTTGGTTTTAAAAATTTTGTAAATAAAAGAAAGTTAGGCCAATATTTTTTAAGAAAAATATTAATTAAAATGAAAAGAAACCTCTTGTTAAATTTTATATTTGCTTAATCAAATATTTTAACATGTTTTAAAACATGTCGTAAAATTTAATAAAAATTATTTTATAAAATATCAATGCATATTATATATATATATATATAATCCAATATAAAGGAATTTTTTCAATATATAATCATATACATATACATATATATAAATTTATACATATATATATATATACATATACACAAATACATAAACAAAAATATAAAAATAGACATATAGTTATATACCTAAGATAACTAAAAGTAGGAAGGAGGCACATAGTATAAAGACAAATTCCTGGCCTTAGGAACCAGGATTGCAGGTTTAAACAAGTTTTGCGGCGCCAACCTTCACCTGTAATTTGTCATACTATGTACCAAGAGGAAAGGAAAGAGTTATATATGTAGAATTTAAATATTAAAAAATCATTAAACTAAATAACATAGGAACATAAACATAACCTACTAAATCGGTGTTAAAACGATGGCCAAGAGTGCAGTAATGTGTTCCCGCCAAATAAGGAGAGCAGAACCGCATAAAGTTAATTGCCATACGATATAAGAAACGATTAATTGCGATACGATATACGATAATAAGAAATATATATATACTTTTAAAAAATCATAAAAATAAAAATCATATAAAATTAGCGTAAGATATAAAAGAAACACAAGAAAATATATATTAAAATTTTTTAAATAAGCATGTGGCGCCATCTATTTAATAATTGTAGGATAAATTAGATATTGTCTAAATTTAAAAAACATTACAAAACATAATAACAGTAAATAATTACAGTAATACAAATTGTATCATAAAAAACCATCATAAATGTATACAAATTGTATCATAAAAACCATCATAAATGTAATTACAAAGAAAGTTAGCAGGGTATCCATGTTCAATACAGTGATTAAAAAAGATTTAAAAAAATATTAGCTTTATCGAACTAAACATTATTGCGAAAATATATTAGCTTTATCGCTAACTAAACATTATTGCGATAAATAAATATATATATATATATTATATTTTTATGTTTTATGTTTTATATCTTATGTGTGTATATGTTTTTGAGGCCCCACCTTATTTTTAATCCATTGAAACTTTTTTTCATAATAAGAATGACTAAGAGATCATTAAATATTGCAGTGCTTTTTTCTATTCTCTTTGTGGCATCTATAACGAACCTTTGAATATCTTGAAATCTTTAAAAATTGCCTTTATTATAAAATTCCATTATCTTTACAAATTTTTTAAATGTTTATAGAACATAAATGTGTTTTCATTTTATTTATACATTAATGTGGTACTCAGAGCAGTGTATTATTTTCATGTGTGTTTATATTTAGTGAAAGTGTAATTTAAATTTTTTTTAAATAAAATTTTCATAACATGCAAAAAATGTTAACACTATTGCTCAATCATATTGTTAAAAAAATCTGGGTATCTTTACTTAGATAACAATGACGAGCAAGGACAAATTATAAATTAAGTTAATTTAAGTTGTGTTTTAACTTAACTCAGTGGCGCGACAACCCATAAGAGCCAAGGCCTACTGTGCACAACTCAGTATACGCGAACTTGTGCCCTGAGGTGCATGAACAGATGTTCCGGTCAAGTGGTCAGTCTGGCACGAAACTCTCTGTGTTCAGTTCCCAAGCAAGCTTGGTACTCATTTATTGACCCACTGAAAGGATGAAAGGCTGAGTCGACCTTGCCGATCTCGGGGTTTGGACCTCGGACCTGTGGTGTGGAACCGCGATGCACTAACCACTCAATCACTGGGCTTCAACAGTTAAAATATTTCAATATTAAATCATTGGTGATTAAATTTGTTCAGAGATATAGTATATATTCCAAATTCTTTCAAAAAAATCCTCCGTAAAAATATTCTCATATATCTAAAAAATTATTATTATTCTTTTTTAATGGGTAAAATTGTGTAAACCAGGGGGGTTGTCATCCACAAATGACCTTGCAGGCCATTTCGGAAAAACATTTTAACCCCGCGGACCTCGTTTAAAAATATAATCCTTAAATTTGACTTGGACCCATTACAAATATTTATTTGACCAAAAATTAAAAACAGAGTGAAATATTATTTCCTTTATTTTTCATGCATACAGACATAGATGAAAAAATAACTGTAATGGAATGATCAAATAATTTTCATTTATTTAAATAATGAGATATTTGTTTCTCGATTCTTTCACTTAGTTTTTGTAAGTCGATCTCAACGTGTGTATTTGCATATCGTAATTGATGTTACAAGAGGAAGCGCGATTTATGTTTGATAAATTTCGTTTTCGAAAGGAACGATTCACAGGTGTAAGTTGAAAAAAATTACAGAGGAACAAAGAGTGATGCTGCGGGGTATCGCTAAAATGCAATACTGTCTACTTCTAAGTAAAGGGTGTTTTTTTAGAGGTATAGAACTTTAAATTGCAATAAAACAACGATGTATTATTCGATTGACATGAATTTTTTTTATTCGAAAGATAATCTTGTGGCATTACATTTTAAATATGATTTCTGGCCACGGCTGGCTCGGATGTCGTCCAATCTGGACATCCAATTTTCGATGACTTTTTCCAACATTTGTGGCCGTATATCGGCAATAACACGGCGAATGTTCTCTTCCAAATGGTCAAGCGTTTGTGGCTTATCCGCATAGACCAATGACTTTACATAGCCCCACAGAAAATAGTCTAGCGGTGTTAAATCACAAGATCTTGGAGGCCAATTCACAGGTCCAAAACGTGAAATTAGGCGGTCACCAAACGCGTCCTTCAATAAATCGATTATGGCACGAGCTGTGTGACATGTTGCGCCGTCTTGTTGGAACCACAGCTCCTGGACATCATGATTGTTCAATTCAGGAATGAAAAAGTTAGTAATCATGGCTCTATACCGATCACCATTGACTGTAACGTTGTGGCCTTCATCGTTTTTGAAGAAGGATTCCACCAGCCCATAAAGCGCACCAAACAGTCAGTTTTTCTGGATGTAACGGTGTTTCGACATACACTTGTGGATTAGCTTCACTCCAAATGCGGCAGTTTTGTTTGTTGACGTAGCCATTCAACCAGAAGTGCGCTTCATCGCTAAACAAAATTCGCTTATGAAAATCGGGAACAACGGCAATCTCGTTTTGGGCCCATTCGACGAATCTACGCCTTGCTTGATGATCGTTTTGATGAATTGCCAAACCAAACTGAGAATAAATCACTTGACAGCTGTTAAATCGGTCGCCATCTTGGAAAGTAATGCCAACTTAAACTTCTATACCTGGGGAAAAAAACACTCTTTATCTATAAAAACAGAAGCAACGTGATAAAGTAGAAACAATTATGGGATTTATTTGGAACAAAACATTGCACTAAAAACAAAAATACTGCACAAAGTAGGCCGCGGGTTGGCCACCCCTGGTGTAAATTATTGCCTATTTGTTCTTATAAATTGTTTGGAAAAGAAAATAGTTACATTAAATATATATTTGATTCGTAGTGTATTGTCGAATAAAAAAAACTATATTTTGTGTGTGTATTGATTTCATCCAGTTGCGTGCCACAGTGTTTTCCCTGCGTGTTTCGAATGGCTGATCAGTGTACGGCGTCTCGTTGGAACCCTTTCATTATGGAACATTTTTCCCGCCAATTTTCCTCGAAAACGCTTGTTCCGAACTATTGCAGCCAGATTGCGAAATATTCTCTCCGTTGCGGTTTGCCATTGGCTACTTTCTGAGTTACCTGAGCGCTCCGACCAGACACACACCTCCCGAGCTGTGCCAATAAACTGCGTGTGCGTGTCCGAACTGCAAATTTTATTTCCCGTCTGTCAGCAGAACGTAAAATTTTTATTTTCCGCGTCGTCGATAATTTACTACGTAACTGCGTATTCTTCAGAGAATAATGATTTGTGTAGATTTTTTCCTCGGTGTTCTCAGAAGAACCGTCTTCTACTTGTTATTCCAGCTCCATAAAAATTATTAATTTTTATTTGTTATTATTTTTACGGAGTCATTAAGTAGCAACAGTGGCCATCGTCAGTGCTAATCAGTTTGTAATGAGTGCCGTTTGGAAATCGCTTGCTCTTTCGAAATGTTTGTTTTGATATATGTTTTACCAAATATGGCGCTGATAGGTATTCGGTAGTGGGATGGCATCTTCAGAGTAATTGTTTTTAAATCGCATCTTTTTGCCACGAATAATTTCCCCTTGACCACTAAAATTGCATCACTTCTTTGAATTTTTTAAGATGGCAACACTGTATCTCTTAATTGCAATCGATTTACAAAACAAAATAAATAAATAAAAATGGTAAATTCAACAAGGGTTACATTGGTAAGACAATAATATGTTAAAATAGAATACATATATATTTTTAAACGTTTTTGTTCAGTAATTTTATTTTCATAGATCGAATTTTTACGGTTTGCGTACAGTTTTTATCGCCTTTTTGATCGAGAATGTAGGGCTGGGGGGGGATATGAATCCCACTTGCGATTTCTGAGATGCAAATCGAGGTTCTGTATTGATTAATAGATTTCAATAAAATGCCCTTAAGGTATCCGACTACGTTCGGAACTGTGATTTTCAAAAGCACATAAATGGATAATTTTCATGATATTTAGTGTCACTTAGATTAGAATATATGCATAAAATTGTTTTAAGGACATTTTGACAAAAAAAATTATTTGAATACAATATTTTGGCAAAAAATTAACTTAGAATAATCTTTTTTCCAAATGTTCTCCTTTTGTGAAAAATGCTTCTATTAGAATAATATTTTGCCTGTATATAGCTCAGACCTCTGTTCAGAGGCTCAACTAGAATTTTTGAAATATATAACTTAGAAGTGGGTTTATTTATATTACGACAACAGAGGGGGAGCAATTTTAAGAAAAAAAAACGCCAATAATTATTTCAATTGGTGGGGTAACTCTGAAAATGTGAATTTTTCCAAAATTCTAGTTGAGCCTCTGTAGAAAGAGGTCTGAGCTATATACAAGCAAAATATTATTATAATAGAACCATTTTTCACAAAGGGAAAACATTTGGAAAAAAGATTATTCTAAGTTAATTTTTTTACCAAAATATTACATTTAAATAATTTTTTTTTTTTTTTGTCAAAATGTCCTTAAAACAGTTTTATGCATGTATTCTAATCTGAGTGACACTAAATATCATGAAAGTTATCCATTTATGCGCTGTTTTAAAATCACGGTTCCGAACGTAATCGGATACCTTAAAGGTTTATGGAAGAGAATAGATATAGATGTTATGTATTGAAAACACAATTAAGGAACTTTCAAGTAGTAATGCACCTAACTGTGAGAACAAAAGAAAAAAAAATTGGTACTGCAGAAATGGAAACATTTTATATTATTGAATATCTTATTGTAATGCGTTGGATCAAATGCCATGAATACTGCAAATGCGTAAGGGCGCTGTTTTATTCGAGGTGGATATTGTAAAACAAGAATATATATAAAATACAATGAAATGCAATTTTTGTAAGTGCAAATACACTTGGGTTTATTATTTCATCGAACTGCTTCTCAAAGTTTTCCAGAAAATTAAAATCTTTTTTTTTAATGTACAAGAAATATATATACAAAATGTTTTGGTTTTTAATATTTTTATTTTTTAAGCATGGAAATTGAAAGAAATTCGTGCAGGAGGCACATTCAACTGTGAATTTTCAATTGTCAAAGTAATAATAGCTTGTCCCATTTATTAAGACGTCGTACAGTTGTTCCAGAAGTATTTTCAAAAAACAGTGTCACACTGATTTTTTGCTTAAACATTTTAGTAGACCCTTTAATTTAGGTCAATTATGCAATATCAATTTTTTTTTCATTTTGTAACATGGCCTTAATGAGCTGCTGGAAACTATATACCTTTTTTTTAAGTGTGCAAAAGAGTGAAAAAATCTATGGAGACCAGCTGAATGAGTGTTTTACTGTATGAAAGAAAGGAACATATTTAAGTAGTATAAGGTGTTATAGTCAACAATTGTAAAAAAGTACGTTGGAAAGTCTTATAAAAAAACTGTTGGGGTTAATCGTACTAGAAAATCTGAAGTATAATGATTAGTTTAAAATGCATGACATGTAAAAAAAATGTCGAATTTAAATATTTCGTGAGATTTAATTTTATTTAAAAAAAATTTTATGCATTTTCGATAGGTTTTTAATTTTTCGGCGGGTTTACTGTGAAATTCGAAATATAGTCAACGTGGCCGCAGTAGCCTAGTGGTCAAGGTAACGGACTCCTGGACTTTAAATTTGACGAGAGCTCAAACGTCCTCCCGTTGGTGTGGTGTGGTAGTTAGGAGAAGGTGTGCCAGCTCCAGTGTCATCCTCATAACTTGACCACGTTTCAAAATTACGAGCTCCGTCCCCAGTGATTAATATACTCACTCACCCAAATTAGTCTACATATGAACACTTTATTTATTTATTTCGATTTTTACTGTATGCACATTAATTTTCACCGGTGGTTGCTTCTTTGAACAGTTTCGAAAATTTTAATTTGACATGTTTTTGAAATCATTATCTTACTGTACTTGCCTTTTAATGCGATTTTTGCTTACTACTCTTAGTCACTATTACGATCTCTTTGACAAAATGCGTTTTCCTATATTTTGCGAAAATTGCATCTGCTTTATCTTATATATATATAAATGGATGCTTGTATGTACCATTCAACCGATCATTATGAAAATTGACATGCATATGTATTTTTTTTTGTGGAGAAGGTTTTTGTGCTATCCTCTTTGTCGCAGCTCCCCACCAGGTAACGCTACAGCATATCAACGTCGGCACCGTTCACTCAATCGCCAAATTGCTTACGTGATCGCCAGAAATGATGTCAACTTGGCTTTATCACCAACATTTCGCTATGTTTCCATTGAATCGCCATTATAATGTAAGGAACGGCGTTGCTTGCGACTGTTACAATTTTAATACAAAATAAATACAACAGAAAGTAGTATTAACAAAGTACACATTCAGATATAAATTATTTACTCTATTTTAAGCGTTCATTACTCAAAATTTGTAGCAATGTGTTATTTTTCCTGAGCAGAGATCAGCTTAGGAAGGTGTTTTCAAAAATCGACCCACAGGAGGGTTACGGGGCGTTATGCATTAAAAAAAATCCCTTTTTTACAGGGCCTACAGACTTAAAATTTAACAAATCAACTGAGATAAGTTTCCAGCCGATCAGTTCATGTGCTTCGCTATTGCCAATTTTTGCTTTTTACAGAAACTTTTTTAAAAAGTACATATTTGTCAACAATAATAACGCACATAAATAGGCAAAATCCAGTTTATTCAAAAATACAAGCGTGTAATATGAAACTTTATATTCTGAAAAACTTTGGAGAACTTTAAATAGTAGAACATTTTTATCTTTTATCGAATTTGAAATTTTATCAAACAAATACAAGTACAGCAATAAGTACAAATCTGATGTTAGTTCTGAATTCTTTGGAGAACACGTGATTGCATTTATCGTGTGACTGTCATGAATTTAGCCTATTTCCTTATCGTTCACAATATTTTCAGTACTTGTTAACAGTGAATGGTAAAATTTTATAATGGAGTGAGTGTTATATGGTTGTTCTATATGTCTACAAGTTTTCATTACATTAATAAGATCTTGATAGTATGATTTTTAAATCTTTTTAATTGTGTTACTTGAATATAAAATTATATTTTTCTTAAGATCAACTTCACCGTTCCTTCTTTCAATTCTTACTATTAGCTCACACTCTCCCAATATTTATTTATCTTCGTGGATTTTCAATCGTTAATAAAATACATTTTAAAATTGATTTGAAATTTTATATTCTTGATTATTTTGGATGACAATTCAGTAATTTAATTAAAATTAATAAAAATTAATTGATTAAAACTTTTAATTGTTTTTTTTGGCGACTAGTGTCAAAACTAAAAGGTTTTTTCTCACGTTTTAAAGCATTCTGTTGAACTGAAATTTTGGCCGCGGTAGCCGAGTGGTATAGGTATCGGAACGTGGCTTGCTTTGTCACGAGTTCGACCCAGTACCACTAAAGACCCGCCGTGTCAAAAAATCTGTCGAAAAACGTCCTCCCGTTTTTCTCACGTTTTGTCGTCCAAGCATTCCATGTTGAAAAGCCCTCGTGTAGCTGAACAGTTTTATTCAATCAATCAATCAATGAACTGACTGAAATTTTATAGATTGTTTTGGATGACAATACGATACTTTTATGATAATTAATAAAAATTAATTACCACTTAATGTTGTGATTCTGTCCTATGTATATACATATTTATATTAATTGTAACTATTTAATAAAAAGTAGCTAAAATAAAATGTTTCTTTGCTGATCTAAGTAGGAATTGACTTAAACAATTTTTTTTATATTACTTGTTATTATTATTATCTTTTCTGTTTAATAATGCCAAAAATTTCAGTATTTCAAGAACTCTTAAATAAAGTATTACAGGAATACGCTGAATAATTTTTTTTCTGAAATTTTATTAGCTGGATAAACCTTCCAATTAACAAGTAAAATAAAAAAGAAAATTGTAAGTCAATTCCTACTGATATATATATATATATATATATATATATATATATATATATATATAAATTTTATTTTAGCTACTTTTTATTAAATAGTTTCAATTAATATAAATAGGTATATACATATGACAGAATCACAATATTAAGTGACAAAATATAAAGCGATTTCCCTAGCAATTTTCCTTTATATATCTATTTATTGAAAAATTATAAATTTAATTATTCTTATAAAATTATATAGTAAAAAGAAATCACATTCTCAGAAATTCGACCATCTCAGGTGGGATTCGAACCCACGACCTTTCGATTAGAAGTCCAACGCGCGCGCGCTTTCCATTGCGCTACAGGGACATAACGAACGATTTTCATTTCTATGTATGCTGTAGGGCTATTATATTTGTAATATAAATAAATATATGACGAATAATAAGAATTGAAGAAAACTATGCGTGGTTTTTAGTCTGTACACAGTAATCTATTTTAACGTGATACTCGTTTTTTTTTAATTTATGAATATGTATTAAGAGGAATCATCTTTTAACAATTTTGGTTATATGTGCAAGCGGCGTGATTCGTTGAGTGAGAAGTTTCTGTGAAGACAACCGCCTTTATGACGGATTTGCTATATTTGACAGAGAATGTATTTCGAGAATTAAGTGAATTCACTTCTAATACTTATATTAATCAAAGAACTATTATTTAATCTGAAATCTATCTCATTGAGCCTGCCAACGCATTACAAACTCCTTTCCTGTATTTCCGTCATCGCCGGCAAATCGTTTTGACGAGTGGACGCAAAATTTCATCTCTCTTGCGTCAAAAACGATTTGAACAACCCATTCTTGAGAGACCTTGAACTTTGTTTGCGCATCTGTTGTGCATATGATTATTTCCTGCATGTGTCTGCGCTGTTTCGCATTCTGTGACGTTACATTTGCATCAAATTTTTTTTAAATAATCACTCCTCTGTTTATTTTTTACATGTGTATATATGTTTTTTTTTAAAAAAATCCTGAGTGTCTTAAAAGAATTGTTGAAAGAAAATGCTTTAGAATGTACTGAAATTTACTTTGTATGTATCGATCGCACAATTAGAACACAGTAGAACGTCGTTTATCTGAATCAATTGGGACCGGACAGCGTTCGGATACGCGATTGCCCGGATAACCGAACACCGAATGCGTTCCATGCAGTATATGAAACCGGACACTATGCTAATATTGAAAATCATTACATGCGGGAAACGTGCTTGAAGACAAAGCAAAGTAGGTGCAAAATGTCGCAATTTTATCTTTATTGTGGAAAATAATCACTAATTTTTCGCTGTACCATTGTACACCTTCGTTTTTTCGCTGCAAAGTCTCTGATTATCTTGAGCAGCAGTAGTTGAGTAGAAAGCACTAGTGTTTGTTCGTACCACTCCATAGCTGCAGTAGTAGTTGAATAGAAAGCACTCTGATGTTTGTTCGTATCACTCCATAGCTGTCTTTAACGCAGAAAACGCGCCAGCATTTGATGGGCCCTTGCTACTTTCGTTGTTGTTGTCCTCGTCTTCATCCGTTTCATCGTCGACAGGGTTGGATTCTGCTTGCACAGAAGTCACAATCTCGTCATCGTTTAGCATTCAAAATCCTCTGAGTCTTCTGCATCGATTGCCATCCAAGGTTTCTGTATCTTCATTGTATTCTTGAAATCCTGGGATCGATTGGACAAAGTCGGTAGTCTCATCCCTGTGGTCGTCATTGTAGTCTTTTTCGCCTTCTAAATTGACAAAAGTTGACAAAAAAAAAAAAAAAAAAAACTGGATCGGATATTTGACGCTCCGGATAATTACGTTCGGATATAAACGACGTTCAACTGTACATTGAAAATCTTAAGAAGCCGCATTTGTCTAGTGGCCATGATCATTTTGTCGAGTTGTCAAGTCGAAGCACCGCAACAAACCCGCATTGTAAAAGGGGTAAATGCGCATTAAATATGTCGAGGTTCAAAGTTCTTATTTTGGCGTGGTGTGGAACTTAAGAGGGTGGGGTGCTAGCTCAGGTATCGTTTTCGTCGCTTGACCGTGGTTCGAAAGTATTCGTTGCCAATAGCCTTGGTGTAACTACAAAATACGATGTCAATAAACAATCATTGTTAAAGACCAGTGGCGTAACGGAGAATATTAGGCCCCCTCTGCAAAGTCAGTGTTAAGACCCAAGCCTAAATAAATACTTAGAGTCGGTCAGGCTTTAGGGTCCCTAGAATCCTTCCCTCACAATGCGGTGTGGGGGGTGTACGTTACGTCACTGTTAAAGGCGGATATGTAGAAATTTATAGCATGTTCAAAATAGTTCGATTGTGTTTAATAGAGAATTAAATTTGAAATATATAAAATTGCTTGAAAAAGTTTCTTCCACTCGTAAAAAATGTGCGATAGTTCCTTTAACATAGTGGAAGGAATATAAATTTAGTTTATTGAAACATTCACGAAAACTATAACCTGCTGAAAATTTTTGTTTGCATTCCACCTTTATAAATATAGCCGCGGCAGCTAAGTGGTTATGGCCACGAGCTCGTAGCCGAAGATCACTGGTTCCTGTTCTGGTGCCACTGAAGACCAGCGGTGTAGAAGAGAACCGATGCACGTTAAATCTATTGTAGTTCAGTGACCTCCTGCTGTGATGTGGTAACTGGGAGAGGAAGGTGCTAGTTCATATGCCGTCTGTTTTTGTTGCACGCCCCCATTAGTCAGCAGTGCTAGACCAGGTACTTTACAGCGTACACTTTCAGAAAGTCCAACTCCAGCAAGGGAACGTCTGCTTAGTCCTGATTGGTGAGCCCTAGGCACTCAAGGATGTGAGCAGGCGTGGTCGGTTCAGAAGAACAGTTCGTGCACATTTCAAAGCTCTTGCGTCCTTCGGAAAATTTCATTGTTTTGATATGGCCTCTTCTCTCTCTCTCTCTCGAAAGCGGGCTAGAAGTGTTTGATCCTGTCTTGTAAAACCGTGAGCCAGAGAGCCTCCAGGACGAGAACACTGATACCAATGGTGCTCTGAGGGGGTAATCCAAGCGGTCTTATTCTGGTGTTAAGTTCTAGAGAAAATCTCCAAAAAGGTGAGGGGTGTTGATGGCTCTGGTACCTCGCAAGCGCCAGCCTTGGCCAAAGCGTCCGCAATCTCATTTCCCTCTAGATCTATGTGAGAGGGAATCCACTGCAGATGAATTTGATGCGATGTGGAAAGTCGTCTTGGTCACTTGACCGTGGTTCAAAATTATGAGGTCTGTCACCAATAACATTCATTTTTTTATAATGCGACATTAAAAAGACTCTCACTCACTCCACCTTTATGAATACACAATGTATGATGTGATTTATCTACTACACGTCCATAAGACAACAGTATTAAGTGACATCAATCTCATTCTCTATTGTCTTTCTGGCATTCTAGAAATAGTTTCACCCAGCTGTAGTGTTTTGGTTCATTTAGTTAAAACCACCACATATTTTTTAAAACAAATCTAAGCCTAAATTATTTTTGGAAACAATACATAAACTCTGAAGAAATAATTGGCTTACAGATGTTTGTGTTATAGTTTTAAACAGTTCGTGAAGGAACTTTTTCTTTTCGTGTGTTACGGAAATAAGCACATTCCTGGAGCATCTTCCCTTGAGGCAACTATGCTTCGACGCCCCCAATTCTTTCCCTCTTGAGTGACCTCTAAGGGTCATTCCTAAGTCTCTGGTGCCACATAAATACATTCAATCCATCATCTGAGAGATGGCTATAACTCATCTTATCTCAAGGCGCCCACTTTCCGTCTTGGGGCTTGACTCATTCTGTAATAATTGGACAATTAAATCAATGGAGGGTTCAATTAGAATTAAAGTTGTTGGAAATAAGGAGGGAGAAATTTAAGCTTCGGAGTGATTGATTAATTTGTGTATTAAATTTGAATTATATTAATTCGTAGGGTGTTTTAAAGGTTCCTTTGTTGGAAAATGGTTTTCTTGTTGATTTTTCTGCAGAAAGAAATGCCGTCTGTATAATAAAATTGTCTGATTTTTATGCTTGCTTGTGTTCAGTCCTGATTAAAAATTGCAATGTATTTGATAAAAAAAATCCTTTTTTTTTCTTATTTATTTTCCCCCACCCTTCAAATTTAAAGTAGAATATAAAGTTTTGATTAAAATTAAAAATTTCTTAAATTTTAGTTCCATGTTTGTCATTTTACTTCATTTTTTTTTCATAACTTAGGGGAAATATAACAAACTAAATACCTAACAATGATTTCTGAAGGTCGACTTGGTGACTTAGAGGTAGCATGCCCAAAGATTGCGGGCTCGATCCCGGCTGGAAACGATAGATTTACTAGATGCGAAAATTGTAGACACCCACGTCATACGATTATATGGCATATAAAAGATCCCTTGTGTATCAATCTGGCTCTATTACTCTTGACAGAATTAAATCATGACATTATTTAGCATTCCATGAGAGCTTGAATTGAACAAATTCAAGCGTCAAAATTAGGTAGTGGGACCTGCCACTAGATGGTGCCACCAATGGCTCTCACACTTGAGGACTTGCCGTGTCTTCAAAGGCTAAACTTCCATAATGCGTCCCATTTTGGGGGAAAATGATTGCAGATGAATTAATATAATTTTAGTTTTATGTTCCGCGAAACAGATTTACAGTCTCAACGTTACGTAAATAATGGATTTTAACGATTTTTATTTTTAACAATAAAAATGAAAGATACCTTAATATTTTCTCAACATTTTTTTAATTTGATTTGATTTTTTTGTTTTGTTTTGTGGGCCTATATTTTACATTTTTTTAAAGAAAAATGACAATGCAATAGTTAAATTTTTGTTAGCTTATTATTTTCCATATACCTCTTATACGAGTACGTATCCATTTTGCAAGGGGGGAAATCATCACTAGATATTTCAAATCCTTTATTTTGAATCAGTGTTGTAATCGCCCATAACTCACTCCTTAATTTGTTTTACTACATTTTTACCCAAATATGTAAGGAATTTGTCTCAGTGCTGATGCCATACGTTTCTGAACTTATCGACTAATCTTTTTCTTTTCTTCCCTGCAGGAATTCAGAGAAACGGAAAGAGAAATCTAGGGATGCAGCTCGATGCAGACGCAGCAAGGAATCCGAGATCTTCTCGGACTTGTCAGGCCAGCTGCCGCTGCCCCAGGGAACGGCCTCTTCTCTGGACAAGACCTCCGTCATGAGGCTCACTGTAGGGTACCTCAAGATCAGGGAGATGACACGACTCTTCGTTCGTGAGTACATCTGTGATTTACATTGCTTTTCCTATCGTCTAATTGCATAACACAATCAAACTCAGGATGACTACAAAAAATTTATCAATGATATGGATCCAAGGAAGAATCCCAATGGATTCGTGGAAGTGTACGATTTTTTAGGCTGTCTTTGCTTAATAGCTAAATCCAAATTCAGAACACATTTTCAGAAAAAAAAATTCCAGTATTCTATTATTATTTTTTTTAATGTATAGTTTAGAAGCATACCTTAAACAAGTAATTCTCATCCTCCCCACCCGCCCACCCAATGGCGTAGATGGTCCTGTTTGGGCCCTGTATCAAAACTCCTTTGGAGCCCCCCCTTATAAATTTTGCTATCTTTTGCTTAGATTTGTTAGGGGCTGTAGTTTGGGTGTCCCATATCGTTGATACGGTGGTAGCTACGTCCCTGCCTCCCCCCTTAACATCTAAAACAAAACGAAAAAAGTTGAACATTCCGTTGCATGAGACCTAATGCAAAGCAAATCTGTTTGAAGAAACACAAAAATGAAAGAAACAGGGTGTTTATCTATCTGAAAAAACATAGTTCGGGTTGGGTTCTTATTCTTTTAACATTACACAGAGACAACTTTAATTGCCCTATTGTGGTAATATCTTGGTATAAAACATTGAATTAATATTTTTAGTTGACATCTTGAGGTTGTCTTTCCCAGAAGTTAGAATTCATAACTCAAACTTTACAATTATAAAAAATACCCTGACATGAATGTAAACTTAAATCTGCGCAGTATTACGGAAATGTTGGACTCTCTTCGCTTCTCTGCCAAAAAGGGGATTGCATTCGAAAATATCGTTTGTAAGACCTAGAGAGATTGCTCTTCATTAATGTTAAATGAATGGGAGTGACCTTGGCAACAAATTCGGTCGCCAACTTGGGTGATGAAAATCGATGCATCTAAAAAATCCAGAAGAGTCTGGTTTTGTTATTCCACGAAAAACTTACGAAGTTCCTTGAAAGCTCTTCCCAGCATATGAAAGAATGATGCAAGGAAACAACTTTGGAGTCAAAGCTTGACAGAGATTGTGCGTTTCTTTGGCTTTATACGATAGTGTGACTACGAATTTGTATATCTGTGCGAACTTTGCATTTGTGGATTTTACATGTGTTGTTTCGCCTTAAGTAAGTGTTTTGTAATTAACAGAGTTCTTAAATAAATTACAGTTCACTTCGAAAGAAACTGCCTGTGAATTGCGTAATCTTCCCAGCATTTGAAAAGCGATCAATCGTGTAACAATGCTCTTTCCATAAGAATTTGGGAAACTATGTATAAATGTGCTGCATCTCTCATCGATGTCATCATTTGTGTCTGGAAATAACTTTTAGTTTATCTCTGTCTGACAATTTTTAATGGCATTTTAGCTAAACTTATTTGAAACCAAATTGCATCATATAGAAATTAGCTATCGAGAAAAGCCTTCTGCGGTTTTGTGTTTTTGTTTTGATTTCTAATTTAAAACTTATCTTTATTCAAGACTCATTTAAATTTTAACCTTCAAGAGATAAATTGCATTTGTAGCAAAACAGAAAAGTTATTATACAAGTGATTACAGTGCAGGTTTTAAAACAGGTGATTAATTATTTTCAATATCAATTGATCTAAATCTATTTGTCCTCTTTCTCATCTCTATTAAATGAGTACGAATGTTACAATCCCGAGGTGCCCTAATGATGTTTTCCTCCTCCCTTTGGCATTTGTTTTGATTTGGGATGTTTATGATTTATGTGTAAAGATAATACGTTTTTCGGTTGTTTTTTTTAGCAATCTTTTGTATCAAACTATAAATACAAAAAATATATACCGTAAAACCCGGCGTATAACGCGCACTTTCAACACAAAAAATAAGATCGAAATTTAAAGGTGCACGTTATACGCCGGGTATGTAAATGATAGCTTTAAAAATATATAAAAACGATGAGCATTAAAAAAAATATAGACTTCTTCAATTATAGAAATACTGTTTATTTAAAAGAAATGACACATACATTGTGGGCTTAAAGGGTTGTAGTTCTAGAAATATAGTATTTTTTTCGAAGGCTTTGAATAATACCTCGAATAAATGATTTAAAAACATAAGAGCATTGCATACTTACATTTTAGGTTTCTTCGTAAAAAAGAGGTTGCGCGTTATACGGCAAATGTACCTAAAAATTAAAAATTGCAGCTTAAAAGTATAGGTGCGTGTTATACGCGGGATTTTACGGTAATTTATTTTATTTTTTTAACACATTAACAAATCAGCGGTGTATCAGTACTGATTCTCTACACGTCTAGCCCCTGCTCTAAGGGGTCTAGAGTACCATTTTAATAGCCTCATCCCGCTATTTGAGCTCTTGTAAGGAAAGGTTTCCACGGAGAAAGAGTTGCGCTTGCCGTCGATGACGGCTTTGAAGTACGTTCTGTAGAAAATGTCTTAGAAGTTGAGGGCCCCCTGGTTGCGAATGGCTAGGTGTTCAGTCTCGTCCAGTTCGAGAAATCCTCCTTAACCTGTACCCCGTACAGCATGTTATGTATGATTCCCCATTGTCAAATTTTGAATAATTCTCCGGCCGTTAGAAATGTGGCAGGGTCTTGCGAGAGCCCCGATGGAAGTAGAAGCAATCCGTAATTATTGGCTTTAATTGAAATGGAGTTTATAAAAAGAATATCAGATTTGCCTCCGAAGGCCAATAATGCGGGTCATTTAAACGCTTCTAATGCCTCCGTGCATATTGATTCCTCCCCATTTTAAAACCGGGAAAGGATTCTGATAATCCTTTGAATTATCGGCCAGCTGCTCTAACGAACTACCTCTTTGAAACTTTTGAGAGAATGATTAATAAACGTCCCATACATATATCTGCTAAAAATGAGCAGTTTTATTGCGCGTCATCAGAGTGGCCTCCATAAGGGACGCTCCACTCTCGAAAACATTAATTTTCTTGAGACGCTAAGTCGCACTACTTTTGCGTTGAAGCAACATCTTATTTCTTTTTTGACATTGAGAAGTCCTTACGACCTTACCTGGCGCGACAGTGGGAATTTTCCGTTTTTTGTATGATTTTTTTTTTGGAAAGTCAATTACCTCGTTTATTACAAAATTTTTAATAAATCTTGTTTTTTAAAGTTCACGTAGGATCTGCTTTATCTGGCCTATTTTTCACAATCTGAAAGTGCTCTTCAAGAAATAAATGATTTGAGTGTATAATTTTATTCTTTTTATAATCTCCAAAATACTTTCTGCCCTTCCCATACCAGTTAAAAGCATTTTGTACGCGGATGACCCCTACACTTGTTGTCAGGTTTCTGATATACGTGTTATCGAACGACATTTACAAACTGTTGTTGACAACAAAAATGAACATTCTTTATCATTGCAGAAAAATGTGTGTTGCTCATTTTTGCCGTAGACGGGGTTTGAATCTTGATCCTTTTATCTGGATCAAGAACATACCAATTCCAGTAATCAATAAAGCTCGTTTCCTGGGGATAATCTTTGATCAGAAACTTTTTTTCTCCTTCATTTGCAGAAAGTTAGCGAGAAAAAGTTAAATAACCTCAAGGTGCTTTTTTTTTTCGAATACTCGGAAAGCTGATCAATCTGCAATGATCAAAGTCTATCAGGCACTTCTTTTGTCCTGTACTGACTACGACTGTATTGCTATGGTTCTGCTTGTGAATCTATTTTGTCTTAACTACATACTATCCACAATTTTGCTTAACCTATATGTTCTAATGCTTTCGCAGCTCGACGCTTGAAGGTTCATACGTCATCCGTGATTGACGTAGTTGTCATTCAACTATAAACTTTAAGAATAAATCCAATCTTTCATATCCTCTATGCTTTACGCCAGTACATCTCGTTTCTCTTTTATCAAACTTTTTTTATCCCTAGATTTATATAATGATGATATAACCACACACGCGCACTTTAAACTTGCAGCATCTTCAGGTGCAGATGTCAGATTTCCATCCTGAAGAATTCCAAAGCTGGAATGTATGAACCCTTTCCATCCCCTGAAGAATTCCAAAGTTGGAATGTGTGAACCCTTATCTGTCTTTTGAAACAGTGCGAAGCTTCTGATTACGATTCCCCTCTCTCCCCCAAATACTTTCTATCGTCACAGTGCAGGCTTAAATGTCGTCACTTGAACGTGGTACAAGATTACAAGTTCATCGCCAATAGCCCTTAAATTATGGATTTTGCAAAACGTTCGGTTAGTTTGTTTCAAAAGATTTTTCTTGGACAATCATAAAAGAATATGATTGCATTTGTTTTTCGCGATCTTTGTTCTAAAGCTGGGTGTTTGGATAAAAAATAAGTCTGAATCTTCAGTTTCTCTTAAAAATGTAAACTAAAGAATTATTGCGAGGGTTCCTAATTTTTTAAGCTGAAATCCACTGAGAAAAATTATGAATTTTTATAACTCGCATGTGTATAAAAAAAATAAGTGAAGTGAAAAATATATTCAAATTTTTATATTTATTGAAACTAGTTTTGTCCTGAACAAAAATTATTATATGTATTTCTTTCTTTTTTAATTTGTTTATGACTGTGTACATCAGTGGCTTCCAGAGTTGGTCCCGATAATATTCAAGGGGTCCGTAAAAAATTAAAATTGAGGGTTGTTGGGAGTTCTTGGACAACATAAGGAAGTCCACGCAAGGTTCAATATAAAATTTAAACAAATTTGATTCATTTTTATTTTTATGGGAATTTAAATAAATAACAATTCACTTGGATATTCCGACTGGCTGTTGAACCCTTTTGCGTGTGGGCTAACTCAGATCCCAAACTCAGATAAATCCATAGTAAAACAGGGGCATCTTATTAAAATATCTACAAATGAGGAACTTAAACCAATGTTTGAACAAGGATACCACAAATTTTGGTTACAAAAACAGATCCCAGTTTTATATCCTACATTATGGGTTATTGTACAGAAGTTGTGTTGACTACTTTACCGCCTTCCAATTTAGTAGAACGTAGGTTCAGTGAGGTGAAAAATCTCATCACAAAAAGAAGAAAGAAAGAAACCGACTAAAAATTAGTGCTCGTGGGGATTTACAGTTGCTACTCACAAACCTTGAAACAGATATAAATAAACTCATAACATCTGATGAAGTACATCGAAGTCATTAATTTTTTTAAAAAAACAAGTTATAATTTTAATAAAAAATTCTTCAACAATTTTTTTTTATTTGTAATTTTTATGTTATGCATTTATATAGCTTTTTCACTTGGTCCTTGGGAAATTTTTGACTTTAAAATGGGGGGTCCGGACATAGAGTTTTGACTATAAAAAGAGGTCCGTGGGTAAATGTTAACTATAAAAAGGAGTCTATCGTTGAAAAAAATTTGGGGATCACTGGTTTACATGAAAATTGACCTTTTTGCCTATTTTTGACGTCTGTCATATTTCATTTAAAGAGTAAAAACTGTTTTCGCCAAATTTACAAGAGTCCGAACTAAATGCGGAGCACAGTATTCAGACAGAAGAGAGTCTCTTAAGTTTCATGAAAACTTGCAACGTTATAACTCAAACATCTGTTTTAGCATTTTTAAAATTTCAAAATATATTCCATAAATAAATTATTTTATTTTAACATGTTAAGTGGAAGCTCATTTAACATTACCGTATAGGAGAAAAACATTAAAAATATTTTATATCAGAACAAATGAATTAGCCCTGATAAAAGTAAGTTGTATGATGAAATATGCTTTTCTATACTGGATAACGAAGCCGGAATATAATGTTATGTTTGAGAACTTTTATATATGATAAAATATTCCAAATTTGTGTTGACATTCTTAACATTATGCGAAGACAGCTTTAAGCAATTGTGCAATGTTCAAATACTGTATTTAATAAAATCTAGAACAGGAACTAATGTTTCTTCTAATCACCATGTTTAAGTGAAAATTAAGATAAAAAAAATGATTTAAAAGTGTTAATTTCTGTATTTTTTTTTAAAAAAGACAATCATTACATGGACAACACTTGCACAATAATTCACTTTTCATGTCGAAATTATGCAATCAAGTATTTGAGATGAACTAAATATTGAAAATTAGGCGACCCATTTCATTTCAGTTGGCGGCGAGTGTTTTGAGGACTGTTGAATTATAAAACTAAGCTACATTCACCAATTCAGGTTCAATAAAATTCAACCTGTGGTGTCTGTTGGGATGCTTTGTCTCTTTGTGTTCGGAAAATAATCAAATTTAAAAAATTGTGTTTACTTTCCATTTATCTCCATATTCTTTTTTATTTTTCCAGTTCTCTAAGCATCATGTAATTTTACAAATAAATATATTTTTATCTCTTCGTTTGTATTGATTTTATTCTTATTTTTTATTTATTTATTTATTTATTCTTCAAAATTTATTCGAACAAATTCAAAGGCTAGTTTCTGACTCTGTCTCTTCTGCTTCCGTTGGAGGTAATCATTGGAGAATTAAGAGATCATCAAAAAATCATTTTCCCTTGTTATAATCGAGAATAATAATAGGTTTCGTTACTAATTTACTATTTTATATGTTACAGACGTCGTCTAGTGTGAGTATGTAGTGGACAGCGTAATTATACGTTACAATTGCCTTTCAAATTTATCTTATTCACTTTTCATCTCGTTTGAGTTTTTTTTCTCTTCTGCTCATTGTTTGCAAAATTTCTCCTTAAGGATCAAAAGAATTGTGAAAAGAATTATTTATATTATATATATTGATAAAGAAAAATTCTCTTTTTACTGTTGTCAGGTTGGATATATTAAAAATGTTTGTATTTGTCAGTTCCTGGTGAATTTTGCTAAAACTCTCGAATAAAAATAGGTTTGGGAAAGTACCTTCACCTGTTATAAATCGTTTCGACCTAATCTTAAGTTCATGGTCACGTTATAATACACGTTGGAAACTGGTTCAAATTTCTTTGAAAGTTTCCTTCCATAAAGCAATTTAGTACTGGTAAAAGCCACAGTTTATGTACAGAATTTTGCACGATAATACGCTTACAGTAAAATCTGCCTTTAAAATTAAAAACGGAAATTTTAAACATTCATGTTTCGGATTATTTTTTTTTTAATTTATTTTTAAAATCTTTTAAATATTTCTCATTGAAAAATTGCCGTTTTACTGTAATTATTAGCATTAGAACCAAAATAAATCTTCGAAATTTCCTATTTTAATTTTATTTTGAGCCAATAATATTTAATTTTCTTTTGCATATGAAAATATCATTTTTTTCGCTCGAAATTGTGTTAGAAAAAATGAAAAACTGTGTGTGTTTAACAGTCTTTTGTTTGCCTTTTTCGCATTTAAATATACAGTGAACCACAAAAATGTTCATACACTTGCAATTTCTTATAAAATTTAATGTTTTAGACTAATAAAAATTAATATATTGTAATTGTAATTTTTTTATGATATCTGCACCTTATTCTTAATGGAATGACGTAATTAATGTTCTAAAAATAGTATAACTATTTTTTTAAAAAATTAATAATTAAAAAGCTACTAAAAAATTACGCTACAAAAGTCTTCGTACACTTAACAAAAATCTCAACTTAGCTTTAAATATTGTGTTTCTTTCTTAATTTAGTACTTAGTGGGATATCTTTTAGTGTCTACAACAACTTTTAAGCGTCTTAGTATAGATTTCATCAGTTTTTTGTAATTTCTGAATCGATTTTCCTACATTCTTCTGTGATTATTGTTTTTACTTCGCATTTTGTGTTTATTTGTCACGTTTTCTTTTTTTTACATCAGAATCTCACCAAATATGTTCTACTGTGCTAAATAAAGTAATTGAGGTGTTTTCATAATTTGGGAACAGTTATAGAGACACCAGTGGCGTACAATGAGAGCAGTGCACTTGGCGTCACCCTGTTAAAAAATTAAGTAGTCTCCAACATCCAAATTTCGGGCGTATAATTTAAAATTTCTCTTTAAAATAATTAAATAGAGCTCATGATTCATAATACCATGAAAAAATACCAAATTACCTAATTCTGGGGCCAATTTACACCCTCACACCAGCATGGAAGTGAAGGAGTTCTGTTCCACATAAATTCATGGGATTAAACTCATTATCTTTTCATTTACAAGCTATTATAGGCTCATCTGAACCAAAATGTTGAATTGTCTGCCATCCAATCAATGTGCTGTCAATTTTGGATTTTCTGAAACTTAATTCTAAGAATCTAGTTGGATCAATAAAACATCACACACACGTTAACAGTGGCATAAGACTCTCGGTTTTCTATTAATTTTCAACATTCCATTGTATTCCGTTTTAATTATAATCTCACTATCAGTGAACTATGGTTTAAAGAAACGTGCAATCATAATTCAAGAAGTATATTATATTAATAATTCTATTACATTAAATATATATACACTTAAAACCGTCCGATATGTAGCGATAATTTTAAAATTAATACATTTATTGACATTATTTTTTATCGTCTGCATTAATTTAGTAATTTATTTTTACTTTAATTTACTAGATAGTTAATTTTATTTAACGTTTTCATAATCGTTTGCTTTTATGAACTTCATTCATTAACTTGGCATCATTTATTTTCATTTTAATGCAAGATTATTAGTATTTCGAATAGTTTTTTAAATATTTTTTTTAAAATTCAAAGAACATTAATTCAATTAACACTGGGAGATAAATTATGTTCTTTTATAAATTGAAAATACTTATGTATGTGACTCATTAATATTTGCATTTGTATTCAATTTCAACTGAATAAGTTGTGACTTTTATGAATTAAATAAATTAAAATGAATTGTTTTTTTCAGCCTCCATCAAAAATAATTCCGATGTATCTCCACTCGATTCTTTATCTGGTACGCATTTGGATGGATTCCTTCTGGTACTTTCAGAGGATGGAGATGTTGTTTATTTATCAGAAAATGTTGAACAATTTATTGGCATTCCACAGGTTAGTACATCTTAAGTCTATCATTATTTCAAAAGATGATTCAATTAATTCAACAATCATATTTTAAAATGTTTCTTGAACGAGATTACTTAGAATTCTGATTTTTTGTTAAGCACTGAATATTGGAGAAAAGAAAAATGAATTAATTTTATATTGCTTCAGTTATATATGTTAATGCATTTATGTTTTGATAATATTCAATTTTAGTTCTAATATTAAAATATGAATATTCCTAAAATATGTTTGGGTTGATATTTAAGATGATGTTTACTATAAAAATAAATGACAGAGAAATAAGAACAATACTGTTTAATTAAGCATATGATGTGAAAAGTTTCACTTTTCTCTTTTATTAAATTAAAATTTATTAGTCAGCCACGCTGTCTGCTGTTGTGGGAATATTAACTGTCAATAATAATATAATTCAGCTTCTATTAAAGGATTAATTATTATATGGTAAATCATTTAGTATGTGAAAAGAGGGGGGAAATTCAGTATGCATCCAATATGTGTTTTAATTTACATATTAAATTATGTAAGTGTTTAGAATTACATAACACATTAAATATCTGATAAAACCTTCTAATCTCTTTAGACGTAATGAATGCCAAATGTTAATAACTTTTTTTTTCAAAAAAAAATTGTAAATCATAGTAAGTTTTCTTTGTCTTGTAGGTTGAAATGTTGGGTCAGAGTGTGTATGAATTTTCTCACCCATGCGATCATGACGAAATCAAAGCCTTTCTCACAGCTCAAGTGCCTTTAAAAGACGATGGCTCAAATGCCGTTCAAGAGAATTTCTCTATATTCGTCCGAATGAAATCGACAATCAAAACTAGGGGGAGAGCTGTTAACCTCAAATCTGCCACATATCAAGTGAGTAAGATGATATTTTAACTCCATTAATGACACCCAATATTAGGCTTTATATATAAAGATCTTTTGTGACTGGAACTAATGGAATTGATTTTGTAAAAAAGATTCTTACTAATAACACTGAAGTTCATCCTAATTGAAAGACAAAGTTTTAATTTAAATTTTTTTAAAAAAGTGTTTCATGATTAAAATAGAATTGAAATGTATAAATTTTCATTTTCTAATAGTATGAAGAAAACAAAGAAATAATACATATTGGTTGATGTATGTATGTTCATACATGTCCTTTAAATTTTGATTGTAATTTTATTTTTATTTCCTTAAGTCGTGTGATCATAGTATCATTTTTAAACAGTTCCAAGAATTAAGTTTTGCTTTGAAAACCAATAATTCAAATCAAAAATGTGAATCAATCTCAAATTTGCATAATCTTAACTCTAGAATTTAAATCAATATGTAATCTTAAAAAATCAGTTATTTTGTTAAATCAACTCTTATAAAATAATGCATGCTACCTATAAACATTAACTTTGCTGGATTCATTCCTGCAAAATAAATGAAACTTTCCTATAAATAAATGAAACATAATAAGTAAATATGTCAGTCACTAAAATTCATTAGTATATTTCTATTTAGAATACTATTCTTACGTTTTTCTAAACCATTAAAAGAGGAGCTAATATATAATCTAAAAGGAAAAATCCAATTAGAATTTGTCTAAATATTAATATATCAGTATATTTGTTTCCTGCTTTTTTTGTATGTATGTGTGTGATTCCATTGGGAAAAACACCTGTAACCTTTGTCCTCTTTTATTTGTCTTTCCTTTTTTTAATTTATTTGATTTGAAAATAATAATCTTTTAAATAATTCTATATATATATATATATATATTATACTTAAAAGTGTTTCTGACATCAATTTATTCAGGAAGCCTTATTCTGTCTAAAAAGAATATTGATGGAAATTCAATTTTGTATGTTTGCAACATATGAAGTAGTTATGCTTCTAAAAGAAAAAAAATTTCTATGAAAATGGAACACACTACTTGTTATCAATGTAATTGCCCATAATTTTGGTTCATGATTATCTAATTCAAATAACTGTCTGCTCACTAATATGACAAATATACAAACAAAGTTTCACCTATTTAATTCTCTTGAGATACTCTCATAAATTTTCCTTTGACAACCTTTGTAAAAATATAAATGTTGTGTTAATTAACCTATTTTATATAATTAATAAGATTTGAAGCAACATTATTATAGAAATGATAATTATAAATTTTGGTCAGTTGTGAAATTACTGATTTTAAAATATGTAAATATAGCTTCTCTGTCAATAATTGTGTTTTATATTTTCTACATTTCTATTTTATTCTCTTCTATTATGTTCTAGAATATTAAATAATTTTTTTATTTAATCAAAAAAAAGGAATTGTTTTTCATATAAGTCATTTTTATTGAATGAGGTTATATTAATGTTGCACTGTTCAGCTACTTGGGGGCTTTCATTTTTATTGAGACAGTCAAGGTTATATTTCCACGCAATGACATTTTTAACTGAAATTGCTTGAAAATTAAAATCATTTTTGTGCTGTCATGTTCCTTTCTCCATGAAATTATCACTTATAATTTTAAAAAGTATGTTTAATTGTAAAAAATTTAATTTCTGCAACTTTTGCATTGTGTTTTTTAAAGAACTTTTTTGATACCTTGTGGTATTTTATGAAAAAAACTTGCAATATTCAGTCTGCTTTTTGTAACATACACGTGAGCATATAATGCAGTTTATGAAATATTATAAATTCTTATTGATATAAATGCATATAAGAAAAGTAATAAAAGAAATATTTAAATTTTTGATTGTATTGTCTATCTGTTGCAGTAAATTTTCTGAAATATCTCTGTTAGTGCATAAGTGTCTTTTAAAAGCTTTACATTTTCAAACACAAGAAATTATTGTTAATACAGCAATTTCAGCATATTTTCTTTCTATCATCTATAACTATTAAATAAAAGACATGTATTTCTTCTCTATATGTTAAAGAACTTTAAATACTAGCATGATCATTTCAGAATCTTTAAACTGAATAAATGTCAATATTAAAATTTCTAGTGCATATTATTTTATTTTTTTAGAAAAAAACTCTTTACTTATTAAATATTGGTAGTACTTTTAAAATTAGCACAAGAATAAAAAATTTACATATTTTAAAAATAATTATATTTTAATATTTTACCAATATAGTTCCCCTATATCAGGGGTGGCGAATCTTTATGGATCAACATGCCTTTGTTTCTAAGCAAGGTGTTTAATGAGGCACACAGATGGGCCGTCAAATAATTTTGATATGTGTTTATTGGGAAAATAATAAACATTTAAATACTAACAGTGCAAAATTCTATTTACTACGAAAAAATACCTTTTGCACTGTATAGTTATAAATGTTTTTGTTATATGTGTGTAATTCACATTAAAGTAACATTAGTGTGACTTCTATTGTTGCAGATTGTGTGTGGATGACAAATATCTTATATTAGGATTGTAAGATGTTACTTTTTGTAGAATGTATGCTGAATTTGAATCGTCTGCCAAACGGTTTCTAAGCAATTAATTATTTTTACTGTGGTTCACTCTTTTTGACAAGAGGGTTTGTGATTTGTTTCAAAATACCGTTTAACAGACCATGTTCTGCATACCACTATTCCAGAACATAAAACACACCACTTTGTCGCCTTTACTAATCATGCCATGTTTCTCGGTCCACCAACTTTGAAATTCTCTGTTGCACTTACTATCTTGCCCCTTTTGTTCACTTGCTGAATTAGCCATGTTAAATAACAGTTAAAAATCGTAAATATAACAGATAAACATTAAAATACAGTTGTGTCAATGAAATTGAGTATGCAATGCATA
This sequence comes from Trichonephila clavipes, assembly GCA_019973935.1. Classification (NCBI taxonomy): domain Eukaryota; kingdom Metazoa; phylum Arthropoda; class Arachnida; order Araneae; family Nephilidae; genus Trichonephila; species Trichonephila clavipes. The sequence continues at coordinate 381,985 of BMAU01021340.1, read as the reverse complement.
GAGAAATTTTACATCCTAAACAATTGTAGTCTTACAACGTAACTAAGGCAAGACAATAACAAACGAATGTGCTCCCCGCGACCAATCACTCGCTGTTGTTTGTAATACTTCATATTGAACTGTGAAATTTTGATATAAAATGCAAACCATTTTGATCACTGGCGTGCCAAAAATATTGTGTCGTGTGAAATCAATGTCACTGGTTCGCCATCCCTACCCTATATGCTCAATTTATGAAATTTTCCCCCTTTTCATATTTTTCCTTTATTAAAATGCATTTAATATGTTGTAGATTTACTATGAGTATAAAAGATAAATGTTTGTCTTTTATGTATTTTAGGTTATTCATTATATTGGTCACAAATTGGGCAAGCCAGACTGGTTGGTAAATGAAAAATGCCCAGCCTTTGTGGCCTTGATTATTGGACAACCCATTCCACATCCAGCTCATATTGATGTGCCTTTAGACAAAGACATTTTTATCAGTAGACACAGTCCAGATATGAAATTTACGTACGTAGATGAAAGGTAATTATTTTAAATATTTATTATTTCACTTAAGATTTTTAGGGTCAAAATGTGAAATCTATATTCAAAATTACTATTTTATGAATTATATTTTATAGTATTTTATAATAAATTTGTTTTTGTTGAATTCAAAGATATTTTTGAAAAATAAAAATATAATGATTCAATACTTACAAAGTAATTCTTTTAGTACTGTTTAACTTTTAATTCAAGAAAAGTTGAATCTTGAAAAAAGTATTGGTATATAATAAATTTTTATGTATTTTGAATGCAAAATGTTCGAAACATTATTCAAATTAAATGAACCTATATGAAAGCTATGGCACTTTTTAAATATATTTTATGTACCCAAAAGGCAAAATTTTTCATATAATAATATTGATAATTTTAAAAGAAAATTCAATAAATTGTATTTTATGATTTTTGCATCATATGCTTTTTAATAATAAATTCAATATGCATATGCTGGAATAATTTGTAGCTATTCTTCATAACATATTGTTTTCAATTTAATTTCCTAAATTCATCATGTTGAAATTTTGTAGCTATTCATTCTTTTATGCATGAATCTAAATGTTATCTTAGAAATTTTACAATGTTACTGAGATGGAAAAATGTTTCTCGGTTTTATTGCATTTATCAAAATTCAAATGTAATTAATGACTATAATTTTGGATATACAGATAAATTGTTTAAAAGTATCTTGATTTTTGTCTTACTTTGTACGTTGAATCTGCTAATATCACAAAATAAAATCTTATTAAAAAAAATTTAGTATTTAAAATAAGGTAAATGGTTTAAATATGAAATACTTTGTTATAGAATCTTAGTATTGTATAGAAATTCATACTCTTAATATTTGTTTTTAATTTGAACTTCAGTAAGTGACTCAAATTTGCTAATATTATTAGCATATTTTTATTATAATCAATTCATTTTTAAGCATGTTAGGTGGAATGATAAAATATCTTATTCGGTATTAAATATAATTTTCAAGGCTGTTAATTACTATTTTCTTCGTATAAAATTATAATATATTGACTCTCACATTCTTTTATTACTATAGGATAACTGAATTTCTTGGATATAAAAGTTCTGAGCTTATTGGAAAATCAGCTTATTCCTTTTACCATGCCTTGGATATTGCATCTCTGATGGCTTCTTTTAAAACATGTAAGTTATTTTTGTGTGTGTATTGATTTTTGTTTTTAAAATAGAACTTAATTTTAATTTCATTGCTTCTTAAATTTCTGTACTTATGACCACATATTTCCAGTGGAAAAAATATGTGTGAAGTTTTATATGCGTCCTGCAGGGCTATGTATTTTTATTAAAAAGAAGAAAAAAATATTTAATTTCATGTAGACATGCATAAAAATTTCCATGTTTTCATTTGTAAAAGATTTTTGCAATTGGGGTACTTTAAATCAGTGCTGCGCAACCTTTTTATCGCCGCGGACCGGTCAACGTTTGTTAGTTTTACCGCGGCCCGCTGAGGGGGAGGATGTTGATTGTTTATATTTTAGACTGTTTTGATTTAATAATTTTAATTTAATTGTATTTAATCGTGACTTCTAAATAAAATATAGCTACATGAAAAAAAATGAATATAAAGTGATTTAACAAGGAATATTAAGTGATTTTCATAAAAAGTTGCCTAAACCTAAGAAAACTATACCCCAATAAAAAAAGAGAAATAATTTAATATTTCTTGTGCGAACCGGGGGTCACGGAACACTGCTTTAAATGAAGTAATAAAATAGATTATATTGTATTGTAAAGGCTTAAAATAATTAAAAGTTAATCAAAGTAATTCTGTTTAAATTATTAACTATGAGGGAAATTAAGATTTTCAATAATGAGGTATGAATATACACATATATACTTATAATTCTGAAAAATATATTTATAAATTTATAATATTTTTCACTTTTAGTTAAGAATAATATTTTTAAAAAAATGTAACTTTCTTTTTGAATTTCGCCTGTTCTTTATTTTTACTTTTATTTCTTTTGATAGTTGGCAAAAAATATATTCTATATCCAGCTGATAACTTTGTCTTGCATCATTTTGCTAAATATTTTATATTATTATAATAAGCAAATAATTACAAAAAAAATTCAACACTTGTTTAAAGAAATGTCTAGTATGTTTTTAAACATTATTTTTGTCAGAGAACTGTCACATAAAAAGAAAGGGAAATTTTTGTAGAAGAGATTGATTGCAATGCAAGAAATTTTAAAATATGCATATATTGCTTAGAATAGTTATGAAATGATTTTATCTGAAAAATTTAAATGCTCTTTTTAATGTACATATTTCGGTTTTAAAAATAAAATTTGTCATTGTATTGATGAAGATTATACTAGAAGATTGTCATATTGATCTCAATTATTGTAATATTTTAAAATGCATAAAAACAATATTAATATTTTAAAAGGAAAACATGGATATTGAATTCGGGGGAAATAATGCATATTCAAATGAAAAATTTATGATTATTTTATATGTAATATATTTGATAAATCTGTTGACTGCAACGTAATTATGTTAATATTTCTTATGCAAGGGACTTTTACAACAGATAAACATTTGCAATTCAAATTTATTTAATGTATAAATAAAAAAAGAATGGGTGTCTATGAATATTTTAATGCTTGGCTTCTAATTATATAATATGCTTTTACTTTGTCAAATATATATATGTATATTTCTTCATTGCTTAACATACGAAATTCGCGCTAAAAAAAATTTCTTGAACTAAAATGTTGCAGTTTGGCTTTTGATTGCTCCTACCGATGATAGATGGCGCTGTAAGATTAATTATAAGTGTGAATGAAGTTAGTATAATCTGTCAATAGATGGCAGCACGAATTTCAGATTTTTCTGTGTTAAAAAAATAATTTCAGTATAAAATTTAAAAAAAAAAAAATTTCAATTTTTACATCATTAATTTATTCTAGAATCAAAGAATTTATATTTTTCAAACCAAAACTGACTCTACACTAAAAAAAGAGAGAGAGAGAACACACCATCATTAGATTTTTTTTTCCTGCCTGTGTTATACACTCTCATTTTAAAGTTTTTCGGAGTTTTATAATAATTTTTCTTATAGAGAAAAAGTAATTAGGTAAAAGTGTATTTTGTTTTATTTCAAAACATTGGTTTATTCCTATTTTTATTTAAAATTTAATTATTTGTATACTAATATATTCATACAATTTTTCTTATTTTGCAATTTATTGTTCCATTTAAAATTCATAAATAGGTGATCAAAAACAAAAGAAATTCTTCAATTGTCTTCAGAAAATTTCTATATTCAATCATCTAATTTATAACACAATATTTACAATCATACTGTATTTATTTTAATTAATCATGAAATACTTACATTAAATCTTTAGTAAACAAAATGAATGTGCTCTTGTAGGAAACTTTTGCAAAAATTTAATTTATGAAAGATATTATCCTCTTATAAAATCAATTTATATTAGGTCTTGATTTACTGCATGTTTTTCTTGCTTGATTTCAAAGTTGACGTTTTCATTGATGCCTGATAGAAAAGAACAGAGTTAGATTTGCCAAGTATGTGTCACATCGTGTGAAATGTTTGGAGAGTTCCTAGAAGGTTGTTATATGACTCTTCTGGTTCAATTTTCAAGTAGTAAATGTAGAACACTTTGGAAGAATTTAACAAAACGTATAACACATTTTGTACTTCTTGTTGTAGGTACCACTTTTTGTTCTCTTGAAGTTAATTGATACTTGTGTAGGTGCTAGTTTTCCAGCTTTGTTTCAAATTGTAAAGATAGCACATTTTGAAAGAATGGTTTAAAATTTCTATTGTATTGTGTACTTGAAAAAAAAGAGGGCATCTGTGTTTTAACTTGAGTTAATTGTTACCCATGTAGATAGAAGAAAGAAAAGAGTGTTCAGTTACTTGAACTTGAATTATTTGTTACCTTGTTATCCATGTAGATAGAAGAAGAAAAAAGAGTGTTCAGTTACTTGGCAAGCAACTTTCACTTTTTAAAAAAAAAAAATATATTTTTTTTTTGATAATTGCTTCTTTAAAGATAGTTATTTTCAATAGTTTTATTTTTTATACACTAGGGGGGGAATAGCATAAGACAGTTTTAAATAGATTTTCACGCTTAAAGTTTTGCAATGTTTGCATAAGTTTTGTTTTTTAACTATAATATTGTAACAAAGGATGAAAAAATGAAGTACAAGAAAGCTCTTTTATTGTATTTTTTGTCAGTTATAAAATGTTAACCTCTAAGAAACATTTTAATTTAAAGATTGTGGAAGTGAATGCAAACATTCAGAGCAAAGAATGTAAAAGTAAAAAGTAGTTTTTAAATAACTTTTCTCTCCCACTTGCATAAAAGAGCAATTTAAAATTATTACTCCATGTAGGGATACTGATATGTTAAATATGTACTCAAAAATATGAAACAATAATGCACATATCTTTTAGTTTCTGCTATTTTTGCTGACTTTATTGTATTGTAATATATATGCCTATTCATAAAATATCTTTTTGCTGTCCTTTTTAATTTTTACCAAGCTTAAATTTTTCCATTGTTCATATGTATTTATTGGAAATATCACCCTTCGGCATTTAAAGCGGAGATTGAAAAAGAATGGAGAATTTGTCTACAATCTTCTAAACGTCTCACAAAGCAATGTGGAGAATCGTTGCAGAAAGAGGAAAAAGAATACTTCTCAGTGTACTCCAGTGGTATTTCTGAAGAGAAATGTCTTCTCTTTTTGTGCGTATGTGAGTTTGCTGCAAGTCATTGAATTTGAAGGAGAATTCTTTTTCTCTCTGGCCGCTCCCGACTATAAAATGCCTCGAGATAAGCGCCAAGGAAAAGAAATTCGTTTATTTTCACTTCAAGAAAAGAGAAGTCCCGGCACCGGAAGAATGTATCGCCTAATGAAATCGCCTTTTTACGAGCACCTCAGCCCGCGGGTGTACCTACACCCACACTCGCAACCGATAAGTTCATATTTTTCCCCCTCTCTCAATCTCTCTCTCGGCGTTCTTCTCTTCCTTATGTCCAGAATGTTAAAAAGAGAAGAGCAACTGGGTGGAAGTTCGAGATACTTTCTCTGTTTTATGTGCTCGAGTTTAAATTAGGGTTGCGACATTTCCCTGCAGTCCAACTGGGTTAGCTTCTCTTCGCATTTGTAAAGTTAAAAGTTTGAAATAGCGTTGTAAAACTGTTTACGATTTGAACATCATCAATTCGTCTTCCGAGAGAAAACTTTAAACTTTTAGACGACTTTTAAGTGTTGTAGGAATTTAACTGGACGCATTCTATAATTGAAAAAGGTACAAAGCTCTAAAGTTTCAAAAAAGTTATCGTATTAATTTTAAAAAAATTTTTAATTTTTTTCTAATTAAAGTAAAACTCTTGATATGCTTAATTTTTCCCCTGAAAATATAAGATATATATTTCAGCTATATTTTACTGAATTTTAAAATGGGGAAATTAAAGGCTAACAGGTAGTTTTAGATTTAAAATACTAGCAAAGAATTGCTTTAAATAAATATTTGAAGTGAGAAAAGTTTGTAACAGATCATGTTTCAGCAACTGTAATTGTGTAGTAGTTTTGTAATTATTGTAATTAATTTTTAAAAAGGGAAAAACTACAATAATATAACATTTCATGTTAAAATTAAAACACTAAATGTAAGCCTTCCTATCCCCCGTCCCATATGACTTGTTATTTACTTCAAATCAACCCGCTTTCTTTTTTATCATTTATTTTCTTTGTATAACTTTCATACATTTCTATGTAAATCGTTCCAGTAAAACAACCTCACCATCATTAATGTATTATAAACTAAAGTCGTGCGTGATTTTTATCATTATACGTTTTTCCTTAATATAGATTTTTTACATTGCGAAATTAAATAATTGTATGTGTCTTAATATATTAGAAATGAAAATTGTGCTAACTTATTAAGAATTTCAAAAATACAAGCAGTGATTATTAATATGTTTAAAATACTAGAAACCAGTAGCGCACCTAGGACACCCCCCTTGTGTGCGTCACTGCTAGAAACCAAATAATATTAATGTATCTTTGTCAAAAATATGCTGAAAGGAAATTGTTCATCTTTGATGAGTCAAAGCTATTTCAGTGCTATAATAAATAACCTGGAATGAAATTCGGAATACTGATTACGAAATTCGTATAAAAAAAGCATTTTGCCTGTAATTAAAAGACATGTAAATTAAGATATGCTTGTCACTTTAAGACAATTTAAATGCATCGTCAACCGACTTTACAAATTAATTACCTTGAGTGTTGCCAAATTAGAGACGGTGATAAATTAAACCAGGAATTATGCTTCTAATCGTGTTCTCGGGAGCACGTATTCGAATATTTTAAATCTTGATGAAATTATTTTGATACTAATATGCATTAAAAAATAGATTTGTTTAGAATCAGATAAATCGTTCATAGGGAGCATGTTTAAATAGAATTATAATACATAGTATTATGAATCCTGTTGAAATAGTTGTACCTCGGCGTAGATTTGTTCCCATTATGTTATTTTATTTGATGTATGAACTTGTTCTTTGTAAGTTAGGGGAGGGGATCGAAAAATCCAGATAAATTTACAATTGCTGGTCTTAATTGCACAAACTACAATTATCTGCGAAAGTGCAATTTAACTATACACAGCTATGACATAATTATAGAGATTGTCGTTAAATAAAATATTCTTCATGCCTTGTATGGTAATGTCTGAAAACTGTGCGATAGTACAATAGGTATCCCACAATTCTCTAAGAATTTGCATCAGCACGTTTTGGGGCTATTTTAATCTTCTCAGCCGGTGTGCCAAAGGAAACATATGTTTAGATACATCAAAACCCCTCTTAACTCAGTACTAATTTGAATGCAGATTCCCATGTTATCTTCAGTGTTTTGTTCTGTCTCAATGCCGACTTGTTTCAATCACACTCGGGGGTTTATCGTTACGCTTTAACAATTAGTATCTGATTGAAATCAACCTACAAATCGGCAATCAACATTAGTCACTAAGACAATTATTTTCAAAAAATTGAAGCAGAATTTGATATGAAATGGGAAAGTAAATAATATTTTTATGGAGTTAAACTTGATACACACACACATTGTGTAAAGATTTACAATAGCATTAGGACGGAATAATCTGAAATAACAAAAGACGGATAAAAGTAAAACTTACGTTAAAGAAAATAAGCGTTTTTTTAACTAATTGCTTGATATATATTTTTATTTTCGAACAGAAATGGAGCATAATATAACTAAAAATAAGACGGTTACACTGTTTATGAAAACGATAAAAGAGATATCGTTTTTATCTTGTATTCCTCAAACAACTTTTCATTGCATAGTTTCCTTGGCCCGTTTTGGGTTAAAAACCACCTTACTGTTTTAATAATGCCAAAAATTTATATTCCTTTCACTTCTTTCAACGTATTCCAAAATCTTTGAATGTCTGTAGATGTTTCAAGGCATGGACCTCTTCCATTGTAAATTTCGGTTTCAAAATCAATTTTTTAAAATTAATTTAGTAGTTTGCGTACCACCCAACACTGTATCCTGAAATATAATTACGAAATCATTATAAAATGGGCTTATGAAAATATATATCATGCATTGGCGCGAATTGGTAAAATATCAACATCACTTCCCAAGCTGTATTTTTTTAAAATTGGGACTTATGAAAAATTATATTAAAACCTTGTGTAATACACTTTAGGCTCCAAGGCTTTTAAATACTAAGGCATTCTTTCATTTCTTTAAAAATGTGTTATTATTAGAAAAAAAATTCAGCACAAAGATTTTTTAAGCTTTGAATTTGTAAGGTCTTAGACGAAAAAAACTTCATTGTGATGCTTTTTTCAATATTTACTTATTTTTTGTTATCTGGTTTAAAATGGTGGAAGGTATTGTTAGACCTGGTTAATATAGATAACTAGTGATTAAAAAAGCTATTTGTACTCTCAAAAGGCCTGAGTACCGTAATTCAATAAAGTGTGAACCATATTGTGAAGTGTTATCGCGAACTTCGAGATTTCTTCCCCCACACCTCCTCGAGAAAGATAATCGAAACTCGTACATTTCTGTAATCATCATATTTGTTAGATAGTACATGCAAACTCTGAACTTTGTATGAAGCTTCTTGATGCGAATTAATTCTCGGTCAAATCATTTGTATTGAGAAAGGGGTTGTTGACTCTAAATTACAATGAAATCGTTTAACTCAAATTCATTTCTTTCTTTCAATTAATATGGAATGAACTGTTGAGAGTCCTTGATCCCCCATCCCCATCTTGGAAGAGAAAGTTATCTCTGCAGATAACTCCATCTCGACTCCTTTGAACCTTGGAACTGTTTACACTCACATTCGTCGTGATTACCTCATTATTTGAAGAGTTTGTAAAAGAAAACGGGAGGGGGGAAAAATACAATTGATAATTTGTTCGAGAAACGGTAGAAAGTCTTTATCAGTAGCTAATTTTTTTTATTGTTCTAACTCAGTTCTTCCATGCAGTTTTCGGAAATACCTGTTTTAAAATTTAAAAAAAAATATATTATATTTATAATAACATATATTACAAAACTGGGTTAAAAGAGTTTCACTGTATTTTTTTTCTCCTTATTATTTTATGAAGATAAAATATTTCAGGAAGCATGTTTTCGTGTACTCTAGATTAAATTCAGAAATGATATTGATGTGTTTCATTAATTTAATAATTCACTTTTCATTTATGCATTAATTCTTATACATTTATGAATTCAGGTACATAAAAAGTATTTCATTTCTTAACGTAATATAGCTGTCTCGCATGTTTAATATACATGCACGTCATTATGTTTGATTATAATTTTTTAGCCTCCTGTGAAATGCACTTTATTTTGTGACTTAAACCTCTTAACTTTCTTGGTGGTGGGAGATTAGATTTAGAGTTTCATTTTTTTTATGACTGCGCATTCGATCATTTATTCATGCACTTAATTCTTTGTTTCAAAATGTTCATTGCAATGCCACTTTTAACCATCTTCTTAAATTCAAATGCTTTTCTCATGTCTATGGCTTATTCTCAGCCGTCTGCTAACTTATCTTGTTTGTGTTCTAATAGCTAATCCCTTATCATTGATATTTTTGCCTTCTAAGTGCTGTTCAATGTTTCTATGTAAACAAGGCACTTTTGCTTCTACTTATCCGTAATCTGCGTTGCGTCGTCTGTTCTAACTACTGTAATTTAAGCCTTCTGACTGTGAGAAATTTTACAAACCCTTTTCTCTGGACCCTCATTGTTTGAAAGCGCATTAATGTACTAAGATGAGGGTGTGCACAAAACCTTTACTGAAAAGTGGTTTATAAATAAAATTGAAAGCTGGAAAAGAGAGACGATCTTCTTTTTGAGATGCATTGTAGTAGGAATTTTCACTTGTCTTTTTTTTCCCTTGCTGGCAGACCCTCTTCTCTTCTCTTCGTCGAGTGTCCTTGAGTTAATTTTTCTTGCATTGCTGTTCTTTATGCCATGCTTTTAGTTATGCGAGGGCGGGGCCACATAGAACCGACTTAACGACAGATTTATTTTAGAAACCCTCAATGGCAACAAAGCGAAGACAAAAGAGGTTTCAAATGAAGGGACCCATTGAGCAGAGTTTCTTTTGAAAAAGATTACGGTGCATTTTTGCTCTTCTGTTCTGGCAACCTGTTAATTTGTTTCTTGATGAGAAGTACTTTTATTCTCTTGAGGTAGTAGGGGACTTAGCTACTAGCTCTTTTTTGTTGAGGAAACATTTGCTTTCTATGTTACTATGTTTTGCTTAGTCAGTCTCAAAATTATTCACTCGAAGTAAGTAATTATGTCAAGTTGAATAGACATGTTAGAGGTGAACTTCTCTTTGAACGACTTCTGGTCCTCTAAATCTAGCTATAACAATACTTCCAAATGTTTAATTGCGGAATTTTTCTGCGTTGTTTTTTTTTAATGTATTACAAAAATTGCGGCCTGTGAGTCGCAGGTGAATTGGAATTTGTTATTATGGTTCTTTATGTTACTGTCATTTTCTCTTAAGTTAGATCCACTATGGTTTTTTGAACATATTTAAAATTTCTCCCTCGCATTACCCACTCCCTTTTTGGTTTTAAATTAAGTTTCTATTTTGTTCTATTGATTATTACACTTTTACGATTTACGGCTGGGTATTTTTGTAAGTTTGACTGAAGCGAAAAAGATCCAATTAAGTCAAAAATTATGTAAAAAAAAAAACTCTTAACGCATATTTCAGATGTCTAAATCATTTTGTAGTTTTAGTACATATCTGAAAGTATATGAAGTATGTATTGATTATGCGGAAGACATTGCTATGTTCTATTTTTGTTTTCGAGATCCACCGGGTAAAAAAGCTGATACTCGTTAAATCTGTCCTCACATAGGGGTATTTTATGGAGGGTGGAAGAGATCGTGGTAGCCTAGTGGTCAAGGTATCGGATCGTGACTGGCGTGTCATGAGTTCGAGCCCAGTACCAGTGAAGACACGCCTTGTAGGGGAGCGGTGCATGTTAAATCTGTCGAGAGCTCAAGCGTCCTCCCGTTGGTGTGGTAGTTAGGAGAGGGAGGTGCCAGCTCAGGTGTCGTCCTCGTCACTTGACCATGGTTCAAAATTACGAGGTCCGTCATCAAAAGCCCCCGTGTAGCTGAACAGTGCGACTTTAATATTCACTGATTCATGGAGAGTGGAAAGCTAGTTCAGGTGCTGTCAATCGTCACTTGACCATGGCTCAAAATTGAGGTCCGACGCCAATAGCCTTCTGTTGCTTTTAAGTGGGGAGTTTATAAACAATGCATCCAACTATTTTTAGTACTGATTTTAGGCTCGATTCTTGTGAATAAATTTTTACACTGGGTAAACTTTCATAATAATTATATTTCTTTAAAAAATTCCTTTCTTTGATTCCTCTTTTTTCTGTTTCATCAATCATCTTTTCTCTAGAACTCAGTGATTTGTGTTTTGTAATTTTTTAAAATCTAAAACTTATGAATATATATGTGGTGTACTCGTATGTAAGACTTGGAAAACAATTTCCTTTTTTAAAAAATGTGCTCTATTTTCTTAAATTAAAAAGGACACCACCCACTCTAAAAATGTTCAACTTTTGACTTATTCTTTCACCTACTCCGTCTCGTTTCTACACGAAGAGGATGGAGGGAACTATCCACTTTCAATTTAGAGAGGAGGAATAAGTGATGATTGATGACTTAGGGGATTCTTTTTGTTTTCTTCCTTTTTGCGTCTAGAGAAAGGCGCGTAATTAAACATGTTCTCATCTTACTTTCCCCTTCTTCCCTTTTGTTGTTGTACTGGCTCCACTTAATTGTTTTGTAATTTTCCTAATTGAAAAAAGCATTATTTTCTTAATACTTCTTTAGGACACATCAGTTTTAAAATACCTTTCCGTGTTTATGGAAATTAATGGAATATTTAAATAAGTAGCTCATAATTATTTATTAAAAAAATATTTAATAAAATTGAAAGTTTACATCTTGAGACATTTACTTTAAGTTGGAGCTTTTGTCTTATTAAACGTAAAACTCGTATGAAAAATTCTCAAATTTTCTACATTTTTCTTTTACATTGGAAAAAAAAAAAAAGGTGTTTAAAATTCAGCATAGCTTTTTTCCCCTAGAAATTGTTCCTCCCCCGTGTACATCTTTACTCTGTTATAAAAATTACGTATATAGTAAAAAAGATTTTATTTTTTCCCCGATTTTTATTAGAGAATTCTTTTCTCTATGTATAGTAAGTAACCCTTTGTTCGTTGGTTAAATCTCATAAGATTTTTTGTCTTTAATGCCACCGATTTAAATTATGTTAATCGTTTTTGAACTAAAAGATTTCTTCCATCAAAAGATAAAAAAATAAAAGTTTAACTACCAAAATGGAATTACTTTGAAATATGCATTTATTCAAAAATATAAAAACTTAATAGGTTATTCTTAAAACCTCTCTTTATTTGTTTTATAGCTTTATTGATCACATTTTGCTTTAAGAAAATGCATGAAATTCATTTTTAAAGAAATGCATATCAAATAGATTAATTTATTTACAAGTTCTTCAAACGTAAACTTTTTTTAAACTTTCAGAAACATTTCACCTCGCAAATTTATTTTTAATATCGTAAGATAAGTTTGTTTTCCTTCCCTGAATATTTAATGTCTTACTTGGTATCTACATCTTTTTTTCTCCCTCAAATTTAAAACTGACGTAATCCCACGTTTTCTGGGGTCCCGTCACCCCAAAGGCGACTTTCTTCAACAACATCAAATCCACTTATCCCGGGGTCGCAAGCTTTTGATTCAATTATTGAATATCGCACCTCCCCGGGGAAGAAGTCACCGCGGCAAATGGTTTTAAAACATCCTTCCATGTAATCCCCGCAATTTCCACCCCACTAGAAATTGGATTTTTCCCAATTACCGCCGTCGATCTCGCTCAACCTCAGACTGGATCCCCCTTCTTTTTTTTCCCCAATCTGCTTCTTTCATTTACCTCTTTAACGTTCCTTTTGTTTCTCATTCTTCTCAATTGAAAGAAAATTTCCGAAGATGAGTTTTTAATATTTCAGCGGTATTGCTTCAAACGATTTTCCGTGGCCTCGGGAATCTTGGCACCGAGCTCTCTGCCACAGTAAAACACCTGCGGATGCCTGTTTCGGATGAATTCTAGTTCTGGAAAGATCACCCTCCCTCGCCTATTTATAAAACTTGCTGAATACCATTCTGCAAATCGAAGGCAAAAATTCAAAGGTTTTTGTCAATCCTGTGAAAGAGTTTTTGTAATGCCCGAAGTTTTCAAATTTGCGTTTGCGCCTTTTGAATATGAATTATTCTGTTTATTTAATCTTGTATAAAATGTTAATTATGCTTTGATTTGTTTAAAAAATTAACCATTTTAATGAAATATGAACAATTAAAAAGAATTCAAATATATGTGTTTGTCGGTTATGAATTTTTTAGATTTTTGATGTGATCTTTTTTTATATATTTTACTCATCGAGAATAGACTTTTAGACTATGTTACTTTTGAAAAATGGCTATTAGATGTATTTTGAAACTACTGCAATAATCTAGAGAGTACTCAAATAAATTTCCTTACTGCTATTTTCGCACAATTTTGTTATGAATTTAAGTTTTGTAATGAAGATTAAGAGATCGTTAATGATTATATTTTTCATATGAAATTCTAGATTCAATCACAATTACTTCTTCAAAAATATCGTAAGAAAGTATTAAGGAAATATAAGACTGCATTTGTAGTTTTTTATGAGTAAGTAATGTAAAAGTGCTAATCTCGAATGTGAAACTACTTGTCTCTCTGTTGGTATATAGATCAATTTCAGTACAGAAAACTGAGATAAATAGAGGGATAAATATATGTTACTTGATTCTCTCTCTCAGTACAGTACTCGTGGCCGCAATATCCTAGTGGTCCAGGTAACGGACTCGTGGCTGGCGTGTCATGAGTTTGAGCCTAGTACCGCAAAAGACCCACGGTGAGGGAGGGGGAGGCAATGCATGTTAAATCTGTCGATGCTCAAACGTCCTCCCCTTGGTGTGGTGTGAAAATTAGGAGACTGGGTGCCAGCTCAAGAGTCGTCCTCATCGCTTTACCATGGTTCAAAATTTTGAGGTCCGTCTCCAAAAGCCCTCAATTAGTTGAATAGTGCGACGTTAATATTCACTCACTCAGTACAGTTCAGAATTACCATTAGTCATACGCTAAGTATTTTAAAATGATTTAAAAGTAACTTATGAGAATCTATTTTGGATGACTAATCATCCAGTTCAAAAGTATTTCAGACAAGTGTTGTTTCTTAACCATGTTCTGCGTTAATTAATGAGATGAAATTAAATATTAAATATAAACTGTTCCAAGTGTGAAATCGTTTCAAAGTTCTACTCAGATGAATATATGCCACGGTGAATCTCAAAATTTTGAATACCTTTCACGTTTCTAACTGTCTAACTATTAATTTTCTTTTCTCTTTCGACCTTGGAAGTGTTCCAGCTCCATTCCATTAAAAAAAAGTGTATCCATCTGTAAATTGTTGGATACAGTATCCGAATCCTACGCCGTTAATCACTTGGGACAGTTTCTTACAAACTATATTTTCGAAAGAAAAACAAAAGACTTTTTAACTTCACTTTAGAAATCTTAAAAAAGAAACACTGGCAATACATTAGAATGTTGTATTGCCATCTATGCTCTTTCTTTTATTAGTCCTTCGTTAGATATTAAAACATTGTAGATTTTGTCTCTCTACCCAAGAAAACTTGTAATATTTCGTACTCGTCAAAATATTGGAACTCAAATTTAATTTTTTAATAATTGGAGTTGGCTCAGTTTTTGATCCGTGAATGAAAAAAAGATTATGTTTGTGTCATCTAAAAGCAGTGTGCATCTATTTTGATTCTATATATTCAAATTTCTTTTAGCCCTCAATTTGTCTTCGCAATTTCTTTCAATTATAGTTGAAATGGATATAAACTTAAGAGCGCTACTGCTACCTCTATTGAGATAAGTTTACCTGTGCACTGTGTTTAGTGCCTTAGAATTAGTCTACACAATTGAATTTTTACTAAATATAAAGTGTGGTCTTCAATGTATAATATTTAGAAATACAAATATGCGCTTTCAACAGATAAAAAACAGGTACTTTCTATCTTTTACAATCACATTAGAAACTTATTCCAGGATAAAGTTCACTAATTTTGTGACACTTCTGGAGGGAAGCCATCGGATAAGTCCGCGTGACTCGGCTGTGATTGATGGATTAGGATTTACTTCTGTTTTTAATGGAAGCGTCCGCTTTTGTTCCACGTGTCATATAAAAGTCCATAGAGCGAGAGCGGCTGAGGGCAGCAAGTCTTCCTGTGCCAGTGTCAAAGATATGTCGAAAGAAAAATATTCCCTGGCTCTTCTTTTTGCTCTCGTCATAACTTAGTGCTAAAACAATACCCCGCTGTCTGTAACCGTCTTTTTATATGCTTGTTGGCAACACAGTGAGTGACAATAGAAGAAAAAAAATATTTGCGATGCTCGCTTTATCTCCTGTTGTCTCAATAAATAGAAAGGTATTAAATTTTTACTGTCTTCTTTATATATATATATATATATATATATATATATATATATATATATATATATATATATATATATATATATATATATATATATATATATAATTTGCTCCCTTTTCTTTTCAGTGTCTGTTGCTGTAAATGAAGCTATGTTGCGCGATTTTTTTAACAGATCAACAATTCACTTTTCCAAATAATTCATTTCGTCTTCTCCAAACAACCAAGAAAACTTAAAATTAATCGAACTTTTTTTCATTGTGTAATATTCCCCGATTTTGACAAAGGTATGTGTAACGGAATATTTTTTAAAAATATTTCGTAAACAAAATTTTTAAAAACATTGGAGGAAGAACAAAGAAGTCGGTATTTTTTCCTCCGACTTAATGCAGCATTACTATTAGTGATAAAATATGTTTTTTTTTTCAAATTAAATTGTTAATTCTACTTATAAGGTATCCGAACACGTTCAGAGTAATTTTTGACAAAATAACGTATTTAAGCATATAAAGGCTTTTTTAGGATTCGATACCAATAAATACTAATATTTAATCAACAATATTTAAAATAAATTGCCGGAATTTCATAAAAATCACAATTATATGTGAAATTTTAGCAATATTTTTGTAAAACTTCAAAGCAATTAGAGAAAAAAGTAATAAACTTATATTAGTAAAAGAATTACCAAAACAATCTAGAGGCATTTATCTAGAGAATGTACTAAAATTTTAATGTTTTATTAAAATTTGAAACTTTTAGAGATGATTGAGTAAACGTTATAAGAAAAATAACGCCTTTATGAGACCATTATTTAAATAACATGCCCTAACTCAAATAATATTCATACTATAAGAAATATTTTAGTACATTCTCTAGAAAATAGCATAAATATCAGGTGCAAAAAGTTTTATAGAAATACATTTGTAATATTTTGGGTGGTCAGACTCGCCATGATAGATTTCGAACAATTTAAATTCCCACTTCTGGTAGATCAAAGACCCAATTCCGGTTTTTCTAACTTAATAAAATTGATTGTAACTTGGCCTCTAAGAAGCATAGAATCAAAACAAAGTATGTTTTGTAAAGCCAAAATATAGATGTATTAAATAAAATAGAAAACAAAAATATCGGTCTTGTCCGAATTTGGTCATTTTCAACGTGTTCGGATACCTTAAAGATAAGGATTTGGGCTTATATTTCAATTGACTGTGTATTAACGTAGAAGTAAAATAAGGGCAATTGGTGGTAGACCTCGTAATTTTGAGCTATAATCCAGTAACAAGGACCACATTCGAACTAGCACCCTATTCTGGAAACTTCCACATCACACAAACGCTAGAACTTTGAGCCATGGCAGATTAAATAGGCATCAGCGACTATGTCTACGACTACCGCAGCAGCATGCTTATTTGAATGTACACACAACGAATATTACATACAAATTGTTAATATGATTGTGCCCTCTGATCTGAAGAAATACTTTTATTGTTGATTAAATCCTAGTAACACACACACAATTGTAGGATACTTCTTAATTGATTTTAAATATTCCTATCTTTTCCTTTTCTTCTATTATGATGGAAATACTTTTTATGAATTCTTTCATTTAAATACTTCTGTACACATAATACATTGTCATTCTGAAATTCAATTCTGAACTGTCTAAAAACATTGATAATGTACTATTTTTATTTTCTTTATTTATAATCTCCATGCTAAACATTTTCTAACAATGCCGTTTCTCAGTTCTATTCTTATTACTTTTTGCGCATTTGTATTTCAGAACCCTTATATACTCCTCCGAAGTAACATCCTTATAATTTCACTGGAGGGAGAGCCCTCTTCTCCCCTCTTTTTTCCATTGAGACGCACTCTTCAGATGAATGAAGCACTCAAAGAAAGGCAGGAATACGATCCGAATGCAGAACATCTCTTCATTTTTTTTTTTTTTTTTTACTTCTGGAAATCACTTAAAGGATGGGCTTTCAATTTTAAACTCGGAGAGGGAGGGAGGAAGTTTAAGGGGTTCATTGTTCTGATTTCAATGCAGTGGAACTTCTTTTAAAAGCTCGTGGAAGTTGATTTCCATTCTGCTCGTCTCCTTTTTTTAGGAATGGACGATTTTCGTTGAAGGGGTTTTAATGTCCCACGGTTATGTCTCTTTAACAACTTTACTTAGTTGTAATGTAAAATGTTGCTTCAGACTGAAGACCGTGTATTGGAAATTTTCTAGAAAATTCGATCTTTTTTTTTTCGGGGGAGGGTGAGTTTTGTCATCTTGTACCGAATATATATATAAGGTATTGATTTCTTTTTTCTTGTGAGAATTGTCGATTCTAAAAAGAAAATTTAAAAATCACATTACAATTAGAGCCTTTTTTGTGACAAAACACCCAAATTAAAAATCAGAAAAATAACCTCATATACTTTTAGACTTCTAACTGAATAGTTAGTTTTTGGGATGCTTAAATACTCTTTTTCTAAAGGCATATTATACTGCCCAAACTAATAAAAAAGTGAAAAAACTTCTAGCGAAATTTATTAGGTAAAAAGGTTTTTGATTGTTTAATTAAATTCGATTTTTCTTGCACGTTACATTTGTTTTTAAAATTGTGCAGTGTCACTTGTATGGTTATGGACTAAATTCATATATATGATGTTATATTCACATAACTGTGTAGTCACGTGTTTCCAGCCAATCATTTAAAAAATTTATGTGATGTCATAGTCACATAAATGCAGTCACGCGTTTTCAGCCAATCAGGCCGTGTGCTTCGCTACTACCAACTTTTGCAGAAACTTTAAGAAGTATTTATTTTTGAACAATAGTAACGTATGTGTAATGTGTACCAAGCTTGCTTGGGGACTAAATAGTGGGAATTTCGCTTCAGACTGACCACCTGAACGGGACATTTGCTTATATATCTCAGCGCTCAAGGTTACGTATATTGAGATGGGCACAGTAGGCCTTGATCCTCATGGACTGTTGCGCCGCTCAGAAGTAGAACAAAAAGTACAAATTTGATGTCAATTTTGAATTCAATGAAAAACACGTGATTGAGATTTATCGTGTGACTGTCATGAATTTAACCCATTGAATTAATAAACAGTACACCTATTTCAAAATGGGATAACTTGTGTATATATAAGAAAATATTTTTCTTGCTTCTTAAGTCTATTTCTAATTAACTTAACTAACTTAATATATTTATTCAGAATGAAATAACTTCGTGCACGGTACTCGCATATGTGTGATGACACCTTCTTATAACTCGATGATTGTGAAATATCTGGCTCAGGATGGAATAATTGAATAATGCCAAAGTTTGTTTAAAATTTCCGCGTTTATAATAAGTCTTATTTTACTTGGCATTCATCGTTCTTTTTTGTTAGTAATACATTTGCTTGCTATTTTGGAATGAGATATTTTTACGAATCATTATTTCTTTTAAATTTAACGAACCTTGTCAGCATGTGTTGAAATCTTAACAAAGAAAAAATAAGTCTCCGTCGTTTTTATAAATTGCGTGTATTTTTTTCTTATTGTTGTTTGGTTGTTTCCTGACGTGTCTGTTGAAATTCGCTTACCACGTTTTAAAACTTTCGTAACCCTTGACATAATGTTTATTTTACCCTTTTTTTTATTTGTGTTTATCTCCATTGTTCTGTCTATGTTTTTTTATGTTTCCCTTCTTACTCCTTCAGTGATTTTACTGTTTTTTTACTCATAGTCTTGAGTTTCCATTTCAAATTCTGTCTACTTTGGTAAAATGGGGTTCTAAACAAAATGTTACTACTTGGTGTGCTTCTTGAATGACATATATATTTTAAGAACTTTAATATGATTTGTTGTTAAGCAATTTTTCTTTTCTCCCCCTTCGATTTGTCAATGCAGTTACTCTTACTTTACAATTGATAAATGTAATTGTAATGTATAAATTAATGTGTAATGGCGAATATAATTAGTATTTTTCTCAATTTTAAAATTTTGTTTCGTCATAACTGTTACATGCCGTGTTTCACAGCAGCTCATGCCGATTACCTTGAGTATAGGGTTTGCTTAGTTTATCTGTATTAGTAACAAGTAATATATATAAAAAAATTTAAGTCAATTCCTACTTTGAATGTATGAATAGAAAGCATTTTACTAACGTAGTAAAGTATTTTATTTATATATATGTATATATGTGGGAGGGGAGAGTAAACTAATAGTAGGAAAAATGAATATGATTTGTCCGCATTGTTGTAACAATGCACAACCAGTTTGGCTAGTTTGCCTGAAAAACTGGTTTTCGTCGCCAACTTTTGGCATTGTTTTAACAATTACATTGTTATAACAATGAAGACGAATCTAAGTTGGCGTCGAAAACCAGTAATTAATTAAATCAAACTAATTAATCTTTGAAAAAACTGTATTAACATCAAGTATCATCCACTACAAGTTTTAAAAAAAATTATTTGAACAAGATTGAATGAATAGAAAGTATTTTATTAACGACTAAAACTTTGAACAAGACAAATATATATATAGAGAGAGAGAGAGAGAGAGAGTTAATAGTAGGAAGTGAAAAAGAGAGAGAGGAGCAAAAATTTGATAGTTAAAACTGTGTGATGATAGCGTGTATCTCATGGCTAGTTTTTCAAGATTTGCTTTGGATTTTTTTTAAAAACTCATTGTTGCGAAGAGATTTTGGTATATTTTTTTGCTTAGCTCTTAAACGAAATGTAGATGTGCGATATGAGAAATCCAAGTTATTCTATAAAAAGTGACTTTTTTTTGGAGCACTAATTAGGCAATTTTTGACAAATTTGTAATTTATCCCTAAAACGCGTCATTTTCCAAATCTTAATTTTTCAACCGTAATATCCAGAAACCTACCAATCCAAAAATTATGGAATTCATACGGTGGGCGGAAAATATGAACATATCACATCTTTTAGGGGGAGGGGAATGTAAGGAAGGTGATTATAAATTTTTACCTGCACTATCAATAAGCAATTTTCACCCCTTCCCCCCTTCTTTGTTTACGTAACGGGAAAAGCGAACCACTTCAAATGATTGCGGTGTATATTTTGTCACGTGACATATTAGGCTACTGTGGGAGATACTTATATTTATTCGTTTGTTTTTTGTTATAGTTACTGTACTTTTCCAAATTAATCATTGCAAAGAATAAATTCTTTCGAAAATTCACTGAGAATTGTGTAGATTATTAAAGAGAGAGACATCATAAAAAGGTATATTTTAAATATTTGGATATATATATAACATTTTTCACCGGAGTTAAACATTAACCTTCGGTAAAAAAAATTCTTTCCAAGCTAGCTGGAGAGAAATATGAGTTTTATTTTAAAAGTCAGCCGTTCGAAACACATGAATTGTAAACGCGTTCTACAAGAAAATTTTGAACATATTTTTTCCAAAAATGCAAATGTGTTACACAACGTCAGTTAGGGTTTCAAGCATCTATTTTTTCAAAACAAATTTTTTTCATTGATTTTATTTTAATGATTAAAATCCTTTAATATAAGCGTGAAGAAAAAAAGTACAACTCTGATTTTTTTTTAAAGAGGGGCAGCTTTTTTTCCCCTTCTGAATGGTGCATTGTTGCTGTTGGGAAAAAAATATTTCTCTGGAAGAGAACTAAAAAAAAAATGAAAAAAAAAAGGGAGGGAGAGAAATTTATTGGTTAACTGTCAAGAAGTTAATTGTCGAAGAAGAAAAATTAATGCATTTGTGCGAAAGAAAAAAATTAGCGCACCAACTTTTAAATTCGTGTTAGTAACTTTTTTTTCCAGTTTTAGTCGTTTTAATTTAATTTTCAATGCCATTTCGTCTTTTTTAGTTAGTTGGACATTTTAAATGGGGGAAGGGTAAAAATTGTAATATAAGTTCGATGTTTTTAAATTAAAATATTTCCAGTGAATTTGATTATTAATTTATATGAAAATGTAATATTTTTTTTTATGCGTGGCTTCTTATTCCTTAAATTTGTAGCATTTATTAAATAAAGAGAAAGGTAGAAGTTCATAGAATTATTGAATTAGTTCATCTTGGTAGTACAACGTTGACGCAAATATGTAAGCAAACATTTTTTTTTCGCTCCAAATTGTGGATTTTGGGTTAATTTTAATGACACGTATTGTAATTATTATACACTAAATAAAAATTACTTTGATTTTTTACTGCTGAAACAGCATGTGCTACATGACATTTTCCCCACATTTTGATGAAAATTTTGTAAAATAGCGGAACAGCAGTTAGCAGTTGGCGAGCATTACCATTTTGCTAGAAAGTAATTTGTGTGAATCATTTTTAAGCGGTATTTTTTTTCGCAAGAGTATTTTTGTACATAACTGCCTTGTTGATATTTATTCTAGCTTTCAATTCTATCAAATAGCATTAATTTTTCAATGCATTCAAAATGTCGTGGAATTGGAACAAATATGAATCGTATAAAATGTGACATTTTAGGAACTTTTCACGAAGCACATGTTTATAGAATTACATTTTCAAAAAGTTTTTTAGAGAAAATGCCGTTTTTTATACTCTATTAAAAATTATGTTGAAAACTTATTGTAATATTGATAGTAACATTGTGTGTTTCAAATGCTTTCTAATATAATTTTGGAAGTAATTTTTGCAATTCTCTGTATAGTTATGTGAATAGTATTTGCAATCACATCATCAAATCACCTCGAATAGTGAATTCCGTTTTTCATCATCAGATATAAGAAACAAACATGACATCATTAGATGAAAAAGTAAATTTCAAGTGTCTAACACGTTTATAAAAATTGATTAGTGCTTATTGCAGATTATTATATGATCAAGTTGCAATCATGGACCGTAAATTTATTAAAATTTGGGACTTAACTAATATTGATTTATATACGGGTTGTTGTTTTTTCTTTGCCTTAAAACTGAGAATTGGCGATAATAAGGAAGTGCAATGCAACATTCTACAAATATCTTGTTTGAATCTAATTTAAAGTATTGCATTTGTTAAAGACAGGAAAGAGAATACATTTTTAAGAAAAAACGTATTTTCATAATTTTTTGCTTGAACCCTCTAATCCTAAAGAACTTACAGATGTGAAAGATACAAAAAAAAAGGACCCACATTCTTTACAGTCTTCGATGAAGTAACTGCACAGTAGCCGAGTTAACATAGTCGCATTGTTTTTGTCGAGTCATAGGTTCGAGTCCTACTGATGAGAGGCTAATGCACATTACAAATATTGATGCTCCAAACATCTTCACGTTTACGATGCATGGAAGTTTGGATGGAGTTTGCCAGCTCCGGTGTCATCCTTGTTACTTGACCGTGGTTCAAATTTGAAGTATGTTGTCTATTGTCCTCGTGTAGTTTTAAAATGCGTTAATAACAAACCAATCTACTTTTAAAACACGAATATTCATTCGTATTGATGATTTTCCCGTAGTAAGGTCTTCAAGTGTAATATTCCAGTATTGCTTGCTGTACTGCTCTCCTCTATCGAATTTCAATTTTAATATATTATATGCATGCATGCATATACATGTGTACATATATTTTTATACATATATATTTTTAAAAAATATGACATTCTTTTAACAAGTGTTTGGCGCAGCTTGGCCAAAGCTGGCCCTTGCGCCATTAAACTCTACATTCACTCACTCACTCACTATCGAATTTCAATAAACAAATTCCCAAATGAATCCTCTCAATTTAACATTACCCTTAAGTTCAAAGTTCACCTGAAAGGCAACCTCTCTTTTCCAGATTGAATTAATGTCTTGCTCTGAGAGAACCAATCACAGAGATGATTCTAATGAGCCGGAAATAAGGAGCTTGGAGTCTTGATTTATGCCCTCTTCGTATTGTTTCACTCTGAATGAAAACAAATTACGCACTAGCAATGAACTGTTATTTTGCCCGCTCATGTTCGATAGCTTTGCCCGGTAGCGTGAGAACGGCGTCAATTATCAGTAAATTATGACTGCAATTGTTACCATCTCTTGGAACAGTGGTTGTGAATGGGCTGCTTAATTCGCTTTATGTCTTTTCTCTTAAATGTCGTATTTCCCTCTGTTACGTGCATTGATAAAAGAAAGAATTGTCCAAATGAATGCATATATAAGACTATTCAGTTTTAAATTGTAGTTGCATGTGTTGAATTGTAATGTATCGAACTGTTCGACTTTTAATTTAATTATTCTTTGTTGTAATACTAGGAGGCTTTATGCAACCTTGGTGCTTTCTGCATTCAACCTCCTTTGTTTTGTATTTCTTTGGTGGTTGAGTTGCCATGATCTCGAACATGTTGTCGAGTCGTAGATTCGAGTCCTAGTGCAACTGAAGACCTTCCGTGTGAAAGGACTTGTGTACGTTAAATCTGTTCGAGACTCTTAAGTCTTCACGTTGGCGTGGTGTAAACGTTGGGAGAATGGGGCTCCCCCATCTTAGATGTCTTACTCGTCACTTGACAGAGTCTCAAAATTATGTGGTCCGTTTTCAATATTCTTGTGCATCTTCAAAGTGTTACGTTAATAAAAGTGAAATCAAATTATCATCTCTTTGAATTTCAGTCGTTTGGCAATTTTACCATTTCATGGTAAAAAATCATTTATAAAATTATTTTTTCAAATTATTTTCTCGAGAGCTTCATGGCCTACGATGTTCGAAGCAAGTTATGTATTTGAGTAGTCCTAGACCTGTTGTTTTAAATAAATCGAACTGGGATCAAATGGATTTAGGCCTCAGAAACTTAACGAGATATGCGTAGTTTTGAAGTTAAAGAAAGATAAGCACCAGCTTATAAGTGTTGTATTTTGAAGTAGTTCAAAGTTTAGAGATCCATTTTCAATATATCTCATGTTGCTCTTATAATTTTAATAAACTCAAACCATCCATATACATTTAATATTTTTAAGAGCTTCATATTAATGGGTTTTTTAATGCTTAAGATAAGTGTTCTTGATGAAGATGCCATTTAAAAGTTGCTCCCAATTATAATTTATAATGAATCTTACTTTTCTGTAAATTAAATGATTTTTTTTCATTGAGAACAAATCCTCCAAAAAATACTGCATTTGAAGCTATAAGTTAAAATACTCAATCGAAATGTGATTTTTTATAATTTATTTGGTTAAATTTATGTCAATATTTGTTTTAAATCTCAGTATATTTAACAGTCAATACATTTTTTAAATTTCCTCGAGTTTTAACCATTTATATGATATCTACACTATTAAAATTCGTAGGTAAACAAACATATCTATGTATGATGCCCAATTTTCTCACGAACCACACGACGCAGAAACTTGCCGGAGGTACCAAAATTTCGAAAATGATCCGAGGAATCCGTATTAACCATTTATATTCCGATATTCCAATTAGTTAAAAAGATATTAATTAAAAACCTTAAAACGTATAATTAGTACCATTTCTCACCGCCAGGAGAAAATTCGGAACTTTTTTTTCAGACGTTTTGAAAACACGATCTAATTTTTTTCATAAAACTCACACAAAAAATAATTACAGATTTGCAAAGATCATTTATTTCGCCACGATATGCTATAAATTATTTTACAAAATAATTATAGTTTGTATTTTTTACGATTTTATTAAAATGAGTCGAAATCGGTTCCTTTTATTTGAATACGAATTCTAAGTTGTTCCGCTTGCACTTTCTTTCGCGTTAATGTAAAAAAATTACACTAAAAAAGTTCATGCTTTTCTCTTTTAGAATCAGTCATTTAAAAATTTTAATGCGAAAAACTTGTTTTACGATTTTTTAAATAATACTCAAAATTTTATTTAAATACTTAATAACTTCTTTATTAATAAAAATAATCTCACGAAACTTTTTTCCGCGTGTAGAACAATATTATACGTAATCTGTACAAAGATAGATAAAATATCTTAAAAATTACGATTTAAAAAAAAATGTGTTTTTCATTTTTCATTTTTTTTTTTGTCTTTTGCGATAAATATGTAAACATTACTTTTTTTTAAAGTTTTTTGTTTGAATCGATATATGAAGTTTTAAAGCATTAACTTAAAAATGAAGCCCGAAAACAAATTAAAACTTTAAAAAAAATCAATTTTACTATAACTCTGAGTTTGGCGGCGAAAACCTGTTTAGCGCAAGAAAACTCTTTTTCTACTCAGCCCTCTACGTGTGATGAAAGGCTACACTAGAAAAGAAGGTGCGCCGATATAAATATTGAAAAAATCACCAGATTTGGCGAAATTGAGTATCAAATTTTTTTTATACAATTTTTTAAAAAGTACTTTCGTTTTTTTCTCCTTTTTGCGAGAAATATTTAAGCACTTATTTTGTTGCATTTTTGAAGGTTAAAATTAAAATAAAATATCAAAATGTTTTATCAGATCGGTATTTTTTAATGTTTTTTTTTTCAGTACATGTATATAAATATATATATCTAGGCTTTCCCCCCATACTGTTTTTTTCTAACTTATATATATTTATATGTTTAATCAAACATTGAAACGTTCAGAAAAAAGCAATCGTTTCAATAGCTATCTGTGATTTTTTTCTTTTATTAATTACTTATAGAAATTTGATTTTAATAAATATATATATGTTTTTTTAAAAGGATTATTTCCATTATTTCATTACTAAAGGAATTCTTTGTTAATTAAAAAGTACATCGTCTATTATTTTGGATCAAAATACATTTTAGAGACATTTTTAAGCTAACTATATGTAACGATTGATTGATTGATGCAAATCTGACATCTATTTTATTATTTTAGATTCTTATTATTAAAAAATGATGAACGTTTTTTGTTTTACTCTTAGCATCAGAATCGTTTTCTTTTTATTGCTTCACATTAATAATTTTTTAATTCTAACGCAATATTGTTTTTATAAGTTATATATCGAAATTATAAGTTATATCTTATCTGCGAGAAGGAGGGGAAGAGATAGAACAATAATTTTACACTAAAAAAAACGCGTTCGGGCTATAGAGAGGGGAAAGAAACCTGTCTTAAATAAAAAATAAGTGGAATAGAACAAATTTCGAAAAAGGGAAATTTTTTGACATAATTTTAGAAATCACTCACATTGTGCGCGTACAAACACACACACACACACACAAATGCTGGTGTCATGAGGAAAAGAGAAAGCCCAATCTACGCCGGGCTAAGCGGTGGAGGGGGGAAGTCATTTTGAAAATGAGTATTAGAAGTTCTGATTTTGTGAAAGAAAGGGAAAATTTATAACAGTAGTAATTAGCCCGTGCAACGCCGGGCCATGCAGCTATTTCGAAAAAGGGAAATTTTTTGACTCAATTTTAGAAATCACTCACATTGTGCGCGTAGAAACACACACAGAGAAATGCTGGTGTCATGAGGAAAAAAGAAAGCCCGAACAACGCCGGGATAAGCGGTGGAGGGGGGAAGTCATTTTGAAAATGAGTATTAGAAGTGCTGATTTTACGAAGGAAAATTTATAAAAGTAGAGATAGCCCGTGCAACACCTGGCCATGCAGTTAGTTTTAATTAATATTAGTAAGCAATAAAAAAAATTGAAATTCGAAGGTGATTACATTAAATTGGAATAAATGTGATTGGAATGAATGACACCAATCGCAGAATTTTTAATACATTGAGACGTAAAGAATTTCTTTAAATTTCATAAAAGTTATAATTCTATCAAGAATTTTAGTTTAAATTTGTTTTGCTATGTTGTGAAGTATGTTATTTTCCAGAAGTATGTCATTTGTAGATATGTAGACATTAACTATTTTTCTGAAATTTCAACTTTTTCTTCTTGGTGATTAGATAAGAATTTTGCTGAGGTTGCCACATAAAATTGTGAAGTGTTTTTTTTTAAATCGAAAATATTAATTTATCAAAATTATGGACAACTGAGAGAATTTGAATTTTTATCTTGCTCTAATACGAGAACCAGCAGTCTCATTCATTTTCGTACATTTTAATCCGTCACTTCTAGTTTTTTACTTGTTTTCATCGAAGCACTCAGTAAGAATGAAGGAGGCGTTTACATCCACTGCAGTCTTTGAAATTATTATAGTCTGCAAATAGTTCAACCGAGGTACAATTCCAAGATACTTCATAATTCACGCATGTTTATCTTCTCGACTTCCAAAAAGATGAGTTTTTTTAATTGTCTTTTCGTCCCGTCTCTTTCGAGAAGATTGATTCTGATCGATCTGACTGCTCCGCCGACATCCAAATGAACAATGAGAAATTCTTTCTTTTTAAAGGGTTGAATAAAGAAAAAAAGGTATAAGTAAAAAAAAAAAGAAAGCTGGACGATGCTGAGAGATAGAAGTGGCTCATCGCCAATCATCGACACATCTTGAGAACTAAGCATTATTTCTCCTTCAGGCACTGTGTCAAGATCTCCTGCATAGGTCGTTTTGAGTTACCAATGAGTGACTAGTGTTTAAAAAAAATCTTAATCTTGAATCCCGGAATTTCTTTTGTCGGGTGTAGTTAGTCATTCTCAGGTAATCTCGTTTTCAAACTTTGTCACAAGGGCATTTTTTTAATATGCTTGTCTAGGAATTTATTTGACCGGGGATTAGAAACCCGCAGCTTTATTAATCTGGATTCCGAAGACCAAATCTTTTAATGCGATGTATAGGCTTTAGATTAGTTAAAAACATAAATAAAATGTTCAATATTTCATTCACGCGATCGCTGTACATTTTGTTGATTTTATTGCCATGGTAACGCTATGTAAAAATAACCGTTATATATATAATTTGATAGAAAGGACCAGAATAAGCCTAGTGGTCACGGTCATGAGCTTCCAACTCCGACGATATTCAAATCGAGTGTGATTTCAAATCCTTTTCCCTCAAAAGTCCTTTATATAAAATAATGGAGTGTGCTATATACTAAATAAGAGTTTTGACTCCTTGAGAAAGTGTGGAAATTAGGAAATTGGTACCAGTTCAGGTGTTAGTTCGTTATGCGACCGTGGTTCTAAATTACTAGGTCCATCACTAATGATTCCAAACCTTTGTTAATATAATCAGTGATCAGCAAGCAATCTAGAGATTTAAGTAAAACTTTTATGTATTAATTATAAATTAAAATTCAAAAGAAAACATTTATTTATATTTTTATATGTTTAATGGCACAGTTTATTCTTAGAGAAATTTAAAAAATATGCTTTCACTCCAATTGAGCAAACATTTGGTGCTGGGGGATTTGATCCTTCCATGAAAAAAATTTTTCGCTGATTGTTTTTCCTTTAAAGTAAGTTGAAATGAAATATGATGGATAAAAGCAGCCGCTCCACCATAACAATGTTGTCTCTCTTATTTGAATTTCTTTTGGTTACGACTCTTTTTCCTTTTTTTTAATAAAAAAATTCTGTATCCCATAAGAGAAATGATATTTATGTGGCATTTATTATATTTTCAACTTTTCTTTATGCTTTTGAATGTTGACGATAAAACATTTTTGAATAAATTTTTTATGCTTAAGGTTTTTTAACTTCTTAAAATTTTCTGGGTACTTTCTGAAGAAATACGGCTTTTAAAGCGATTTTATTAAGCTTGAATAAAATTTATCGGTGGTTCCTTTTAAATCTCTATACTATGATAACAATATGAATTATATTGGAAAATGTGTATTATTCTTATTAACATAAATACATTAAGGAAGGTAGCTCTGGCAAATATTAGTGTGGCTATATAGACCTTTTACAGTGTACTTAAATAGTTATAATAAATACTCTTATGCATTTATACTAAAAATTACCTATAATGTTTTAAAAGCAATGTTCTTAGAAATTAGATTTTAATCGATGCTAAATAATAAGGCAAATGTATGCCAATAAACTAAGTGAGAAGAATTTTTTACATAAATCTGTTTACTCATCAATCGATTTTAACGAAATTCCTTTTACTCGTCTGTTGGGGCTAATTTAAAATTTGGGAAAATAAGAAAATGAAAGGTTGATCTGGGTACACACAAGAGCTAATGACAATCATTTCTTCTAAAGAAGCAGGTCTGCAATTATGTGTTCCTCACGAAAATTTGCAAGCCACACCCAAAATTAAAGCCTTGTACCTCGAATCAAATAGCCTGCACGGAAATGTCAAACAATTTTTTTTTTATTTCTGTAACAGGATGAAGGAAGTGCACTTTTTTCAAGGTGCGCCTTAAAATCGGTTTCCCCCTCCACTTACATCGTATCTTAAAATATAGATTTGATTTTCTTTTTTAAAAAAATGAAATTTTTTTATGTATTACCAAAATGCAAATTTTCTTTTAAAGATATGTAAGGAAAGGCTATGCGAATAAAAAATAGTATTTTTAGGTAATGTATGATTTTTTATGAATTGTTCTATTTTGAAATAATAGTTCTATTATATTCTAATTATCCTTTTTTAATATATATATTTATATATATAATGTCCTTTCCCCGTGGCCTAGAGTATAGGCAAATTACAGGTGAGAGTTGACTAGTCTCAAAACTTTGTTTAAACCTGGTTCCTAAGGCCAAGAGTTTGCTATTGTACTACTGTGGCTAATATTTCTTACTATCTTGACTGGTTATACTTAGGTTTTTAACTATTTGTATATATTTATGTATTTGATATATAATTCATAATTTGGTACATTATTTTTTATATATATTTCATAAATTAAGACATTAAAAATGCATTGCTTCGAATTAAAATTTGTAAGAGTATTCCAGATAACTTACGTGTTCCTATTGCTCTAGATATTAAACTAAGTTTCTAAGTTAGGGATAAAAAATGTCACTTTTCAAAAATGGGTTTTAAAGATTGAATATTTTTTTGTTTAGAATGAATTCTATGTAAAGTACATAGTTCTTTTCTTTGGGGGAAGTGAAGGAGAAAAAATGGCATTTTTTCCAATCGGGCTATTACTTGAAACAAACAACTTTTTCTTGCAATAAGTGCACACGAATCAAATTTCATTTTTTAAAATTTTAAAAATGAGTTGTCTAATAAGCTTTAAAAATAGTTTTCACATCAATTTCAGACCGATTTAATGTATATTACTACTTCAACAAAAAAAAATCGAAGAGGGGGGGAGCGTTATATTATCTGAAATCCATTTCTTTCTAATACTTGAGAAAAAGTATCTGATCATCTGATAGTATTATCTGTCATCGTTTCTTTCAAACATAATATTTACTACAAATTCACGTGCTATCCACTCGAATATTTCTGTTCCAGTGTGTGACATAAATTTTGACTAGCCTTGAATTTCTTTTTCCAACTTCAATTTATAAATTCCTATTTTTCAAATAACTATTTTTATTTTCTTTAAAAAAGTGAATTTGTTCGTTTTTTTTAAGAGAAAGATAGTAAAATAAGGAAAAGAATAATTAAGAATGCTTTCGTAAAAACTAAAGGATATGATTAAATTAATTTGATATAATTTACTTTGATGTATTTTATGCTTTATCCAATCAATATACATTTAGCTTATTTAGAAAAATGTTATGTATACCTAATATTGGACAAATTCAAATATAATAGGGATGATTGTGTTAGAGAAAGCTTGATAACAAAAGCTTAAAAATGTGATGTAAAACGGATTTATTTTTATTTTATTTTTTTCTTCCCTTGTCAAAAATTTTTTGTGTAAAAAGAATATTTAGCAATGATGGTATTTTTCGTTTTCAAATAAAAAAAATTATGAATTGTGTTTTTCCTAACGATATTAAATATTAAAATATATTCTCACCTTATATACGTAACATCAAATCAAACATATTTCATTCGATAAACTTGTTAAACAATTTTTTTAACTAATCTCTCCAATTAAAACTACTTTAAAATCCTATTTGATTTTCATAATCTGAACTATTACTTTTCTGTTTTAACTGGCTCGAAATCATTAACTATCTGCTCTGAATTTCTCTTAACTCTCACTTTTAAAAGTTTTAAGTGCTCGTCTGACGAAAGCAAACATGTATTGAGCCTCAACAAATCAATGATAACTATAAATCAATGATAACTCCATTCTTTATTTAAGGTCATCTCTGGTTTTGCGAATTTACTTTTCAAAATCATGGTACTTGTTTTTCCTGGTATAATGTAGAGGTCATTAAATTATAGATCTTTCCACGACAAACCTACAATATTTATCGCTTTACTTCAAATGTAAATACTAGAAAAAAACATCTATTTTGGGACATTTTTCTATACAGCTTTTTCATGAAACCGACAATGGATATCTAATGTCTTTTTTTACGCACAATACTAATTACTTTATAAAGCACGCAATTATTTTTAAATCATTTAATTCCGCGCCAGTAATTTCCTGGCGCGCAGTTTTATCGTCCAACTTTTCTTTTATGACATCAGTAAAACCCGAATGAAAATAGTAATTGTTTTTCCATTCGCTTTCCACATAGAAATGTCAGATGGGCTCCTAGAACGCAATTTCTTAAATATCGGACTTAGAATCTATTTTGAAGTAACCATTATATCACCAAGAGGAGGGATGTTTTTCTATTGAGTGGTTAAAAAATAGTCTGTGTTTATATATATATAGTTAATATTCCCCCTCTCGTATCGAGATGTAGCGTTTGCGGCGTCGACCTAACGGATATTCGTAATCGATACAGTCCTCGTCTGCATCGGATTCGTATGAGCACCCTCATTCATTTTCCAATATCGATTTTTTTTTTTTTTTTGTGAATCTTTTTTGTAGGTCTTTTCGGAATCGATAGGACTGCACTGCACTCTAGACTATTGTATGAGATTATTATGGGTAAATTGCACGTAAACGGTATTTTATGACTCGAAAAAAGTGAAAAAATCAAGTTTAAGTAAAAAAAAAAAAAATTTTGAAAACTAACATTTTTTGAAGCAATTTTTCTCCATTTCCATTTCTTATTCGTTAACTTTTGAAAACTGGTACTCTTTTATTGCCAACATTTTTCCTTTTTATCATTTCCAAAAGTGGAAAAGAGCGTTTTTTTTTCCTTTGTACATCGATTTAGTTTTCTGATTTATGTTAGAAATAGTACACATGCAGATTTTTTTTATCATTAAAATTTCCATTCTAGATATCAATAGACTTTTTTTAAAAAAATAAGCTCATTATATGTTTAAAAAATTGTTCAAGTTTATCATTAGTAACAAAATTAATTTCGTCAAACACTTTTATTGAACTTTAATATCAGATTTTACGTGATATATAGATTTTTAAGTAAACAAGTAACTACATCGAATTCTTGTAAGCAAATTGAATAAATGTCTTTAAAAAGAAGATAAAACCCTTTCTCGAAGAAAAATTGAATTTCTTAACATTGAATAAATTTTATATGAAGCATTTTTATTTAAGGAAAATACCAAGAGGTATATAATTCCATTTATTGTGGGTATGCAAATAAACTTCGAAAAATATTTCTGAAATATATTTGTAGCATTATTGAATCCAGACATACAAAAAAGAAACGCTACTTCGTTTTATATTTTCATTTTTCATTTTATGTAAAACTATTTAGTTCGAATATTATATGAATATCCTATGAGTTTAATATACTTATTGAGGAATAAACATTGCGTTTGTTTTTACTGAATAATATATATACATATTACATTTTACTGTATTCAGGAATAGTTAATGGCTTCATATCATATAAATTATACTTACTATTCAAATTCAAATAGCATTCATATTTGTGGGTCATAAACAAAAATTGTCTGATAATGTGGCAAAAAGTATTTTTTTTTCCTAAGTTTAGATTAGAAGCCTATTATGTAACCTGTAATAATGCTGAAAGTTACCATTATAACGATGTATTTTAGCATATATATTCTTATATTTCGGAGAAGTGAGATAATTGAATAATATATATGCTGCTTCCCCAAATAGAAATTTATATATATATATATTCGATACGAAATGAGTTAATCGAAAAGTTCATTGATTTAAATTAGCGGGAGTGAATAAAGTGAAAATGCCTTCGCCATTTTTCTTGTACTCGAACCTTTTACCCCTGCAATAACTAATAAAAAAAGATAATTGTTTTAGGTTAATAACATCCATTTTTTTATTTTCTTCAGGAACTTGCTGAGTAACTACATCAGACTCTTTCTCTTCGTAGCACGCTAGTACCCGGAATTGGCTCTCTTTTTTTTTTCTTATTATCTCTCTTATTTCTCGATGAAGCTGGTCAGGAAATTGTGTTTGCTCCATCAAATTGTTGACGCGCACACGAAAACTATTTTCACCCTCGCCCTTTTGGGTGGAAGAGAAGGGAAGAAAAAAATGAACGAGCGCCCCGCAAATTTCGATCTCATCATGTTGAAAAGCTAATATTGACCACGAAATAAATCTCTCATTTATTTTTGTGTCGTGTTCTAAAATATGTTCCAGCATGCACCATCCCTGCTCTGAAATGAAAATTCTGAGTGACGTTTAGTACTTTCGGTGGCTGCAAGAACTACTTCGCCAGATGCGTGTTTTCCATATCATTTTGAAGTTTGACGCCCTGTTAAATTGAATTTTCATGTGAATCTGAAAGATTATAACGAAATTCACATGTGGGGTATTGATTCATGTCACTTACATGTTTACTCTCTTTATTTGACTTCATATTTTTATTTCGTAGAAATCCTTCGAATTTTGATAGTGTTCTGTAGTTTTCTCGTCCATTTTTATGTTCTGCAATTCTTGATTTGTTAACATATCATAATTTAAGCAATCTTTCTTTTCCCTCAAAAGTATCAACTGTCAGTGGTATACAGACTACTCTTGTTGGAGTGGTTTACTTTTAAAAAACAAGTAAGGGGGACGTAAGTGCTGAGGCGTAATCTTTATGGTAAAAATTAAAAATCTCTTGGTGTATGGGAGGTGTTTAAACACCCAAATCCACCCTACCCTTGTATACGCCACTAGCTATAATTCTGAACCGTGTTTGGATTACCAGGATGATTCTTCATCTAGCATTCCATATTCTAAAATCTTAAGCAAGGTTATGAAAAAACATTTGTCGTCATAATTCTTCTCAAATGGTCATAGTTGCTAGCTTATGAAATACAACACTCTTAAGTCACGAGTTTGTGTTTTGGTTCCATTCTCTCCTTCCTTCCTCAGTGGCCCGACAGCCCAGGGTGAACCTTTGCTCCTCGAGAAGCCTTTTTCAGACCAGCCTTCTTCCTGCTACTGTTCTCCAATTATGAAAGATTATTATGTAGTATAAAATGGAACGTTATTCTGATTTATCTTGAAAGTTCTCGCTTGGCGTGAAGTTTAAAGTTAAGAGATTGAATTATTAATTCAAATGCTGTTCTGTTCAATATCACGGCTCAAAATTAGAATCCGTCGTCAATAGATTTCTTATTGAATTATCACTTTAAATTTGTCGTCACCAGTAAGAAAAAAATGTTTGAAGAGGCGTTGATTTGAAATCAAATTTGGTTGCCCCCTCCTCTTTCGTAGATTATAATGAGATTAGAACAAACTTACATATTTTTAAAAAAGATCTGTGTATCGATAAAAATATCCGATAGCAAATTTTTCAGACTCAAAATGTTAATCACTCGTGTTATTTTATTCTAACATAAGTATTATGAAAATCACCTTTATAACGTCTGGTTTTTTCTGCCGTTTCAATTTTCTCAATTTTGAAAGTTCTTTCGATAGTCTAATGAGCTCGCATTGGATTGATCTACGTACCTGTTATTTGCGGGAATTCATCTTATTGATCTCCATTAGCCCTTAATTCAGGTTTTGGTACTTTTGTGCAATAATAGTTTGATTTAACTTTTTACGCTTAAATTATTTTTAATGATATGTATTTTAATTATACGTATTATTTATTGTAATCATTTTAAAAAATAAGGCTCCATTGTTTTTATAAATCAAATGGCTTTACAAAAACCCATAATGCCGCGTTATTCGTTACCTGGACTGGATTTGCGATGCTTTTCGTTTGTAGGAATAAACATAAAAACGTAGCACCTGTGCACGTGAATTAGTATTGTAGTTCGATTTTTTCTTTTATGCTGCTGTGAGGACTTTATCCTGAACATTGTTTAAATAATCTAAATGTTAGGGTTCTCTTCATATTTAGATCAGTCTTTCCAATTAACTTCGATTTCAGTAGGAATCAGATGTTGCAATTTTTTTTAAAAAAAATAATTTGTTTGAGTCGTGGTGGAAGTATTCACATTAACTAAAGAAGGCTATTATTGCCCAATGGTACCCATCGCTGTTCCAATCAAGTCGTGAATTCGGGATATGGTTCCCCCAAAATCTCTTTGTATGGTGAAATGAGAAAGCCTCACTTAAAATGGAACAGAACTTGTACTTTGTTTTACGACACGATGTGGGAGTTCTGTGATCTTGGACCAGCTCATGTGTAGCTCTTGTATCTTAACTGTCGCTTAAAATTATAAGTCGGCTACCAATAATCTTCGTTTAGCCTTAGGAAAGGAACGTACTACAACTACAACGAAGAAATTAACCAAAACTGTTCATATCCATTATTAATATCGTAATTATTAAATTATTATAAAATGTATTATATTGCTTCTGTAAGTGGTTGAGAGTTTTTTAATACAATACGTAGAATAACATTAGTATATTCCTTTATAGATGCTCTGCTTGATGTAAAGGCAAGCGAAAGGAAATATAGTTTTCTTGCCATTCTTATTCTCTGCCCTCATAACATATTATTTCTTCTGAAAATTGTTTCTAACTGGATAATGAGGCAGCGCGAAGATCCCGCTAACGATTTGTGCCATAAATCACCGCTCTAGTTTTTAAACAGGCCCTCTGTACAAAATAAAAAATAAGACAAAGTAATAATAAGAGAGGCAAAAAAGAAGGATAATAAGAGGCTCTTTATATTCTTCTCTTTTCTTCTTTGGCGTCGTATTCAGATAGGGTTGAGTGGTGAAGGAATTTGATTAGGGAAAAATTGTGTGCTGTTTATAAAGACGAGCTCCCAACTGGCTCTGCCTTCTACCTTCTTCTCTATAAACGGAGGGCTCTCCTCCCCCTCGCTCACACACTCTTTTCTACGAATGAGAAAAATGCAATTTTCGAATAAAAAGATACAAAGGAAGCTTTTCTGTCAAAAGAATTTTTAAGAAAATTCAAGCGCTGAACCAAACAAAATGCTAATTGAGTGTCTCGTTCTGAAAAAGTTTATTTCATTGTTTTGTTACGTTTGCTGTTATTTTCTTTAGTACATTTTGGTTTTTTTAAACTATTGCTTACAAAAAAAATCTTTTGTGGTTTGAAAATTAAATTTTTTAGCATTTTATTAAAATACATAGATAAAAAGAATTACAAGTACTGAAATATCTCTGTAATCCTATATATATATATATATATATATATATATATATATATATATATATATATTCATAGTTTTTTTTCCCTCTTTGAAAATAATTATTTAGGTTGATACCGATTAATTGAAACCTTTGGGACTTGTGAAAACTAATTACATTTAGTTTTAATTATGTTCTTTTAACGAATGAAAATGAATTGAACTGCTCTCTATATGTATGTTTATCTCTGCAAAAAATATTATTAAATTATTTTTTCCATCTATTATATAATTCTGGAGATTCGAATAATTAATTTTTCAGATAACTCTTTTTCAAATCCATTTATTTTCCATGATTATTAAATTTAAAATTTTCTGATTGATCTTAATTGAGATTTGTTTCCGTTTCGTATTTGAAGCTCTTAAAACAAAAAACGGGAATTTCTTTACTATTAAATGATTAATATTTTCGCTTAAAATTAGATCAGTTTAATTCAACTTCTATCGTTTAGAATGAATTGTTTAAGATCCTTTGGTTTTTCTTTTTAATTCTATTTGGTCGTGAGTTCGATATCTATATCATCTAAAACCCTTTATACAGAATCATGGGAATTGTTGCGAATAGAGTTCGACTAAACCTCAGTTATTCTTTGGGCTTTATGTAGAAGTTGGGAGTTTGAACTTCCAGCATGGAAGTCGTGGAATAGAAGAAGTAAATGTGAAAAGTCAACTTGGTAATAAATATTAAACCCCCTCTCCTTTCTATATAGAAAGAGGGACTAATATTCGATCGGGGGTCGTCCTAGAAAATGGTTGTAGGCATGCTCAGAAGCGTACTCCCCCATTACTGTCGATCGATTTTGTGGAGCCCCAGGAGATGTCAGATCATATAAGGAAATGTAAACATCTAACTGTGTGGCATCTCTGAGAGAAATCTACTTTGAGTCCCTGGAGCTTGGGCAAGAAAGATGACAATGGTTCAATATCCGGACCACAGGGATTACTTTCAGTTTACTTGACTCCAAATACCTTCATTCAGTTGTTACACACAAATAGTTTTCCTTTTATCCACCAATAGTGTACCTTTATAGCTACACAATGAGAAAAAAAGTTAATTTTCTTTTTTTTTTTCAGTAGGAAACAGTTAAGTTGTCACAGTTTAGTCATGCGTGCCTTTACAATTTGTAAGATTCTTAATCTTTAATATTCATTTAATTCAAAGATGAAAAATTAATTAAAATTAGAGATTAAGAATAAAAATTTATGTAGAAGGGGCAAAATTTCAATTTAAAGAAACCGAGAGTTGAATTGCGATTTTCATCCACAAAGCTAGGGCATATTAAAATAAAATTTTATTTTCTATAATTTGACTAACCGTTCAAACATGAATGTGGTTTGTGATCTGAAGATATTTTTACTGGATTAGTCAGGCCTTTGAAAGTTAATCTCTGAATAACATTAACATGGAAGCCAATATTCTGTGTGTATCTAAATTCAATTAGGGAGAATTACGTGAGTGTATCTGGTAAATTAATTTTATTTCAGACTTTTTGTTATTATTATTATTATTATTCTAGTTTTCTTAAGAGCTACACTAAACTAATTCGAACGCAAAAAGAAAAGAAAAGTGCAAAGAAAGAGAAAAAAAACGGAATTATTAATTTCATTATGTAAATTGGAAAAAAAATCGCGACAGAAAATGAGATCAGAAATAAAAATTTGAAACAAAACCCGTTAATCTTCGAATAATTGCTACAGATTGTAAAAGAAAAGCTGTCTTTATTATCTACTAATTCAGAACATAATAAATATCTAAAATTCATAATGAATGAAGTAAATAATAATTTGAAACAATCGTGTTATAAAAATTGAAGAGATGCGAGTTAAGATTTTTATGTGCTATATCTTTTAACTAATTTTATTTTATTTTAAAAAAAGTGAAGGGAAAATCTACTTTCACATTTTTATTGTTCGAGTGTTTTGACAATTAGTTTATTATCTTAATCTTAATGACAAAATTTATGCAGTAACTGTTGCGAAAGGGAAGAATGTGTAATTCAGTTTCTTCTGATTAGAATAAATTAAAATAAGATGAATGCTGATTTTTTTAACCGAAACTTTTTTTTTACTGTCAGAGTTCTTGAAGAAAGGCTTTTAAACATATTTAATGGAAAGAACAGCGCAATTACCAGTAATTGTTCAACTCCACACAATGGTTCATTTTCAGAACAATCCCCTACTCCTTTTGAAAAAATCTGCGAGTTATTTATTTGATAAATGGCATCCCAACCATGAGATAAAAAAAAAAAGAAATCCCTTTTCTTGTTAAATAAAAGTATTTTATATCTCCTTTTGCCTTTTTCTTAAAGGCCCCATCGAAATATTTCATTTCGCTAAAACAGACAATCATAATCAATCACAGCTTTACTCTAGATCCAAAGTAAAAGTTCACTCTTTTGTGTTTCTTGGGGCTGCAATCGATACATCGATGTAAGTGGAGTTTACCTGAATTGTCATCTTTTCTATTCGGAATCGCTAATAAATGCGGGTGGCGTGATTGTTTAGAATGTATGTTGTTAGAACCTATTTGATTTTTTTTCTATGTAGAGATACACAAGGGTTTGTTTGTGGCAGGTGTTTCTGAGACATTTTTCATGTCACGGTGTCCTATTTTTGTGCATGACACGTTGAATTGATCTTGGGTACGCGGAACTGGTGTTCAGTTTCGTGCAAGGAGTTGAGTGATTTGTCATCTTGCACGTGGAGTTTTATAAGTCGTAACATCAGTGATTATGTATACTGTTACATATTAAATATATAACAATTTTGATCTGCTAGAAATAAATGTTCTTCCCTCTTCCTTTCAAAATTCGTTTAGGATAATTATTATAGTTTGTCATTGGCTATTTTTTATTTTGAAAGTACTTGACTTATTTTTTATTAATCAGTTTTCCATTAGAACTACGAAACTGCTATAAAAAAAGATATGATGATACTAGAATCTCTCTCTCAGTAACATCAATTTCCAAATATTC
Organism: Trichonephila clavipes; assembly: GCA_019973935.1. Lineage (NCBI taxonomy): Eukaryota > Metazoa > Arthropoda > Arachnida > Araneae > Nephilidae > Trichonephila > Trichonephila clavipes. Next base: position 341,985 of record BMAU01021340.1, on the reverse strand, counting down.
CACACTTCGCCCTAGTGGACTCAAAAAGATCGTTATGTCCGACTTTTCACTCTACAGTCTTCAGCACAATCTCAAAGCTTGAATGCGAGTATTTCTTCTGTAAAGCTCCCACAAGACTCCTACGATTCTAATTTGGAAATAGAAGTTCTCACTTTAACTGAAAAAATATTTTTTTCTTCTATATTTTTTAACTGAATTTCAATTTTTTTTTCTTTCTGCTTATAGAATTGAGTTTTCCTAACAAAATTGACTCTTCAAAGCTAATAAATAAATTCGTTTTAGCGTATGAAGACTTTATTCGAATGTTGTTGTTACTAATGCCACCTGATCGGCAAAGGCCCGATCGAAGCCCACGAAATTCATCATGTCAAAGGGCTAAGTGACGCCTGTCGTTAGCCTTAGCTTTGAGCACCATGCAAGTGACAGTATGATTTGGGTCGGTTCCACCCCAATTTAGAGAGAAAATACTCTGGGGGTGGTCAGAGGTCTCCCGCCTCTCTTCCCCTTCCCCCAACATCATGAGAGGACTTGCGGCTCGACGGCTATTTAAAGTACCCCCATGTCGCAAAGGCACTATACATTTACAAACATCCATGTCTTCGGGATTCGAACCCAGGCCCTACGGGACAGCAGTCGCTAACCACTATACCGGATGGGTGACTATTATCCTAATTGTTTTATATATAGCCTTTGTCATTTATAGGAGATAATTGTACCAGATTTTGACGAATATTTGCGTTTTTTATTAAGTAAATCCAATCAGAAGATTGATTCCTTATTTTTCTTCAGAAAAAATTTTGGACAGGATTTCAGCAAGTAAAAATAATTATAATAATTTTAACTTTAACACTTTTATACAGTGTTTTAATCCTCCATAAGAGGCTATCTTCTCTATCCTTATGAAAAATGATAAAAATTTGTAGAACATTCAATTGAAAGATAAATAATATATTTAACTTGAAGACCAACTCCCTTTTCTTAATTTTAAAATACGATGTTTATTTGGCTAACCAAAATTGTCTAATTTTAAATATGTACTTGGAATTAAATTTGAATTGAGATTAAAAAGAAGAAACTTATTTAATCTTTGAAGAAAGAGAGAAACGTTTTTACTAGAACCAAACTTTCATTCTTAATTTGTACATTTTCAATGTTTTAGCATGTTTAATTCACTCTCGACATTCTTACAGAATACACCGAATATTATATTATATGTTCTTATCACATATCTAAACGCGCGATTTCACGTTTTTAGTTCCTAATTTACAGTGACGCAATTTGCTGCTGTTTGAAACACTTCTGTTGGAAAGAAAGTTACACGGTCACATTCCGCTATTAGTCATCATTGAACTGTAGTGAACATTTTTTTGTTCGTATTGATTGAAATATTTTTATTATTACTTTTTCCCAAATATTTAAGAGGTGTTTCCTCTAAGTGGTCATAGCATTTCATTGGTGGTCTTATAATTTCTTACACTCTGTGTGCGTTCTTGCTTGTTTCCAATATATATTCTATTTTAAAAGCACAATTAATTAAAAATCCATATATCTACGACTTGTTATAACATTCGTCCATGCTATTCAGCTTGCTTTGAATACTAAAACAGAATAAGGATATATTTAGGAATCTACTATTTATGGTCGATTTCTGCCAGGTTCGAAATTCCAAAGACAGTGGAGCATCAGACAACACATGATCAATTTTATAATTATTTGTTCATCTTGTATTTCCATTTCCACTGGAAGCACCCTGGGCGCCGCTTCTATTGATAGTTAATTCGAATAGTTTTCCGAATGCTGGCAGATCGATGCAAGACGATCGAGTGCCTGAAGCGAAGTAAACACGTTAGGTGATAATTAACGCTCTTCCTTAATGGTACTGCTAGGGTGCACTTTTCTTGCATGTAACAAAGCGCTCTTCGTCTTGGAAGGAAAAAAATGGTGGCATTAGTAAATCGGAAAACACTTTAAAAAAATTGCTTTACTATATTGTGCGGAGTAGTTAGTTTTGACGCGCGCTTTAAATGACTTTGCTGCTTTTCGAAATAACGTTTTCTTGCGCCAAATGGTCCTACAAAGGGCAAACTAGATTAATAATAAGCGTTCGAATTTGTGTTTACCTTCCTCGGGCGTCGATATAAAAATGGGTTGAGAATGTAAAAAAAAAAAAATTGAAAAACGAAGAATTACCTAGCTTACCAATGGTTTTTATCGATTCCGAATTAAAATGGGGCTTTGGTATGTAATGATGACTCCGGGCAATGAGAGTGAAGAAAGCACTTGGTAAATTTCTTTTCGAGAATTCGATTATAAGCAAACACTATTAAAAAATAAAATACACATTCAGTCACTCTGAAATTCATTCTCTGATCCCTCCATTCTCTCTGTTTATTTGGAGCAACATTTTTAACTTAATGGAAGTCACGGGTTATTAACTAAGAATTTCCCACGGATTTCTATTTAAAAAATGCGATAAAGTCTTATATAACGATCGAGCTTTAAAATTATTACATTAATATGAAGAAAACTAGTTCATATAAATAAGTTTGCGTTAAGTCTTAACTTGATTTCATGTTTTAATCATCAGTTTAAATTGTTTACGGGCCGCACATGGCCATGCACTACTTCATGGTGATATTAAAGTTCGCATGCAAACCTGATTCCACCAGAGACCCATGTTCGGATTAGTAAACTCTCTGGCACTTGAAATGGAACTGAGCTCTCAGTCCTCGTGGATATGATATGGAAATTGAAAAAGTAAAGTATTGGTCATATGGGTCAGTGTCCCTTAACCTTGATTAAAAATTACGAAGATATTATGCCACAATAATGCCTTACTATTGTTTCTAATATTTTGTTAATACAAATTCAACCGATCTCATTTGTTATATTTGTGGAATGTTTTTCAATCATTTTTTTTTTATTTATTTTATTGTATTTAGTCTTTTTCTACTGTGTTAATATATATTCTAATTTTTTTTAACTCGCTCAGTAATCATTTTAAATATACTTCATTGCATAAAAGAGATAGAAATATTATTATAGTATTTGTCACATGTATATTCTTTTATCATTTGAATTTATTCTGCGCAACTTAGCTGACTAGCATTTCTTTTCCCAAGAATTCACATTGTTTCGTGTTAGTTATAAATCTTAGACTCTCGCGCGTTTATGCGAGGAGTTGTAAATCGTCCAATAAATGATGTTGTATTTTTTTTTCAACCAGCTTGTCCTTACTTTCAATTGTTCAGAAACCACAGTGAAAAAAAAACTAAACAAAAAGCTTCTTTTTTTTTACTGTATTTTATTAGATCTTTGCATTGTTCTTTAAAAAAAATTGAGGAATAATTTTAAAACCAGGCGGATCTCGTATATTTCTAGTCCTGTCGCATTTTATTTTCTAGACCCGGAAGGATTCCCGTGGAAATTTAAACAGAAATCGATTGGAACAAAACGGAAAATCTATTTGAAAAATGAGGAGGGGGAGAAAATTGTAGAGAGCAAAATATAGTTTAAAGGGGTGGGGTGGGTAGATTTGTAAACTTTTCTGAAAGGGATTTAATGTATTTGGACTGTAATTTTGGATGCATAAAAAAAGAGAAAAGTTGGCAAAAAAATGAAATTTTAAAATGTTTTCGTTTGTATTGTCGGGATTTTTCATGTAGGGGAGTAAAATACGCATTTCCGCGTAAGTGTGTTCGATTGGCTTGCTGTAAGAAAAATAGTATATTGGATTGTAGAGATTATTTTACGCAATATTAATATGTTTCTTTTTTAAAGAGAATTGGAAAAATAAATCAAGAGATTAATGTGGCTCCATCAGTGGTTTCCCCCTCCCCCCTTATTTTAGTTTTTTCCCCCTCACTTAATATTTTCGAATACATTTCGGTAAAAAAAAAAAGGTATTTATGTTTGGGAACCTCTGACTTACAATTGAAAAACAAATCTATTTTGATAATTTTTTTTAAAATTTTTTTTTAAAGATTTGATTTTCTGAGATCATGAACTTTTTGCTTCATTCTTCTCATTTTTTATCTTAGTAGAGCAAAATTTATAACTTAAAAAGTGCAATATAGAAGTTATTACTTTCCTTTGAAAAAAATTGGGATAAGTTTACTACAAGTCTAGTATAACAAGTTCTAATTTGTACTTTTTATTATGTATTAAAAATGAACAAGAAAGCTATGATGAAATAAAATCATTAATGATTATATTACCTTAAAAGCTTTTTTAACGATTTTTGACGCTTGACGCCTGACGCCGATTTTTCAACTTACTTGTTTTGTTTCGTTTTATATCTTTTTTCCCGTTGTAAATTGACTAGTGTGAAATTACATAAGCTATCACCGTCACAAACATAATGTTATTAATGTGAAATAAATGAAAAATGTTTGTAAAAAACCAGATGTATCTTTTCATCTTCCTTACTTCACATAATCATATACGGAAAATAAACGAGACATTTAGGATAACAATAAATAAACATGACTGCCGAGACATTTCTGTAAAGAAAACAAGATAAATATTTATAAATTCTACTCGGTCTTACGAATGTTCAATTTTTTTTAATTTTTTTTTATTATTTTATGACCAAAATGTACGAGTCGTGATCCAACTCCATCAAAATGTCTGTTGCTTTTTTACTTTTTCAAAGAGAGAAAGCAACTGGCAAAAATAGTCTTGCGCCTTAAAATTCCTTTTTTTTTTCCTCCGAAAATCGTCTTTTTAAGAATCTCCGCTGCGCTATGCGTGAGTTTTATTTCTGTACAATGAAACTCCCGTGAAAGCTTTTCTACGATTAAATGGAATGAACCAAGAAATTAAAATTTTTGTTTCTTTTCGTCCCAATTCCTGCTCGACCTATCCATTAGAGATTTCCCCTTCTCATTTTAGAAAGCTCATTCGGAAAGAAAAGTATAATATATTTACGTAAAGCTGTAAAAGCTAATCATTGGTGTGTGTGGGAAAAAGATTTAACTTTTTTTCCCTCCCTAGTATCTGTTAAAGAAAGGTTATGCGCGCTGATACGTTTTTATTATTTTTAACTGTGGAAATATATTTTAAATAATTTCTTGTTAAAGCAAACAATTTTTTTTTATTGTCCTATTAATTTTGTAGTGTGCATTTATTTTTTAATTCTTTTTCAATTATTTTTTTTTATTTCTGAGTCCTCAATTTGAATATTTGTTATTTTTAATGTAAAGAGCAACAAATTGTTTAATTGTATGATATAATCTAGAAGCACTTTTAGGCTTGTGATTGTAGATTTCAGTGCTCCTTATTTTTAAATCGTATTTTATTATATTTAAAATTGTGTGTTTGAGTGAATTTTTACATTAATATTTTTGAAAGGCGTGCGTGCATGTGTGTGCTTTGCCCTAAGTCGGTGATAGCTTTAGCTGTTGGCTTTCTATATATATATTGCTTTCTTGTTTTTGGTTCGCTATTTAGAATTTAATCTTCCTCTAATTTGTAGGGTATATAATCTATCCATCTTTTCTTTGATTTATTATTATTATTATTATATATAGCTCACAGAGAGAGATCCTTTGAAACCATCTTTCATTTACTATGATAAAGAATCTTGGGGGGACGTCATATCGACCGCCGAAAGATCGAATTCTCTCCTCCCCCAAGTCTGTTTTGTCACTGATCTTGTTTTTTTAGCAACAGCAACCCTCAGTGTCCTTTTGCCCGTTCGCGAAATCGTTGTTGTTTGTTGAAACTTTTCGTATGGCACGTTACCCAACTTCGTCTCATCCCAAGAATTCCAGTGTTTGCGTCAATTGTACATAACCTTCGTCATAGCCCATTTCGAGAAGCTGTAATTTTGGATCCTTGGTGTAGGTCTTCGACCTAAGACATTTGCTCAGGGAGCCATTGCTGATCTGTTGTTATTTAACTTTGCAAAACTTAGAACTTCTCGTTAAACAATGGATCGTGTAGCGCAGCGTGATGTGCATATTATCTGGGGGAAACGGTCCGCCGTGTCGAAATGCCTCTCTTCAGTGCATAAATAATGCAAAGGCATATTTTTCCTTTTGTATTAACTTTATTTAGGATGGAGCAATGGGGGGGAGAGACATTTGTTGTGTGGCGTGCTTTGAATACCTCCGTTTCTTAACAAATTTGGGAGAAGCGTGTTTAATATGCATTAGTGATGTCATTCCTACTATTGTTATCTTGAGTATTATATTCTGAAGTCTTTCTGTTGTTAATATAGTAAAATTTAGATTTTGACCATTTTTAAATTACAATGGGGAAAGTTTCGAAGTCAAATTTGTAAATTGACTGATGGAGCGTTCGTTTAATTTTAGCTAAAACTCAGTCAGATTTACAAATATTGTTAAATAACTCAATGAGGTGTATATTTTTAATTAGAAATCAGTTTTACCAACACCATTTATGTCCTGAAAATATAACCTTTCTGTATTACACACTGAAGAAATCCTTTACTGCATGGTCACCCTAGAGTTATCGAAAATAATTCAGGGCTTTTTAGTCTTTAAAGATCCTTATGTTTTCATTCTTATAAATACCGTAGCACATTCCTAAGAATCTCTTTCACTCCTTTATATGATTTGTGTTGCAATCAGTATTATGTATCTTTATTAAATTAAACATATTTTTTGCTATATTATTCTTAATAATATTACTGAATTTGATATTTACTCTCCTTGTATAATATTAGAAGCAAAAGGACTTAGGGAATAATGGAGGTCTGATAAGGATAGGTATACAAGTTTTTATGACTCTTGTTACTTTTTATTTTGTTGTAATTTGAGGTGAATATAGAGGAATGAATGATTTGAGAAATTATAGATAAATGATTCATGCTCCATTGTAACAGTAATCAGTCGCGAACTTTGCACCTGGCAACATACGAGTCAAATCATGTATTTAAATAATGAAGTTTACTATATGTATGAAATTGAATAAGTCGTCAAAATCCCCTCTTGATGGTAAAATTAGGAGATGGATTTATCAGTACATGTCACCCTCGCCGCTTCAAAATTCAAAGAATTTGGTGGATTTCTGACATTAAACCACCCAACCAAACAGTTATTTTTTTAAAAAAAAAAACATTTGCTCACTCTGTATCTTTGAACAATACATAACATTATTTTTCAAAAATATAAACCACTTTCACAAAAAGGATATTTTTACTAAAATCTACATATATATATATATATATATATTTTGAGTAATAGTAAATTGATTTAGACAAAAAATAAGGTTCACCAATTTAATCGTATTGTATCTCCGTCATGTACAGATGCGTTATCTTTGAGGGAGGGGAAGTTGGTGCCCGTCCGCGGGAGGAGGATGAGGACGTCACAAACCATTCCATAGTAATTCATCATCTCTTTCCCCCAGATGACTTGACACTTCTCTGTCCACGGCACCATTTTCAGCTGAAAGACGAATCACATTCGCAGACAGCGGATTCCATCGAGAATTAAATGGCTCCGAAGGAATTCTTGCGCGTTAGTGAAGACATAAATGATCATTAGATGTAATTAATTCATGTTGGCATAGATAGGCGGATTTAGAGTTTGGACACACAAGGATGCGGGGTCCTCCAAAACATTAGTCTGAACACGTAAAGGTGATGATTTGAACTGTATAAACATCACACAAACTTACACTTCGATTGAAAGGGAGGTTCTGGGTTCACCATTGATGAAATTGGATAATCTTAACATATCATCATTAATGTTGAAATCTTGTCCTAAACATAATGCCTTTAAATTAATAAATCTTGTACATTATTCAATTACTTCTGTATAAACTGCTAAACATAACCTCAAAGAAATTTGTATTTATTAGATCATTTTTCTACCCTTTCATTTAGTTTTAATTCCACTCCACACCGCCATACCGAATGATGAAGTCTAATTGCACATATTCAATAAAACATGACCTCTTTAATCCTTTCGTGAAGCTGTATAGAAGTAATTCAGTTGTCGGCCTTATTCCTTGACTGTGTTTCAAAATTACTAGATCCATTACTTGAGCTCGAGTCCTGAAGTCATCTTGTGGAAGAGCTGATGCTCATTAATTCTGTTGATGCTTAAAATCCTCTCCTTGGCGCAGTGTGGAAGTATGGAGAGTGGCTTTCCGTTGCTAAACCCCCTCGTATTGCTCCTCAGTGCAATATTAATAAACAACCATTACCAGCACATCGTTTACAACGTGCTAGCATTTGAACAATGTAATAATTCAGGCCAATTAATCTTCCATTTATTTCACTTTTACCTTTGATTCGTCTCTTGTTTGATTTCAGGACAACGTTAAAATCATTTTTCCCCACTTTGTTTTTTAGAATTTTACATTCATTTTTTAAAATTCATTATTAAGGGAACGAATTGTTATTCATCTTTTTTTCTTCTGTTGCTGTTGACGTTCCTCATTTAATAATAATTTTTGCATGTATGTTTTGATGTATTACAATGCTGAGAAGGATTTCTAACTTTGTCCTTGGATAACTATATTTATTAATCTATGATTATGCACACACAGGTTTTCGAGCGCTTCAACATAATAGTTTCTTGCTTATTTTAATCAATATATTAATATGTTAATTTCGTGCTCTTCGACTAATAATGAACCTTCAGCCAAATTAAGAGAATATTACGAATTTTTTTAAAACAAATAATCTTGATTTTTATACATTTTTCAACACTAAATTTGAACTAATTAAAATATATTTGACAAAGATATTTTTTCAGTTGTGTGTGTCTTCTGTAAACGTTTCCCAGTCGAGTAAAATACTTCAGCCTTCCTCTTCGGTATAACGGAATCGAATCGTTCATTTGGGTCGGTGCTTGACCCCCAAACCAACTATTACTTCACGGTACCATTTCTGTAATTGAGAAAAACGAACGGAAACTCCCTTGAGCGCCGTGTCAGATCACGCCGACACCATTTAACATGCTTCGGTTTCCAATCTCATTTCTCTTTCATTGGGACATCTTCGCTGATGTGGCTCTTTCTCCTATCGCACGTGGAGTCTGCTGACTCGGATCTTCTCCTCCTCATACTATGGAAGCGCCTGTGTGTCTAGGGAACAACTTTTTTCCTCCACCGCTTACACCCAAACCACAACTTGTGATTCTTTTTAACTTTACAGGAGTTTTTTCCTCCTTTTTTTTCTATGTGGGGTAAGACGCCCTTTTGATTTTTACAATGAAGAGATGAGCTGAAATTATGCACTTCACCTATCCCGATTTATTTCAATGATAGGCGTCTTAGAAAACCATGTAAATCGTAGATTTTTATACATAAAACTGTGCAAACAGAAAACAAATTAAAATGTGCATAGCTCAGCCATTTACCATAAAATATAATTAATTTTTAATTGTATTGTTATCAATTGAAATCCACTTTGGAGTAATGTCTTCTAGCCATATCATCAATGCTTTTTTCATACTTTCCATTGCAATATCTATTACGTATAAAGCTGCATTCATACTCTTAGAAAATACAGCTGTTACGTTTTTTTCTTACGGAGTCTTCATTTTTTCTTTTTGTTCTTATTGTAGTTTCATTCATGGAATAAAATTTAGCAACATCTATTGCTCTTTCTGTGTTACGTAGACGATCTAAAATTTTAATTTTTATTTCTAAAACTATACTTTTCATTTCATTTTTTAAAATTTGTTTTAACTTGGTAAAACCCCTAAAATTTTAATTAAATTATAAAAGTGCAGTAAAAATTAATTGTTTATCACTAACCGGTAAATATGATTTGCACCTTTCTGTTGCTAAAGATTAACTGCACTAAATCACATGAAAAGAAAGTCTGATTGTACATGCAAAATAAGTCCCATTTTTAGCTTGGAATAAATAGAAATTAAAACAAAAAAAAAAGATTTTTAAAAAATCACAGATTTTTTTTTAATTTCTTGTATAAACCTAGTAAAAGTGAAATCGTGTAAAAAAGTACCTGATAAATCAGGGAATAGGTGTATATAAATGTGAGTGTGACCGTTATTTAAACACTTCAAAAAAGGGAGACTTCTTAAGTTAATTACTTTAATATAGAAAATAAAGGACATTATAGGACGGACACACAGGTAAAAAAAAGAAAATAAGGCTATCTGCCTATATTTACAATAATTCAACGTTTCTTTTTTATATTTGACTTGGAAGAAAATATCTGGTGTTTATCACATAAAAAGATACATACAGAACAAAATCAGAATTTTTTTTTATCTTCTCATCAAAGTACTACCTTAAAATTTTAAAATCTGAATTACATGTGAAGTTTATACTTTGTGACTACCGTATTATTTACCAATAACTGAGCCTATCATAATCACACTCCCAGAAAAAAATCATTTGATTTGAATTGACCTCGCACTAGAACTAAACGAAAGTTATTAAGAAGAATGACAAATGGATTTCGATGAACCTTGTAATTTTTCAACTTAATTCAAGTGACAAGTTTGACACTTGATCGTCATCCTAATATTGACATCACATCACACGTGAGTATTAGAGCTCGTTTCCGTTTATTGGGGTACAGTACCGCATCCCAGACTTTGATGACATGGAGATTCGAATTCGCACATCGTGAACCTTTAAGGATGTTTTTTAAGGACCTGAATTTCGCGTCTTTTTAAAGATATAAAAGAAATGAATAATTAATATTATATTCTAGCTTCTCGCTATCCTTTAGAGAGCAGCATATTTCACAGTTTTAACCGAGCTCTACCATTTTTTCTGGTACAAAATGTGTTTCGCGTTTTTCTCCTATACTGTTATGTTAAATGAGTTATCCTTTCACGTGTTAAAATGAAGAAAGAAAAGGTATTCGTGGTAAATTTTGAAATTTTAGAAAAACTATTTTGTTAATATATGCATGAGTTATAATGTTGCTAATGTCCTCCACGTTTAGTTCAGGCTCTCGTACTTCTGCCGGAGACAGTTTTAAGCAGGCATTCTCTTAATTGTTTAACTGCCACTGTCCCATAAACAGTAACAGCGCATCACCAAATTGGAGGAGTATTATTGTGAAAGACCTAATAGTATAGTTTTTGATTCTTATATTGCTGAAACTGTAGTATTTCAGTATTTAAAGTACGCTTTTTGTATTACACATTTTTATAGCTGTCTATTAATATTTGTTAATTATAAAAGGCCTGTTAGTGTACAAGAGAAATTACTATATATAGTTCAGTATTTTTTTTTTTTTTTTTTTTTTGCTACATTGTGAAAGTAAAATTCGCCTTTTTGTTGCTAGATCAAAGTATTTACGCAATTGAAAAATTCTTGTCAAAATATTTTTTCCCTTAATTTTTTTTTTTTATTTTTACCACAATGAGAAAATATAATTTAGTAAATAATTACAATAAATAATCAATTAAGATCTACTTATACAATCAGTAAACAAAGTGCGGACTCTCACGAGGAACGAATCCTTTTGTATTACAATACCTCTTTCAGCTCTAAGCCCCGATGTTTGTTATCGTTAGCTTCCTCCCACGTGCCTTCGTCAGGAGAAGGGTGAGGGAGGCCAGGCCACCTAATGACACTTTTCCATTCCACAAAATTTCCTCGGGGAGTCCCGCTTTTATGGAAATGACCAGCGGCCAGTCGTTTCCATGGTTGTGGCCAGCCTCCCTCGATAAATACTGCGTGCGTGTGCACGTGGAGGAGGTTAAAAAAGTTTTTTCTTAATTAATGTTTATTATTATATATATCTGCCATCAATAAGTTGTCGGTCATTAGCTTAACTTAATCAACTTGAAATGACTCCTAACATTTACGAAATGATTAATTGTGAAATATAAATTTCAGTCGTTGGGTAATATTTTGTCCATTAATAATTTAAATTGTGTAAACGGAACTCCAGAATTTTTTTACATAATAATGAGTATAAACTGAAATAGTTTGTCGTCAAGTTTACGTTACGTGCCAGTTATGTAAATAATGTTTGAAGAAAATAGAGACTGTTTATATATTGATTAGTTTCTGTATTGTTGACGTTACTATGAAATATTTCATTGACAATTATATTTTTATCGTCTAAATGGTATCTGGAACTTCCAACCAAAACTTTTTTTATATTTATAAAGATGCTTATTCGTAAATATGCTATTCGTATACAGTCAGTCCCTTAAACATATTATTGAGAAATAACATTTCTAAAAAAAATCTTTACTTAAATAAGAGAGAACCTTTATTTAAACTACTTTTGTCTGCAATTTCTTACAGAATATTGTTGAATGATTATTATTTTGATCTAACAATAAAAATCAGTGCTTTGCTGTGGAAGCAATGAAGATAGATCGATTGATTATTAACATCGCGTGTTTTGAAGTTATACGAGGGCTATTGACGACGGATCTCTGTAATTCTGAACCACAGTCAAATGACGCGAACAACATCTGAGCTGACACTCCACAATACCAAATTCCGCATCGCTACAACGTGAAGACTTTAAGCCTCGGCAGATTTAGCGTACATCGACTCCTCTACACGACGAATCTTTATTGACACCAGGATTCGAATCCCCATAACTTGACAGAAGTAACGGCATACAAGAAATGGATTTGAAATATGTCCGCTTAAAGAATACGTTGAAGTTGTTTGTTACTTTGTGTTTATTCGTGATCTTTGGCCATTTATTGAACAATAATGGATACTACCAGTTTGGTAAGCAATATTGAATATATTACGTTGGCGAGAAAAAACTATTGGATGAATGTTACAACCATTTTTAAAATTAGATGTTCATATTATAATTAATTTTTGAGTGATTTTTTTAATTTAACCATTCCTTCGCTTGTATTAAATTGAGTAGATTTTAATTTTAAATATAGTTTGTCACATACAGTTATTTAAAACCTTACAAAATTTTATAACATTTAAATTTCAAAACTTTATTATATATTTATTTAAATCTACGAAATTGATGCATAATGTTCTTTAATGAAAAACAAGGTGTTATAGATAAATATATTATGGTTATCTAATTATTTTAAAAGAATTCATATAACTTTACGAAAGATCTTAAATATTATATATATATATATATATATCTTAAAGCTTTGAAAAGAAATTAAGAGTGTTGAGATAATGACTTGCTCCTCTATTGCTGTGGCTCTTAAACTGTGGTTCACGGACCCCTGGGCCACAGACTCTGAAAGATCTCATGGAAAAATTGAAAGACGTGTCATCCTAAATAAGATCACTGAATTATCTCCAATTAAAATATTTTTAGGGCATGTATTTCGATCAAGAATATTAATTCAATTTTTTTATTGTTTGCACAAATACATAGTCTTTATTCAAAAGTAATGTTTTAAAAAAATATATAATAGAAACACAAGTGCAAAGATTAAGGACTAAACTCACATAGCGCGCCCGGTACCACTAAAGACCCGCCGTGTTGGGCAGCGATGCACGTTAAATCTTTCGAGAGCTAAAACATCCTCCCGTTGGTGTGGTGGGTTAGTTAGGAGAGGAGGTGTCAGCTCAGGTGTTGTCCACGTCACTTGACCATGGTTTAGAATTACGTGGTCCGTCGCCAAAGGCCCTCGTGTAGCTGAACAGGGTGACGTTAATATTCACTCACTCACATAGCGCGCCAATACAGTAACGTTTGCATCCATCTTGATTTCCTAATCGAATTGCGTCTATATTAATTATTTATTTGAAACTAGTATTTTGTAATATTTTTATATACATATATTATTAGATGCTTACTGTTTTTTAAAGCAAAAAAAGTGTTAAAAAAGTCTGCATAAATAGCAGAGGCAGTCTCGTGACTATTAAGAGACCTTTAAATCACTCAGTCGTGTGTTGATAGTCAGGGTGGGATGCTCAAAATTTTGGGGCTCCGCGAATGTGAGGCTGATATATAAAGAGGTGCCGCAGCGACCGAAAGTTTAAGAACCACTGCTCTGTTGTAATCACACGTCCCTGACATGTATGAAATATTGTTTAATATCACACCAAGAGAATTGGTTGATTAACCTTTTCTATAACCATTCAGTCGCCCATCCGGTATAGTGGTTAACGACGCTGACTACTGTGCCGTTGGGACTGGGCTCGAATCCCGGAGAAGATATGGATGTTTGTAAATGTATAGTGCCTTCGCGGCATGGGGGTACTTTAAATAGCCGTCGAGTCGCATGTCCTCTCGTGAGGTTGGTGGAAGGGGAAGAGAGGTGGGAGGCCCATGACCTCCCCCAGGGTGTTCTCCCTCAAAATTGGGGTGAAATCGTTCTTTCACCTGTATGCTGCTCAAAGCTACGGCTAACGACAGGCGTCACTTTGCCCTTTGCCATGATGAATTTCGTGGGCCTTGATCTGGCCTTCGCCGATCAGGTGGCATTAGTAACAACAACACAACCATTCATTAATTTTACCAAAATTTCTGTGTAATGACAATTTTTTTTCAATCAATTGCCTGTTTTAGAAACATTTATATAATTTATTTGGAAACATTGGTTAATTAAAGAAGAAAAAAAGATCCCAACAATACAAAATTGATTAGTCTAGTTATGACTTTTAATAACTTTTCTGGTTTATTTAATGAAATGTCTCGTAGAACAACAAGGAAACCATTTCTAATATTAATTACGATCCTTTTGTAGTGTACAATTCGCTTTTTTTAATATAAATAATCATCTTGGCATTCAAGGAAAATAGGGGCGGGATAGTAATATTACTAACCAAACCGCTGAGTCTGCTATCTGTATACCAATGACAATAACTCGCTTCCACGCTGGTTGCCCTCCATACAATGCCGAAATGTTCAGAAAGTTATTGGTGTCATTCTTTACTTAAATCTTGAATTACATTTCACGGCGAGTGGCTTGCACTCTCTTGTTGACAGTCATCAGACAAACGATAATGAATGGTCTTGTTGTCGCGGGTGGAGGGAGTTTCGGGTCACGCGATGGCAACTAGGGGTTGCTGTCGCTTTCTTGCTTAGGCGTTTGACAAGAAAAGAGACGTCGAGCGTATTGATTTGTCTCGTGCCGCAGTCACCCGCAGGAGGCACTCTGCTTGAATCGTACAAATTTATGTGCTTATCGTTCAAAGACGCTTTCCAATTACGTTACCTAATCCTGTTTTCATTAATATTTAATCTTATGGTGTATATTTCAATGGTGCTTAGTTAAAGAATTAGTGAATAAACTACTACTTTGTTGTATGTTTAAAAATATTTCTGCGTTTATTATCCGAGTTTGGATTCTTGTTCAAAAACTTTCATATATATATTATATTTATCCCAAATTTGTTTTAATTCAGTTAAAGGAGTTCTTTGTTTTCTTATCTATTTCTTCGTCTTTTCTAAACTTCAGTTCAGGAATTGTGGGATATGGAGCAACAAAGGGTATTATCCCCTAAAAGACTTTAGAATTTATAAATTAGCAGATATTAAAATATTTCATTTTCTGGACAAAAAATCTGAATGTGTGTTAATCTATTTGACATAGCTTTCTCCAATAATTATTCGAAAGTAATGTTGTAATGTGGATCAATTTTGAGAAAATGCTTTAGTTGATTTCGAGAGGATGAATATATCTATTGCAGTTTAACAATATGTGGTCCAAGTCGTTTAAGCAATTACAAACTCTACAATTTGCGTTTTCTGATAAATTGAATTTTCGTAGAAGTCCTGGAGTAAAATGATCATTTTGCTGAAGATTCGAGAGTGCACAGGATTTCTTCTCTTCCATTTCTTCTTGTCCACTTAGAGATCGAGTCTATGTTTAGAATATTGCCCAAGTTTTCAAAATATTTACTTGAACAGAAGTTATCATTTGCTTTTTCAAAACTCTCTTGATATATTTTTTTCCTGGTGTCTTCTGAGGCGATCCAGTCGATGTAAACATTGAACTCTGTGACATCTTTTCTAAACTAAAATTTGACCTAATTCGAAAAACTCTATTTTCTGTTATTAACATTAATATTTAAATATTTTATTTTTAATTATGTTTGTAATCAAAAAGTTTATCAACCAGATTGTTTTGCTTCCAGATGAATAATCTTTTGAATAGAGTGACTTAAAATGAATTAATGAATATTTTTATTTAGTCCTGTTCAAGCTGAAAATCGTTTTAACCAAAGTTGATGTAATTATAAAAGATGTTTTAGTTTCAAATTATTATTCTCCCCTGAATAAATAGTTTTTTTATGCTTATAAAATTGATTTGACAATAGTTTTTTTTTCTTTTGCATATTACAATCATTTCTTGATGTTTATTAACCTTAACCGTGTTCTCGACTTACAGCGCTATATCACGCTTTTCTGTTACATATTTTTAATCCTGTTGAAGAAACACTATAAGTTTTTAATATTGGCTTTTCTATTAAAAATGTTATGTATTTTTCATGTTTATAATTAAATCATGTTTCAATATATTTTTAAGTGTGCTTAAAAGTTAATCTATCAAATTAATACATTTATAGAAATAGCTAAATTGCATAATTTTTCATCACACAAAATTGTGATAGTTAAAGTCAGTTTTCATTAAAATATGGGAACTTGAAATAAGCAATATGAACTTTTTAAATCAGATAAAAATTCATTTACCCTAAAATTTAATTAAAATTATTTGGCATAACAACAGCTTTGGATTTGAATGTAAAACTAGAAATAATGACATGTCACAAGTGATATTTAAATAGACTTTTTTTAAAATCAGAAACTTTTTGAATTGAATTAAGTCTCTACATTATGAGTAAAAATAATAAGTAAAGTAGTCCCGGAATTTTTATATTTAATTGTAATCTTTTGTTTCACTTTTGTTCTTTATATACTTTTCCAAGATTCGTTCTGAAACTTAAAGTGTAAAATTAAAGGAAAAATAGTTATTCATAAAAGAAGGCACTAATTTGTTTAAATTAATTTGAAATTAAAAAAAGATTAATGTGTTTTATGTATGCTGCAGTTCAATTTTGTATTTAAAATGTAAACATTTCATATTACGAGGTATGACGCAATGTTTCAATCATTCTGTATTTAGTGTTTAATACATAGGGAAAAAATATTATTTTATCTTGATTAAATACAAGAATAAATTGAAAAACTAGAGAAATCTCTTTGGAAATAAGGTATTAATTTTGATTGTCTGTTTTTTCATGCGTTCCAGAAATAGTTAAAAGTAATGTAATGAGCTCCATACATGGACAACATTTTATATCCGAGAGAGCACTTACGAGAATTCGTTTCGAACTGGCTCTTTTCCGCTTGTTCGGGAGGAGACGGTGTATTGCTGCCATAACTCTCTCTCCTGTTTGTAATCTCCTTCCCATTCATATTTGATGAGGCGCGGGCACCATTTGTCAGGGACCTTTCCGCAATTTTTACAACGCCAGGGCATTTGTTGCTTCTCAGTCTTAATTGCCTAGCCTGCTAAAGGACAGAAAAGAAATGAATTTTCAATTTCCCGAGTTCCAAAATTTGTTACCTTCAATAACGTCGAATGAAAACTGTTGCAAACATGTAAATTCTCCTTTTTCATGTTGCCGAAACATAGCGTATTTCATTCTGCGGATCAAGTCACCTTTTAAATAGGCTATTATTAATCTAAACGTATTAATAAATTCTATGCAAATCGCAACAATGGTTCTTGCATAAAAGATTGATTGATTGAATATTAACGTCGCACTGCTCAGCTACACGAGGGCTTTTGGCGACGGACCACGTAATTTTGAACCATGGTCAAGTGACGTGGACGACACCTGAGCTGGCACCCCCTCTCCTAACTACCACACCACACCAACGGGAGGACGTTTCAGCGCTCTCGACAGATTTAACGTGCATCGCTGCCCTACACGGCGGGTCTTTAGTGGTACTGGGCTCGAACCCGTGACAAAGCAAGCCACGGTCCGATACCTATACCACTCGGCTACCGCGGCCACCCATAAAAGATTGGAAACGTATCTGTAGTAAGATTCATTTTCCTCTCGGTTGGGCTATAGTGGTTGTATATAATTCCCCCTCTCTCTCTCTCTCTCTCTCTCTCTCATTTTATTCATAATCCTGGTAACTAACGAATAGGTTTAAAAGGTATATTTTTTGTACCACCGATGGAGCGATTAAATCAAATTACATAACTGTAACATTGCGTCAATTCATCTTGTTCGTGATTTTTTTTTAATGTATTGTAATTCTTTGTGAATTCTCCTGTAAGAGGAATTCATTGTTTTTGCTGCCTTATTCCCTAGAGCCTATAAAAAGAAACGGTTTTAAATATATTAGCTTCAAGTTTTAAAAAACATTTTATTTACCTGTATTTCAAAAAGAAATTCAAGCAGAATTGAATTGAAGAAGAATTTTGAGAATTTAGAACTCACACAAGAAATCTTGCGCTGTGTGTATAAAGGGGTTTTTTTCTTATTGTTAATTATGAATAAAAATTTAAAGTATACACATTTATTTAAAGTATTCGATATAATAAACAGTTCGATGGATCGAGATTGAAAAAGGCGGTTCTTTCGATTTCGAGCTCTTTTTATTGCTTTGGTTAAATTCATCGTGTATGTCCTTTGCGGTTTAATTTAAAAGTAAAAAAGTTTTCTAATAAAACTCAGTCTCCATCATTTTGTCATAATTCAAAAATAATTTAGATGCTCTGTCAATATCTCGATGTGAAAGTACGGCTCGACGTTAGTAAAAAACCAAATTGTTTAATCGTGGGTGATTCTGTGATAACAGAGTATTTTTTAATAAAAATCTTTCTCTGGTATTAAATTACATTTTTAGAAGAATGGATGAAAAGTTAAAGTGTTTAAATTCAATATACTGTGAGAAATAAATCAATTTCTAAAACATATATTCAATTTCATAAATATGATTTTTAAAAAACATAATTGCTATTCATTTCGGAGCGAAATTAAACTAGCAATCTCGTACGTTTATTCTCCCACTTTAAATGTATAACCTGTTCTTTTCTGCATTTTTATTTAATTACATATTTTATACGATCCTCTTTCTCCAACGATTTATCGTAATTTTCAAAATTCTCTGAGAGAATTCTTTTATTTGCATGAGACGATGAGAATGGTCTGACTCGTAATAAATGTTGGCATAAATTTTCTCTGTGCCGTAGACCGGCCTTCGCCAAAATGAAATGGATTCTGACACGTGGGGAATATGCGAAACAGAGGATTCTCTGTCTCGGTATTGTTGAAATAGCAGCATTTTTTTTTTTCAAAAAATGTCGCCCATTTCGCTTAGGAGTTCCAAATATTGTTTTTCTAGAGATGATGCGAAATTGCTTGGATTTGAAAGTATCGGGTGCATGTTTGTTGCCACCATATATTTGAAATAGCTGGAATATTTTATTATTTGACATGTTCTCCGTTGGCTATTGACAGAGGGAAATAGCACAAGTTAAATATTTGTTTTCTCTTCTCGTAGACTTTTTTTATAATGCTGTGTGTTTGCGATTCCATCACAAATAGTGGAAGCCTTAAAAACATCTAAAAAAAATGTGTACCTAAAACATATAATAAATTTCGTATACCTCTACTACATATATAACGTTAAAGCGTTTAATTCCTTATGTCATAAAATAACTAGATATCTAATGTG
This sequence comes from Trichonephila clavipes, assembly GCA_019973935.1. Lineage (NCBI taxonomy): Eukaryota > Metazoa > Arthropoda > Arachnida > Araneae > Nephilidae > Trichonephila > Trichonephila clavipes. The sequence goes on along the minus strand of BMAU01021340.1, from coordinate 322,421 downwards.
AATTATGTAATCAAGTAAGTTAAATTATGTAAACGTATTGGATTCTCTGATTTAATCTGTCATTTTATAAAATAGCGGTTGCCTGTTCTTAAAATAAGGAAAAACAGCATAATTTTTCTTCCCATCATGTCATTCTTTAATATTTAAAATTATTATTATTATAAGCATTATTTATATTTTTCGGATAAAAAATAGGAATTTGTGATATTGTGTTATAAAAGTAAAGATTTTTTTTTTTGGCAGAGGGACTAAATAACTTAATTTATATGATTATAAATTGTAAAAAATTAAATCGTGTAGCTATTGTATTCTCTCTTTCTGTAGGATACTGTGTTATTTTCTGTTACTATCTAACTGACCGGTCAATAATATTACATAGTTTTGTTTTCCTTCATTTGTTAATTAATCTATCCGTAATATAAAATGCATTTTTCGATAGGCTTTAATTAAAGATCATCAGTTAATTTTTATAAATTAACAAACTTGTTTTTAATATGTGATTGTTAATTTTTTCATTTGAACAATATCATTAGTTAATTAATAGAATACCTAATTACTTCACTGAATGACTATATAGGTAAGGGCAGTGGCGTAACGAAGAACATTAGCCCCCTCCTGTGCAAAGTCAGGTTTTGTGTCCCAAGTCAGATCTTACAAAGGATTGCAAACTCATAAGTACTTGGTGTTAGTCAGGTTTGGGAGCCCCCTGTAATACGGGGTATACGTTACGCCACTGGGTAAGGGCACTATAAAATTAACCTTCGTACACACTTTCACTGAGTTTTTTCATGAAACTCCTAAGTGTTCTATGATATAATTTTATTATAATCTTTAACGGTAATATATGCAGATAGAATGATGAAACAGATTCAAGTATACTAGTTACAAATATCTTCTATTTAAATAAAAAGATGTAAATCTTTTAATAAAAGATTTACGTGTCATTTTCATTCTAAGATAATTTTATTTGTGGCCATTGAAAAAATCTTTTGCATTTTCTAGTTTAAGACATTAAATCACTGAATTTCATTTTATATTTGATTCATCTTAAGAATTCTTGCATTGAAATGTCATAATTTTTATGTAGACCATCTTAAGATTTAGTATATTTTCCCCCGTATTAATTGAGATATTTTGTTTTATTAAAAATATTATATTTAAAAAAGGTAGCACCAAATAAGGCATGTATCAACATGCAATTATCGGCATGCTCTTAAACATTCAGCGAATATATATATATATGAGAGACAACAAAGGGTCCAAGACGTTGGTCTTTCTTCTATTTTATTTTAACATTAAACAAAAAATTAATTAAAAACGTAGTTGTTTTTACAGATAAGTTTGACGATGATATTCAGAAGGTAACGCCTGCTCGCGCACCTCTCGCGTTCTCCTTTCTCTCTCTAATGTCCAAGAGTTTTTGTTTCTCTTCCACTAGTTCAGAAGTTTTAGTTCCAGTTTCAATTCATTGCGCCTGCGCGCGAAGACTGCTTGGTTTTGGCTGCATGCTACAACGGCCATTCTGACCGTACGCTGTCCGCAGCGGTATTTCCATGGAGACCAGAGGAGAATCTGAAACATACAAAAAAAAAAAAAACGGAACAGACAAGGACTATACGACAAATATATAGAGATTAAACATATCATAATTTTTCTGAACTAGACAGTTTCTCCATCATGTGAAGGCACCTCTTCGACATCCGGAAGGTTCCACAGGAAAACATTGTTTCACAGGCATAAGAACGTCTTTTTTAACAAGTTGATCTTTGGTTGAACGCATCGATATTTTCCTCTGTAGAGTTCTGGACGTCTGTTCAAAACGATTTCTCTTTTTTCCTTCGCTTCCACTGCCAAGGCTCAAAAAATTTTTCGGAGCAACACAAACCGTCGATGTTCACTCTTCATAGGTAAAGGGTTAGGTGAGCGGGAGATAAATTCCACGGAACTCGTTTTCATGGCACCATTGGCTTTCTTACACAATACTATATCAGAACATTTTTCTCTTACAATACTCAATTTTAACTTAGTAATCTTAATTTTTTATTACATTTATAATCCTTAATTAGAGAACTCGAATCATTTCTAGTATTAAAGTTTTTAACATGTGATAAATCATAACTAGAGTTTTTATCACATTTGAAACAGAAACGTTTGAAAAAAAGAAACACTTGAATTAAACTGAACACCCAAATCTGCACTCAAAGAGGATCCACTTTCACTCAATAAAACATCGCTCTTTGCGTGGCCTAGTTTCTCTATTTCAGAATATACACTGGGATGTATAATAAATTCTTCGGTCAAGGTCGGTGATATTGCCGTTCTCACATTAAGCTAGAGAGTGTTGATTAAGAGAAATATTTATGGGTTTAACTTCTACCATACGCTGTTCGCCAAAACATGAACTTAATGTTATGATTTCTTCGGAAGGTGTTTGCACTCTAATTAGTGAGGAATTTAAAACTGGGATCTGGCAACCTGAATCAATCAATGCTGTTACGGGCTGATTTTCCACAAAAATGTTTACGTATTGAAGATTTGCGCATTCATCGCTATTTTGTTTTTCGCTCTCTCTTTTCAAAGTATTCACGATTATTCTATTATGGATGTGGTCATTAGATTCTTTAGGTTTAAAACGCTTCTCACAGTCTCTTGCGCAATGAGATGAATCACCGCATATATAGCAATTTTTATTTTCTCTTTCATGATATTGGGGATAGTTCTCTCTTTAATCTTTGTTTTAAAGTTTTGTGATTTATTTTTAAAGGGGTCTTGGGTATATCCATAAGTAATAGGAATTTCTTTACGTGATCCGCTTCTAGATGAAATATAAATATCACACTCTTTAGCTAAATCAATAGGCCTAAACCAATCTTCTGCTTCTCGAATGCCAATATGAGTTGCAGTTTCCTTATTTAAAGTTTCAAATAATTTATCAGAAATTATAAGATCACATAGAGATTCAAAGGAATTAACTTTTCTTAACGAACAATAATATTGGAAGTTTGCCGTCAATCTTGCAGCAAATTGGATGTATGTCTCGCCTGATGATTTTACAGCATTTTTAAATGAGTTTAAACACTCGCGAGGGTTAATTGGAATTCTCTGAGTACTATAGATTTTAGTTTTCATAGTCATTTAATTCCTCTTCTTTAATATACAGTAAGACGTTATGAGCTCTTTCGCCCAGAAGATTTATTAAAATTTCAGATTTATATTCGTCATTTATTTTCTTGGTTAAAAATGCGCGTTCTAATGATTGGAAGAACAGATTAAAATTTTCAGATCTGGTGGGAACAGGAAGAGATAAAGTTTTTTATACTTTTATCATATTTTCTATGTTAGTTTCGAACTGTTTTTTCTTCGACTTTAGCTGCAGGATTTAAACTTAATGCTTTATTTTTAGCCAATTGAAGTTCGATTTCTTTTTCTAATTTTGCTAACTGAAGTTTCGCGAGCTCAATTTTTTGTTCTGAAGTTACCTCTCTTTCGTTTTGCGATACTCTCTCATCTATACAGTTTTGAATTAAAGTTTTAACGAAATCTGGATCACTTTCAAATGTACTACTGTTCTCAATTTTAGTCTTTAGTTTAACTATAGTGTCAGTACTTTCCACAGTACCGTCTAGCTCCTCAACAACTCTTATGAGATCCTCTTTAAGAGCGTTTTTATACATTTTAGAAAAATTTAGAAAGATCCTACCTTTTTTTTTCTCTGGCTCCCTTGTTGCTCGCACGTACGATGTATCCAATAAAAACGTTGATTCCACTGATTTCACCTCTTCGCAGGTTATATCGTTAGATGAAAAATAGTTCTTGAAATTGTTCGAATTGACACCTCTTCGCAGGTGTTTGTGAGTGGTTCCAACCTCTACACAGGCGGAATTTTCGTCGATGGGTTTTCCAACCTCTACACAGGCGGAATATTTGTCGATGGTTCGTTGAAAAATACACCTCTACACAGGTTATTTTGTTATTTGTTCCGACCTCTACACAGGCGGAATATTTGTCGATGGTTCGTTGAAAAATACCCCTCTACACAGGTTATTTTGTTATTAGTTCCGACCTCTACACAGGCGGAATGAAGTTGAAAAAATTCAACCTCTACACAGGTTGGACGAAGTTTCCGAAAATGGCGGAGCGTCTCCTTCACGGACGCTGTTGTTCATTGTCCAGACTTTGGTTCAAAATCGAAATTTTATCGATCGCGGCCGAGCCCCATAATTTGTGGGGAGACAACAAGGGGTCCAAGACGTTGGTCTTTCTTCTATTTTATTTTAACATTAAACAAAAATTAATTAAAAAGGTAGTTGTTTTTACAGATAAGTTTGACGATGATATTCAGAAGGTAACGCCTGCTCGCGCACCTCTCGCGTTCTCCTTTCTCTCTCTAATGTCCAAGAGTTTTTGTTTCTCTTCCACTAGTTCAGAAGTTTTAGTTCCAGTTTCAATTCATTGCGCCTGCGCGCGAAGACCGCTTCTTGGTTTTGGCTGCATGCTACATATATATATATATATATATATATATATATATATATATATATATATATATATATACACATATCTATGCATTTTATTTTCCTAGAAGGAGTATTAATACGCCATTTAAATGGATAGCGCGGAACTTAAATTGACCTAGTAACCCAGAAAATATTGATAGGACCAATAACCTGTGGCTATCTGCTATTAATTAGATTTATAATTAGTGTTTGATGCAGCTGTGATGTGAATTAATTAATTTTTTTGATTTTCTTAAGCTATCATCATCTCTGACGCAATGGCAATATTTTCTTTCAAACTCTGGATCTAATCCTTGCTTTCCTGTTAGGTCATGGCTCGCATACAGAGTACTGCTGCTTAAAAAAGAAATTAATTGGAACGAAATATTGATTATGCATTCAAACTTAGGAATTATTTGTCGATTAATTTGTGGAAATTTCTTATTTTTATAAGAGAATTAAAATTTCTATATTTTATTATTTTTTAAAAAATAATAGTGCATACCTATCAAAAGTATACCATAAAAACTGGATAAACATAGCCATTTTTTTAAATGGAAAAAATCTTAAATTAAGGAGGGAAATTGAAAACATTGATTAAGTGCGATTTTTGCCGTAACACCTCAATTATTTCCTCTATTATTGTTACAACAAGGGGAAAACATTTAATTGAAGAAAAGGCTTGATATCTATATTAATTATTTTTGAAGACTCTGTGCTAAGGTTAAATTATCGAATAAAATTTACCAATAAAATCTGTTTTTTTATAAGAAAATATATCTCATTGTAGTTATATAAAGTGGAATGAAATAAGACCATAAAAAGTATCTTAAACTGTGTTAAAAAAAAAAAAAAAAACCTCGCACTTCCAGATATAAAATATATACTCGCAGGAGGATTTTGCTTTAATTTTATAATCGTAACCGCAGGATATATGTTCTGTTTTTAATTTTATCCTGTCCATTTCAGTACTGTTTTGGAGAATATGATTAAAATACCTTCCAAGTTCATTTTTTTTTTTCATATTTCTTGATTGCTGCTAAATCGATATAAAATTTCGTCAAAAAAATACTCTTCGAATGCATGTCTTAACTTTTTGTCAAGCCTAAGTGGTCCATCGCATTCCTTCTAAAATAAAATTGTCCTGTTCGTAGAAGAAAAAAGAGTGGAGGGGAAAAAAAGTTAAGTGACCAGGCGACTATTTTGCAGAGTGCTGACTGAGCGCGTGCTGCGAACCCGAAGCAGCGGAGCTCAATTATTCACTCCGGCACGTCCGGCCGTTACGGCGCATGGCCCTCCGCCCGGATTATATGGATGTATAATATTCGCCAAAGAAAAAGAAAATTGGCCCAGTTCTTTTCCTTTGCAGGCAGGTTTTGACACATACATTTCTATTGATTTTATACCGGACGAAGAACGTGCCCCCGGGTGGGGACTCGAGCAAGGGAGAAAAAAGACAGGGCGGGGGAGTAAAAGAAGATAGAAGCTCCTTCTTGAAATAAAATTTGTCTTTCTCGGGCGTCTGGATTTTTCAAAGGATAAAGTTTCGATGGCGCGTACTCCTTTCATCTTTTTTTTTCCCGGTAAAGCTTTTAAGCCCTAATGTGCTGAATAAATATTGCTCGATAAATTTCGGGGCACAGAGATAGATGTCTCCGAGACAATCACCTTATTTGGAAGGGTAATTTTTTCCCTTTTTCTTTTCCCTTTTCATATTGCAGCCTGTGGAATCTGTTTTCTCGTGTACTTAGAATTAGGGTTAAATAACCCGAGTTTAAATGGAAAAAGTAGACTTTTTTTTTCGCTGTTTCACAAAACCTTTTTTGAATATAAAAATAGGCTGAGGTTTTTTAAATGGTAAAAATGTAGTATGTTCAGTTAAATGTTTTGGGATTTTTTCTTGATACTTAGTTTTATCCGTAGATTCGCAATGATCCTTGTCATGACGGCTAATGAAATTGAATTTGATGATAAATATTTTTATTGGGTGTTCTTGAAAATAGTATGAATAATTTTTTTCTACTTATTAGCCTAGTATCGAAATTGACGTCTTTCGAAAGAAAGTGTAAACGGTGTTAATGTGGTGGCAACTGTTTTGCAATGAGTTTTTTTCGCCGTTGCATAAGCGAATTCTGAATGTTACTTCTGCGAAAGGTGTGTATCATTGAGATGCAATGTAATTCTGAAACATGTCATTTATTTCCTTCCTTAAAAATAGAATAAAAGTATCATTTATTTGTTGGGGGGGGTTATTTGTTAAATTTATTTATGAGGAATCTTTTTATTCGTACGTAGGTTCTGTGTTTTAATTTTGCTGTGATTCCTTGGTAAACAGAACAAACTTAGTAGACTGGTCTATTATTTTTTATTTATCATCAAATTATTTTCCTTTTTTTTATCCATAAAATCGATAAATAAGCTTGATTCCTAGAAGATTAAATTATAAAGATGAAAAAAAAATTCTAGTACAAAACACCGCTGATCCTCCAAGATCTTTTTGGGGACTATTCTATTTATAGAGTGGGGTTGTAGTTTTTTTCCCTCGCTGGTGTTTGCGTAGGCGTCATTGTATTCCGATTGTTGTCAGAGGATTCCGGGCACGTGCGTTCCATTTACGTCTCTCCTCGCCTTTCTCTCTTTCGTCTCGGTTTTTTGTGTCTTGTCACCCTTCTTCTAAAGTGGAAAAAAAGAGAAAAAAACTTTTAATCTATCTCCCTTAGCTGAGAGGTTTTTAATTGAGAAAGTTGTTAACACACGTGCCGAAATCCCTGGGAGTCAGGTCATTTCTCTGTGCGCGACGTGCCAAGAAAAACAAAACGAGTCATATTTGAAAATTCGGGCTCCTGCCCAAGACTTGCGCCCGTGGCCGGATGCCAGCCCTATCCGCAGCAACAGTTTGCTCGAAACCCACAAGTGTTTCAACGCTTTTTGTCTTTCTCTCCCGCAAAACGCTTTTTTGTATGTTAGTGGATCAAAGCCACACACTTGTGTGTAAACGATACCGCACAGAGGTCGTTGGGTTCTTTTTTAGAAAAGGAAGAATCATTAAAGCTGAATGAGAAGCGAATCCAGATTATTTGCTAACTTTTCAAAAGAAGTGTCTAACGTTTAAATTACCATGGTTGAAAGTTTAATTTAGTTTGTTCACTTTCACATAAATCTTGAGAATTAAAGCAATAAATGTTAATTTATTTAAAATTTTGTGGAAGCTTTTTCATTTGCAGAAATTGAAGAAAAAAATATATGTTTTATTTATTTTGCATGAGCATACGATTCTTTGAGTTAAAGTTTTTGTTAATTCATGTTACTTTTTTTTCTGCTAGGTTTCCAATTTATTCAGTGTAATTGAGCAAAAATAGAGTGTTTTTATTAAAGGCTACGTTAATCAAATCATATATTTAAAAAGCAACTTTTTCTTAACTTTGTCAGCGAAATTATTTAATGCTACTCTGTGAACTCTCTCTACGCGGGAACTGTAAGATTTCGTATGATCCGTTTACTTGACCATTTATAAAATTAAATCCATTGTTTTAATCATTCAATTAAGTTGCTATGACCATAAATGTTTAAATGAAATTTTTAAAATGAATTAAGAATTAAAATGAATATAATTTTATTTAAATTGACGGTTTTTCTTCAGGACTGGTTTCAAATTATGCTCCACGTGTTTTGAACGTCACTTTGCTCGATGTAATTAAAGACAAATTATTTGTCCGCCAAAAGGAATAAATTATTTTTTAAAAGAGTAAGGGAAAGTTAATCCTCTTCACGTTTAACGATCCCTTTAATACGCGACTTCTAAACTACGTGGAAAACGTACCTATCTATCGACTCCCTAACTGGCGTAGAATAAAATTCGATATTGGCGGAGTATCCTTCCTGGATTTTCGTCCGTGGCGCGCGGCAGTTAGTACACTCGTTCGAAATTCTGCCGATCAGACGATTTTTTTAGAGCCTCATTTCGCACTCGGAATCGAAATCTCGCGTGAGGTGTCATCTACAAAGTTTTACCGTGTGCCCAAGAAAAGCGGTGTTCGAGAGGGGGTGCCCACCTTCTTCTCTCCCATGATGCCCCTGCCCTGTACCCGTACTTCGGAATCTGGCCACATCGATTGAGAAGTTGGAAGTGCGCGCTGCTGAGAAGTTGCCTGCTTCTTTTTCTCTCTTACTCGGATTCTCTGTTTTCTTTCTTTGGAACCACCGGTTTTGTTTTGGGACTCTTCCTGCCACCCAACGAACCCTTTGACGACTCTGGTAAGTTGTTTACACTCCACACCGGTGGTTTGTTTTTCTCGCGGATTTAATTTCAGGTATACCTATATAAACCCCTTTCATCCGCGAAATGTTTTTAAAAAAATTTATCTGGTCATTTCTTTTTATTTCCTGACTAAAACAAATAATATTTTTCTTCCAATCTTATTCTATTTTCGTAGTTTTTTTATGTGCGTTGTATCACAAAATTAGTAAATAGTACTATAAATGTCGATGTTATATTGTTAAATAATTTAATAATTTGTAATGGGTCTCTTTTTATACTATTTTATGCATGAGGTGAACAACTGAAAATTCTTTAAGAACTGGTGAAACTTGTTCCTATCTATACAGCTTTTGTTACTTTGCCCATTATCTATTACATGTCTAAAAACCATAAATTTCAGTTATTCTTGAATTTTCAAAAATTATTTTTGCTACAAGAGTGTTTAACATTCCTTATTTCGAGAATTATACATTTTTAGTAAAAATCGTCGGAAAACGCTGGTCGAGACGGTGAAAATAAATTTTGTTTTAAAAAATGTTTTCAGATTGTGTGTGTTATATTAATATTTCTTATATTATATCGGTTATTTTTAAACCAAAAAGAGCAAAATGTATGTATGTTTGCTTTTTTTTTTTTTAGAAAAAAGGATTGTATATTTGTAATGTTTGAAATATTATAAATAAAAGTCAAGCTTTCTATGTAGTGTAGTGTAGGTTATTAAATATCCGTAGAGCTTTATTTGAAAAGAAAACCGAATTAATACTGCAATTTCTTTATGAATATACTCGAAGTTATTGTTATTATGTACAGTTACAAAATACGGTCATAAACGATTAGAATAGCTTTAAAATCATTCTAACATGTCTCTCTTTCTCGGACAAAATACATAATTATTTTTTTAATTAAAAAATGAAGTAAATTGTTGGAGGAATCGTTCTAACTTTTTATTAGTGATTTCTTATTGTGTCGATTGTCATAATCATTTTATATCCTTTTTATGGAGGACATCGCATGTGTTTTTTTTTATTGTTATGAATAAATGAAAAACAATACCCTCTCTACTGAACGTAAAAATGTTTTTCCCTTAAGCGGAATTTATATTTGCTTTTGTACTTGTTTATCTTTTCATGCTGATTTTGATTACAGCTACAAAATGATGCCTGTGGGCTTCATTCAGTGTATTTTAATATCATTGTCTTAAATTTTTCTATAAAAGCATCTAAAATTTTATTTATTTATTGCAATGTCTCGTAAATTTCCATTAAAAATTCTTATTTATCCGTGTAACTACTATTTACTCAATATAAAAATAATATATTTTTCTTTATTTAAGTAATTCTACCTTCATTTAAAGTTAATGAAGAAATTAATTGGATTTAGTTTTGTAATTAACTTGCGAACATTTAATGTGATATGTAACTCGAAAAATTACGTTTAAAAATGCATTTTATAGTTAAATAATTATTTTTTATGCTAGTAAATTAAAATAATTTTGCATGGGTCAGAAAAATTTAATGAAAAACAAAATTTGTTTTAAAATTTTTTAATAATTTTTTTGTTTTATTTCATCCACACGTTTTTTTTTAAAAAAAAAAACTAAACTAGTTTGATTTGCCGAAAATCCATATATTTTAAGAGTCATTACTTTTTTCTTTCGTTTATTTATGTGCGAAACATAAAATTATGCTCATTTTTACATGTTTTAAATGCAAATCAAAATTATTTTTCTGTGAATGCGTTAACACATTTTTTTCCTGAAAGCCAATTCTAATCTTAAATTGGTTTTTTATGACATAGGATATATATGAAATTACATTAAACCTGTTTCGAAACTTGTTTTTCCTCGTCTAACCTTCTGACCATTTAAAGAAATTTTTTTTCTGTGGGTTCATTGATAATAAAGTAGAAATTCTTAAAATTGATATGTAATATAATGCTATATTTTTATCGTGATGAATTACTTGGAAATCGAAATAAAACAAAAATAAAATTAAGTTGTTTTTACACCTCAATGATGAAATTTCCTAAATGAATTTGCTGTAATTTTTATAATAACTTTTTGTTCCTTTGAAAGTTATTTTAATATATCTGATTGAAACACTTTTATTCTATAAGAAGGAATGAAGTGAAATGGTTTTTAATACACAGTGCATTATTCTATTTTTCAATCACAGAACATCTTCCAATTTAAATTTTATAAATTAGTAACAGTAACAAAGCACTAGAATGCTGCCGGTAAAAATGACTAAACATTGATTGTAAATGTTGGAGTAGTGTGAATTCGAGAACACAATCATGTATTTGTCTTTGTCATAAAAAAGTGCATGATAATACTATTTTTAATTTTCAAAATGCTGAAAATTACATAACTAATCTCGAAATTTTAACTGGAAATAAATTTATTTCAATGATGTAAATATGTAGTGTCACACTTAAAAAGAGACACCAGCTCCCGGGAAATGTACTAGGTCAGCATTGGTAAAATACCAATCCGCAGCCAGCCCCATTTGAAATTTAAAAAGTGATTTAAATATGGATTTCAAAATAGCTTTAATATTATATAATACCCATTTCAGCTGAGGTTTTATTTCCCCTCGTAGAAATTCAATTAAAATTATTCCGTAACATCACCTTATATTACATTATTACCGTATTTAAATTTCCAATGTATGCATATTTAAGTATGATGTAACATATTTGGTAAGTCCATCAAATAACTGACTGCGAAAGAAGGGTGATAAGACAGAAAACTTTTTTGTTGATTGTAAGGTTATCATTTACATTTCCTGATAATTTTTATTTTTCTCTTATGTAACTGACTTTTTACTCGGTATCTTATTGTTTCCTCGCTTGAAGACTCTTTATTATTCGTTTTAATTCATTCCAAACGTTTAAATCAAGTTAATTCACCTTCTATATTTTCAAAATTGTTGCCTCTTCGCCAAAGAAATGTGCAAATGTCTCATTAGAGTTGTGTAATTATAGTAGCTTATGTTTTAACTATTGAGCGATATATGTAACCTTTGTGTAAAAGAAATTGGTAGTTCCATCGCTCTATCGAAAGCTCCATATTGTTATTTTGGTTACTGTATTTTCCGAACCTCGTTTCTGAATATTTCCAACTTCCACTAGTCACTGGATAAAACTCATTTCGAGTGGCTGGATGGATTATTGTTCATTTCGTGGACGAGGCAGACGACGCGAAAACATAATGTGGCTGGCTACTTGCAGACACTGAGAAAGAAACACATTATGAGTGGAGTGTGGTTGCCTTCATTTTACTGGGATCCTTGGGGATAATTTCCCGCTGAGTGTAAGGGGGTGGGCTAATGGTTCCTCCATAACAATCACGTGTACGCCAATCAATATCCAGCCCCATTCAAGACTCAAGAAGAAAAGGCCACGAGTTTTCGGTCTACTATTTTAAGCCCTGGCTCTCGTCCAACTATTTTCGTTTCTTCTCTTTCTTTCTACATTTTATTTTATTTTTCATGTTCTCCTCCTCCTCCCAACATGGTAGAAAAAGCCACCACGTGAAAATACTACCTCGAGTAGCGCGTGTACAGTCCAGCTTCAAAGTTGTATACGATTGAAAACGAAGGAAAATATGTGCAAGAAATGTAGATTGCAATGATTGTTTGTGGGTTATTTTTGTCTTCCTCATCTCCCTCCACACACAACATTTTTTTAAAAAAAAATAACGAACGTAATTATGGTTTTCCTAGATGCCAATATTTGTTTTTATATTTTTAATTGGGTTTAAAACATCTGTCCCCTTATATTATCGAACTAATCGTAGTTTCGAGATCCTTACAATTCCTTATAAGTTAAGCTACTCGGTTAAGTTATTCCCTGAGCGTATTTTTTTTTTGTATATCCTCTGTTTTTAATTGACACGTCTTCCTTTCGCATGCTTTTATCTAAACTTTTATTTATTATAAGGCTTAAAATGTGAAAACTGATTCCTCAATAAGTTAATTTATGAACCTTTTTATTGTATTCATTTTATAAATTTGGGCAAAATTAATTTCGGTTTGTTTATTTACTAGATGTTAACACATTTTAATCTCTACTTAAATCGAATAAATCGTTCTCTTGCCGTGAAGATATTTTTCATAAACAAAATCAGAAGTCTTCAATTAGTAGAGTGTGTTTCTGCTAATAAAAATAAATCAATAACTGATGGGTTTTTTACTATAAACCGTTTCAATTTTCATTTTAATATAGGATAAACTTTTAAAAAACTTTTTTCTATGGTATTATAATAGCGGTATTCTCGGGGAGATTCATCCGTAAATAAAAATTATTTCTAACTCTCGACATATATCTTTCTCTTAGCATAATACAAAAGATCAGTAAAATGCTAACGTAATCCATGTATGCTTAAATTCAAACTAATATAATCTCGTAAATTAAAGACATATATCTTACCTCTTAAAAAATTATGTAAAATTAATGCTTACCTTAACTAAGAAAATTTAAAAACTTATTTCTGTTGAAATTTTTGTGTGTGTCCTTGCACCCTGTGAAAAATTAAGTCTTAGCGTCACTGCTTTCGTAGCACACTTCCTTTTTCTACTTTTTTCTTCTTCCGGGTATACTTCCGGAGCATCTTTGAGTTTTGGATATTCCCGCCCTTCTTAACTAATTGTCTGTTACGCCACTGATCGTTTTTCCCCTCCCCTTTCCCACTTCCTTCCTCTGTGAGTGACGTCAAATAGCTAACGTTTGCTTCCTAAGTGGCGTTATTTTAGCTAGAATACTCAGTACTTCAGTTACCCACTGTCTGACATTGATGGATCCGTTTATATTAATTGCTAATACAAAAATACTGATATATTTCCTCCTTTTTTTATATACTTTATTTTCCGCAGAAATCGAGGAATTGGAAATCCAAAAGGTTTAAATACCTGTACAGAAATAATTTTGTCATTAAGTTTTATAGGTATATATTACTTTGTGGTTTAATTCAAAGCTGTATATTTGATTTCAGTTAAAACTGTTTGATAACGAGAATGCATTTGTCGGTTTCATTGCAAACATTTTAATTGGTTTAATTAAAATTATCTTGAATTCTCGAGTTAGTAGATAGATTTTTAATTATTATATTTGTAATTATCAGAATCGCCTTCGGGGTTTCCAAATTGAAACATAATAACGATTTACCCTTTTGTATAAATTTCGAACCTAAAATCAGTGAACATAAACTGTGTGTTTCAGTTCTCTTAAATTTAACATCAATTCATTTTGTAAAACTTGGTTATAAGAATTATGAAATTTTAACGTATTTTATGAAGGGCGGGAAATACTTTAAATTAAGCTCATTAAACTCGCAATATCGATGGATATTTTTCTGGTTTAGACATAAAATACACATAAAAAATCATTATATGTACTAAAAGTTTACTTAACAATTGCACATTGTTTTTAATGAATCACAATATCCTTCAATAGCCGGTTCAAGTTTTAAGGTAAAATAAGTGTACATCTGTAAGGCAAGTTTGATAAAAGTACTTTCAGTAAATATAAGAGTTTTATTATCTAAGTAAATCAATGAGCGGAAATAAGTCAGTTTTTTCAATTCCTCTACTATTAGTTCACTCTCTCACTATATATATATATATCTGAATTCTCTACAAATGAGAGATGAATATTTATCAATCAAAACCGAAAAATACTGAGATTGTGGAAAACCATACATTAAAGGATATATGAAAAATTAAAATTTAAAAAATAGATGCTCTCTGCAGTATTGTAAACATTGCTGACTTATATCTTGTTCAAATTTTCAATCGTTAATAAAATACTTTCTATTCAGTGTCACTAAACTTGTAGTTGATGACACTTGATGTTGATACATTTTTTTAAATATTAATTCATTAATTAAATTTAAAAATGAATAAATAGCAACAAACAAAAATAATAATCCAACAACCTGTATAGAAAGGAAAATCATTCGTTGTGTTTCTTTAGCGCAATGAGCTTGTAATGGGTGGGTTTGAATCGCATTTGGGATGGTCTAATTTCTGAGAATGTGATTTCTTTTTCACTATATTATTTTATTAGAATAATTAAATTTAATTAATGAATAAATAGTAACAAACAAAAGAAATAGTCGAACACCATATACAGAAAGGAAAATAGAAAATCGCGCTTTCTATTTTGTGACTTAATTTTGTGATTCTGTCATATATGTATATACATATTTATATTAATTGTAACTATTTAATAAAAAAGTATATAAAATAAAAAAAATTTCTTTGTTAACCTAAGTAGGAGTTAATCTATATATATATATATATATATATATATATATATATATATATATATATATATATATATATATATATATATATTTGTTGTTTTTAGTAACATCAGTTTTAAAAATACTTGTATACTAGAGTTTTCCCCTTAAGAAAAGATGGCAGTTTCTTGGGAGAGAAGGGGGTACAGCTAGATTTTTTTTTTGGCTGTGTGTATATATATACATAATTTCTTTTTGTACTGTTCTTTTTAAATAAACTTCGAGGGCTTACTGAATTTAAAGCTTTTTATTGTTCTCTTAGTAGATGACATTTGAGTTTGAAATGCTTGCGTTATGTAAAGATGGATCGGGTGTAATTTTTTGTCCCCCTAAAAGAATGCCGCGTGTTTTGTCGTCAGCGCGATGCTTCCTCGTGGTGATCACGTGCTCTTTTTTTTTTTTCATTTATGTATACCTTCTCGTGTTTATTATCTTCAGGAAGAAGAAGCCGCTGCATGGCCTTGACCATTGTGTTCATTGCAGTCGCGAGGACGCCCCGCCGCTGCACCATTATTATTTGTTTTCTAATAATATATGTTTATCAGAGCTCATCGATTACCGCTCCTGAAGAATGTGATTCCGTACGTGAGAGTCGTTTATGTCTAAATAAATATATAGAAAAGTAAATAATATATGAATTGTGTGTGTGTGAATGTTGATTTTTTATTACTATATTTCTATTTTCGCTTTATCTCTTTTTGTTGTGATTTAATTTTTAATTTGGGCATTATTTGCTCATTAGCAAGTTATTTGTAGAGACAATTTCAATTAAATCCGGATTATTTTATCTGCCCCCCCCCCTTGAGCTTTTCCACTTTTTTTTCTCTTCTATGAATCTTTGCATCTTCAATGCAGGAATGGTTCCATTAAATTTTTCCTTCTCATCGATAACTTACTATGATTGTGTTATTATTGTAATAAACAGATTTACGTGTTGCCCCATGTAGTGTATGCTTTGTTGAACCCCATATTTCCGATAAGTATCGCCGATTTTTTTGACAAATTTGAAAAAAATAAACAATCCTTCCCCCCATGACGTCCCTTTTTTAGAGCGTCTCATTAATTTTTATCCAGCAAAAGGAAAATAATTAACTCAAACTTTCTTGCTTAGATTTCGAATATGTTGGATGGTAGGGAAGGGGGGTCTTTTTCTATTAACACCGAATTTTTTTTTTCAACTTTTGCTTCGTGACACACCATGTGCATTTCGTGTGTTTATCTTAGCAGGACATTGATTTCATTAAAAAAAATATTGAGGGTATCGATTATGGATCTTTTTTTAAATCTATTTCATATCGATTTAATTTTCTTACATAAATATTAAATATTATAAATGTAATAATTATGTTTATATTTCCCTCTTTTTCAATTCATTAATATTCATTATCGATCTAACATTTTAACTAACTTTTATATACTACAAAAAAAAATTATTATTAGAAGTATATATTTTGAGGAATTGTATATTATCAAATTTTGCTAAAATATTAGCAAAAAAATTTCGGGTACGGAAGGAAAAAGTAAGCATGAAACAACGCTTAGAACATGCTCTTTTTGCATAAAAACCAGGTATTTTCTTTTACCCTTTCCTTAAAATTGTTGACTGTTTACAGAAAAACACTTTTAAATTGAATAAGTTTTTACTGGCTTACGCAAACAAACTCATTTTAAAATGGTGTATATTTACCCCAGAAGAATTAGAATTTATCATCCCTCCAATCCAGGCTAATGCCCTCTTAAGTAAACCAATAAATAACTGTGCACAGGGGGAAGAGAAAGTGCTGAACAACTCCTGTCACACAACAACCCCGTCGTCACACGAATCTTGACGCAACATGACACTTTTACAAAACTAGTCGCCAATTTCGGAAAGTGAACAACATATACATTTCCCCTTTGAAGTAAAGAAAGAATTTCCATGTACGCTTTTCTCGATTCATCAGAGGATTTGCCTTACTTCTATTTTCTTTCCTTTAAATGGGATTGTTGTCATTGCAATAACTGTCACTCATTGAGGGATATTTTAATTATTACTTAATGATGTCTTAGTATATTGTTATCCCAAGAGTATATTTTTAATATCCAAAAATTAGAATTAATTTATCAGATGAAATTATGTTTCACTATATAATGCACGGATGATTCTTTTCTCAATTAGAGAAGTATTAATGCATTATATATCATTTCCGTTCTGGAACGGTTCACAAAATTTATTTTTGGAAAAATGTGATTGAATATTATTAAAAGATGTAATTGAACATGAGGTTTTATTGATTCAATAAAACCCTAATGTATCAATGTCTTGCCCTTTCAATGTTTTTTTAATATACATATGAATTCGGATATTGGTTACATTGTTTCTTTTAAGTTATATGAATCAGCGTAAGTTTGACGTAGTTGAATTCATAATTTAAAACAATTTTTTTTATTAGTATTAAGATTATTTAGTAGTAAAACTAGTATTTTGGCACAACCTGCTAAACTTTTGTATAGTTTCCCAAAACGTATAATAGTTCCTCTATACAATAAGAAACCGATGTAATCCATAAAAACATTATCATAAGTGTTTGCCGTGCAGCTATTTGTGAATGTACATGTGTGTGAAAGCTCTCTTTCTCTATTGTAGACAGAAAAAAATTCGATTCATACACTCTACCATTAAAAAATAGGTAGTTTTAAAATATTCTATAGTCCAGAAATGGCCTTTTAAGTCTCCCCTGGTATTATTTAAGAGCATGGGTTTTTGAAAAAAATCATAAGATTTATTATTTAAGTACAAATAAAAATGCATAGACTAACGTTTTTGGCTCCTGTCTAGAAAATACTTTGTTTAATGAATTATAAATATTTTCATTGGAGACAGTGATTTTTGACCGACGAAGAGTTTCGTACTGTGATGCGTATTTTATCTCTCACCAGTTCTTTTTTAAAACACTGAAAGTTTAGAAATCACTTTGAGAATCAAACACTTTCATCGGCACTGTTTGTTTATTCATTTCCATCATCACCTCTCGATGGGAATATAAAATTCTGAAATTCTTTCTGGTTCGATAACATCTCTCAAAGTTAGGCTTTTCCAAGGTCGAATGTGAGTGTGTTCGCTTCTTTGCATGGCATGTAAACCGGTTAAGAAACGTGTTTTACAGAGCATGTATGGTGTTAGACTGAAATGAATGAAATTAAATTTTGGAAATAGTTATGTGTGCACATGATATAAAACATGCATTACACCTTGTTAAAATTTGCGCATACTTTCTTATTAAAAAAAATTGGTTTCCTGTGTAATCAATCTTTGTTCAATTTAATGCTCATTGTAGCATTCCTTAGGAAATGGTGCGGACTTGCAGATTAATTTTATTCTTGTTCATTTTGGAAAGTGTCAGGTTAGTTGTTGTTTTCCTTCCCCTTTCGCAAGATTTATTACATAAATTGTTAGTTTGAAAATATTTCGTTTGAATTATTTTGATTTTTTGTATTATTTTAATGTCTTTTGGAATCTACGATAACTTTGTAGCAGAATCACTAGTTGAGTGCTCTGCAGCTTTAAGTTCAAGTCTTTTTTCATTACTATGTTGAATGATAAGGATTAATGCGCATTAAGTGTGAAAGTTTTGAGATTAGAATCTCAAATATTGTTCTTGTCTTTTTAAAGGGATTCATAATTCTGAAGTCTGTCCTTGTTTTCTGTTGAATAATCTGTATTGCGATACATGAAATAATAGTAAATAAAGCAGGGTATGTAAGAGACAAAATACTCGTTAGTTGAACTGTCTAGTCTTTCAATTAGTTTTTTGTAGTAATCAAACGAAAAAGAAATGATGCGCCATCAAACATTGTCTATCATATTAAAATGAGAAACTTTTCACTGTCATTTCAAGTCACGGAGACTTATAGTTACCCTAACTATTCCTGTGTATTAGTTTCCACTCTCTTAAACAAAGTCTTTTGCTCTTCGACATCTGTTCTGAATAGATGAGTCGAATCTATCTGTGGCAACTCTCCGGTTACCAAGACAGAAAAGAAAAAATTATCTGCGAATCTTGGTTTTCTTTCTCCTCCTGAAGCGTATCTCGATTGTGTTGTTGCAGGCAACGGATTGTATGAGAACGAGGAAGTGCTGTAATAGCTCCTCTCTTTCTCTCGCACTTCTCAAATAACTCCTTTTTTTTCACCCTCCTCATTTCTCTTTGCAATTAGACAAGCGAACACGGTTTGTATGATAGGCTTATCATTTTCTTCTTCCTCCTTTAAGACTAATGTTAAGCTAAAATATATAATGGTTTTCAATAACAGTAATTAATTATGTAAGATAAGCAAAATTGTGACACACAGTAAGCAAGGAACAGAAGAATACTGTTATGCTGTCACTGTGATGAATTTCGATTTAAGCGAAATGTTTCTGTGAAATTTAAATAATTGCTCAAATTAGAAAGAGATCTGAATTGAAAATATTTAAAGATTAATTTACCTATTCGTAAGATAATTGTAGACAATGATTTAAGATCTGTAATTTTCTTAATTCTTTGTAAAAAAAACATTTTTAAAATGAGGCAATCTATTCATATTTGGTAATGGTATATATTTCTTCCTTCACTATGGCATTATCGTTGTCATATAGTTCTTAGAATGCCAAAAACAATACTTATTTTTCAGTGCGTTGAACATCAAAAGATTTAACTTAAGTGGTAAATTTGAAGTTGGGTTCAATGAAGTATCCGTTTGAGTAACAATTATTTTTTATTTAAGTTAGGTTACATAAAGTTAAAAGAATAAAAAAGGCAAAAGAACACGGACGGTTTTTAATAGCGACTCCATTCTCTGCTCATCTGGCCTCTACCGAAGATCAGAAGTTGCAAGAGGGCGCTGCTGCTGTTTTGGACAATTAGTTACAGTTATGACAAGATTGGTTATGAACTGTAAATAACTTAAATAATGCACGCTTTCTTAACATTGATCTTTATGAGAAAAATAAATTAGCAGACATTCTAAACCTTTCTCTCTTTCAACTTTCTTTTTTCATTGCATATCTTATACTTTTTATTTATAACTGAAGCGAAATTTTAATAATCTTTATCTCAACTTAATTAAACTTTTAAATCTAAATATTATTTGCAAAAAAGTAGCAAACATATCAGTATGAAAGCGTTATCGTAACATTTTAGTTCATTTTGTGTCCCATGCATTTTAAATTTCAATTTATGCTTTTCAAACAAACTTAAAACTCCATCATTTGGTAAAATTAATGAAATGTCCACTTTGCGCTGTGATTTATACCAGAATTTTTTTTTTTCGCGCATGCCTGAAATTTTGGTGAACCTCGTTAAAATAATGCATAAATTACAATTTAACACTTGCACTTTTTAAGAGAATATTCGCGTGATCTCTCTCTCCCCGACAGTTATCTTCTCAATTCCTACGTGTGTCTCTCTAATGAATCTCTAAAAATGACCCCGTTATAAAAATTGTGAAGACTTATCGCACGACTTAAAAAGGAATCGTTAAAAATCCATTACAGGTTTTGGATATAAAACGTGTCACATAACCCACGAAATAAATGATTGGTTTCTCTCGTCCAATTATTCCTCGCCGTTTCGTTTGAAAAGGGTCATTAATAACGGTCCTTGCAAAAGGTTGAAATGAAATTAAAAATCGCCTCTTTTAACTGTATTGTTTATCAGTTAAGAGAAAAGAGCTTTTATTTACTAAAGCGGAGATCCCTTATTCAGATGAAGAAGGCGTTTAGAAGCAGATTTTTTAATTGAGAAACATTTTATTACTGCGGAAGATAAATTTAACGTCTATACTTGTAAGCATTGCTGTCATGTACATCTAATTTTCAACGTATTTTAATGTAAACGGAACTATTACGAGTAAACCTCAGAACTATGGGAAATAAATAGATAAGAAGCTTTCTTAATACAAGGAAATGGCCTATATTTTGCGGTAAAAACCTTTTAATATTAACTATATAATGTTATTAAATATCTTTACATTGTACATACCGTCAATAAAAATAATACATTTAGAAGTAAGTGCCCACCTCGTTCCTAAAGCTGCTACTTCGATCCCGGCTAAAGACGATAGATTTCTGTAGGCACGCATTTCGTATGATTATGTGGTATGTGAAAGAACCCATTTTTTATATTTGGATCTGTTACTCTCGACAAAATTAAATCACACACACGACAATATTTAGCATCCAACGAGAGATTGAATTGAATTAATTCAAGCATCAAAAATTTGGTAGCGTAAGCCGCCACTGGATCTTGCCACCAATGGAATGGCTCTCAAACTTGGAGAATTGTCGTGTGCACATAGGCTTAGCTGCCAAAATTCAGTCCGTTTGAAAAAAAGAATTGATATATCTCAGATTTTAGTTTGTGCTAATGAAGATTTTATTTGATTAATACAAATTCGCTTTTTAAATTGAAGAAATTGTCTTAGAAATGTCATCCTTCAGCAACCGATGATACAAAATTATGGCTTCAATACAAGATTCCTTTGAAAGTTACTAATATGAAATAATAAAAACTGCTGCAATTTAAATTTGATTGGATTTCCAGCGATCTAAATAGAATTTTCAAAATGACGAATTCATCTCCAGTAAGTTGTCAAGATAATTTCAATGCTCATCTTTGAATAAACTGAGCTTTTATATTAAAATTGCAATATTCTGTCGACAACCACTAATGAATTTAAACGAAATTTATTCTGTTTAAGGGCTTGATGTGGATAATTCTTTTTTCACAGTGTTATTTCCTATTTTTACCTGCTTGAAATGCAATATTCTATGGCAGTCTAACTTTTTTTTAATGTGTTACTTCCAACACAAACTCTCTCCCTGCATTCTTTTTGCGAAAGAGTGCTCATATTTTCTCTCCTTCACCCTTTCTCGTCGTCTCATCGGGTTACAGAATAACTTTCTCTTTTTCCATGAAGCCTTGTTTGTTGCTTTTACTCGTAGGTTCGCTGAACCGAGGAGGTGAGCAGGAACACACTCAAAATAAAGCTCGTTTTCACAGAGTTACGAGGTTTAACGAGCCCAACCCGCGAGTATAAAGTTTTTTGAAAACATTTCCTTCTGGTTATATGTCTTTCTGTCCTTTATGGAAGGCGTGTTGAAAATTTAGTCAGCCTTGTTACTTCAAAATCCAACTACCACAGACATAAAATTGAATTTCTGTACGATGTAAGTAAGTAAAAAGGTTACTTTTTCCTGGTCTATTTTACGGCTCAATTATATTAATATTCAAATATAAAGAGTTTCGTATTTATGCTTTGTGGCGCTCTCGGTTCAAGTCGAACGTGAGGTTGCATAATGAAGAGGATTGGAGATTCTATGTCTATCTTTTGTAGTATTACTAACAAAAATTGCAGAAAATCTGATATTTTAAAAATTCAAAAGTACTGAGCATTTTTTTAACTGTTTATTGTGTAATTGAGTAACTTATCTAAATTCAGACCAATTTGTTTTTAAAAATACATTTTTTTAATCAGATGTTGAAAGCAATCACTTGTCCAAAAGTGATAGGAAGTCATTAATTTTCTAAAAATCTTTTTGCTGTATTTTAATCTGTCGATATGGCATTTGTATCAATTTAAAATGTCAGTATAAATACCTATATATGTTGATTATATCTGAAACTGTAATTTAAAGAGCATTCTGTGTTCATAAAATTGATATTTTTTCATCTTTGTTTCTTTCTAAAAAGATTAGTCTATTTCTATACTTGAGTTAAAACTCCTTGAATGGGAGACATTTATTGCTCAATAAGGGAGAGGTACCATGTATGTGGTGGTGTACTTTTATTTAATTTCTTAGGAGCGAGTGTATATTCTTGAGAAAAAAAGTTCAAAAATATCGTTAAGACACCCATAAAAATGTGTAACTGAGATGCTGTTCTTTGCTTTTCATCTTTTGACATCTTCAACCCAGCATCATTCTATATCGTTGGATATTTTTTTACTTAATTACTCTTTACATTTTATTTTTAAACTAATCGATTTTTAAAAATGTGAATCTTTCAACTACCGTCGTCACTCTTGAACTTTTAAGGCAATTGAAATGAAATTCATGATAAAATATATAATGATGCAAATAAAAATACGAATTGTATTTTCATGTGATTAATTTTTATATTATTTTTTAATTTTGTACAAGAGTAACAATTACAAACGGTAAAGTAAAAAGTTAATACTTGAGTACTTTTAATACCTTTTAGTTATAAAAGTGCTTGAAAGAATTATTTAATTAAATTCTTATTATATGAGTAATATAAGTCGTCATCAACGTTAAATTTTCTAATGTGTAAATACAATTGCTGCTGAATATACTCATCAAATTATTAAAAGGAGGTATTTGAATAGTTCATGAACCCCATTATAAAAAAATTTTGTTACAATTTACTTATTACATGTGGTGTATATATATATATATATAATTTATATATATATATATATATATATATATATATATATATATATATATATATAATTAATTTCTCGGAAGCGAGTATATATTCTTTAAAAAAAACTAATAATAATATCCCAAGCATCATGAAGACACTCGTAAAAATGTATTTTGCTGATGAATTTCTACATTATGCTTTCTTCACTGTCTTGGTTATTTTACGCTTTGTTGAGTTTCAGATGATTATGACACATTTTATAATTTTTCCAACGTTAAGTTGGAGACATAAGAGAAGAATCGTCCTTTATATACTTAAATTTTAAAAATAAAATATAAGGATTGCATTATTTAAATCGTTAAGGGAGAGGGCTACCTCAAAAAAAATCCTATAATAAGTGTCTGGGTGACCTCAAGTTTAATGGCCGATGTCTTGAAAGTTAGTATGAAATTCGAAGCTCTAAATGGTCATTTGTTTTCGTCTGCCTTAACGTAACCTCAAACTAAGTGCTAACATTATCATGATTATATAAGTTTCTATTCCTGGCTGGGTTAAATGACCTCAGATATAATGATGCGTTATTTCTTTAAGAGGAAAAGAGTTTTGACATCTTTAACTATTCAGACCGGCTCTTCAAACTAAAAATGTCGTTTCTGTAACTATTACGGAGTAAATGCGTCGCCCCGAGCTTATCGATGCGTTCGTTTTCATTACGTACAAGGAGCACACATTTGGAAGCGGGCCAGTGGTCGACTCAACAGGCGATCTTGGCACATTTCCGATATGCACCACATGAGTATATTAAAAAAACATTAACATTCATCTTCCAGAAATGAAAAGAGGATTCGGAATTTAATGTTTAGACACGCGGTGTTTATTTAAAAAAACACGCGGACACTTTTTTGAACAAAAAAAAATTATTTTTCCTCTAGACAGACTTCAAGGCGACTGGTACGTAGTCGGTGATTGATTTTAAGTAGTTGTGAGGGCCATTGTCAGGGTTTCGTGATGTATCTAACACGTGTCGGAAGTCAGACGTATGCGATATTTCTCTTCCGTGCTTGAACTACTCTCTATTATTGTTTGTCTGGTTAATCTTTTACTAAAGAGACCTTCCGCAAATTCGACAGTTTGTTTGAGTATTCGTTTCTAATTTTTAGGAGGTTATACAAAAGAATTTTCGGGATTTTTGATCCCTTTATTGTTCTAAATATATTTTTCATTCATTCTTTCTATTAGGGCTGCGGATTAGTAATTACCGTTGCAGAAGTAATACATTCCCCAAAAGCTGGTATCACTTTTTAGTGTGACGCCATATAGGTGGATACCAATTGCTAGAATTTAATTTTGATGCTCAGTTTCCTCCCCACAGGGAGGCACCTAAGCTCTGGCGATACGAAATTGAACAAGAAATTTTAATCATTCCGAGAGCACCCAAGCAAAACAGGCACTCTAGGGAGTTTTAACATGCCGCATAATCATACGACATAGACGCTGTCGAATTTTTGCATCATGAAAATCCACTAACTTGAGCCGGGGTCGAATCCGCAAACTTGGGCGTACAAGACCAGCGCCGAACCAAATACGCCATTCTGTCGGCTGTTCTAAAAATTTATATCTATTGATTCTTATATTTAACGACCATTTAATACACTTAAAAGAGATTGCGGTGGCCAAGAAGTCATGGTCACGTATTTGTTGCCGGTGTGTCATGTGTGAGTTCTAGCCCTAGTATCTCTGAAGACCCGTCGTTTAGAAAGGCTAATACTCGTTACATCTGTCGAGGCGCAAAGTCCTCCCTTTGCTGTGGTGTTGGAGTTCGGAAAGAAGGATGCCAGCTCATTTGTCGTCCTCGTCTGTTGACCGTGGCTCAAATTACGAAGTCCTTCGTCAATGACCTTGTCACTTTTTAGCGCAACTTTAAGGCACTTTCATGACACTTAAAATTGCTAAATTTTTACTATTAGAGAGATATAAGATCCATAAATTTCTAGTTTTTGCTTAAAAATATAAATGAATTCCTTAATAAGAATTGATTAATTGTATTATCCAACGTTTTCGATTTTAAATTTTTTCAATTACATTTTAAAAGCAAAATTTTTATTTGTTAAGATTTTTTTTCCCACTTGGGGAGCTGACAACCTTCAAAATTGAAAAGCGTATTAAATGGCACCATAACTGTTTATTTCTCAAATATATTGACTTTTTAATCTGCATTGCTTTTAACGTTTGTGAAGTAAAATAAATTTGAAAATGCAATATTTGAGAATACCTTGAATTCTCAATTTAGTTTTACCGTAGTAACCATTTCTCTTTGAATATTCGTTACTCATTTCACAGAATGATAGAAACTGAAACGTAATTAAAAATGTGTGGATATTGTGAGACTGAGGCACCAACTCAAATGTCATCCTTTACTTGATTGACTGATTGATTGAACATTAACGTCGCACTTTAAAATTTTGGCGACGGACCACGTAATTTTGAACCATGGTCAGACGTGGACATTAAACTTATTCGACAAACGTGCAAACCAGACTTAAATGGGAATTGTTGTTAATTATTTAAAAAGTTTTTAATTTATTCCAAAACCAAACCAGAACCGGAATTGTTGTTAATTATTTAAAAAGTTTTCAGAACCGTGTCTAGAAATGAAATGTTTGTTTTGAAATTGTTAATATTAGAATATAAAATGCTGGTGGCAGAGAGATTATTTCTAGTGAAGAATTATTATTTTTTTTTACTCTTTATTAAAGCTATAAAAATTTTAATGTAAATTCATTCTATATCAACGTGCTTTTATTTCCTTTCCTTGTATAAGCTAATATCCAAAATATAATTATGTCGTAAAATTAACTAAAGCGGAAAATGTGAATTTTTTTCTTTCCAAAATGGAAGAAAATCTGGTTATGTTCTCTTAACATTCCAAGTCTTACTAATGAAAGAAAATAATGGCTCACCTCGTTGTCGCGCTAATTGGTTAAACGCGCGGTCATTTCCCAAAATCTCATTTCGCATGTGGCCATTAGGCACTCTTTCTTAATGGCTCTTACTCTCTCCAGACGCTCGCTCGAATTCTTTACGCTTAACTCGCTCTGACGGCGAGGTCACTCCGGGAGAAAGATATGTCCTCCGGGGCCGTAAGAGATTCTCATTCTACGAGACCCACTCCTCAGGAGCGTGTGTATCCATCGGATCTCGTCTCGGAGAAGATAAAATAGTATGGGGGTTACACTGAGACACAGACGTAATTTGGACTATTATCTCCTGTGGTTTGTTTTCAAGGCATTTTTATTGTGATTTATTGTAACTTCTTACCGTTAAAGACCGCCTTTCTAAAAACAAATTAAGACTTGTGGTGGATATTCAAAGAATAGAAACGTTTGTAAGATGTGATATTTTCAGATCTGGAGAAAACAAAAATGTTTTAAAATTGTCTTCACGTATTATGTTAAAATATGCCATCTCCAAATTTAACTATTTTATATTTTATTTTTTCAATTCCTATAGTTCACACTCTCCCTATATATATATATATATATATATATATATATATATATATATATATATATATATATATATCTTGTTCAAATTTTCAATCGTTAAAAAAATACATTGTTTTTAACTTGTGGTGAATGACACTTGATGTAAATACAGTTTTTCAGGTATTAATTCATTAATGAAATATTATTTTTTTTTTATTTTAAATTAATTCTGCGTTATTTCTGACGAAGTTACATTTAGCTTCAGCAGATGGCATCACCAAAGTAGGACTTGACTTTAAAAAAAATTTATATTACTTGTTTAACTAACGTTGCACTTTGCAACTGAGCTAGGAACAATTTTTGACGAACCTCGTAATTTTTAACCTCCATCAAGTGACGTTGACGGCACCTAAACAAGCACTTCACTCTTGTTACTTCCACCCCTCGTCTCAACGTGAGGATTTTCACTACAAATTATCTCCTTCACGCGGCGGGTCCTCTGTGGACCTGGACTCGAACCCATGACTTGAAAATACCGGTATTAAATTCGCGACCATGAACTCTTGGCTACTGCAGCAAAAATGTAACAAATATGTAATATTACTAATATTCGTATGATTGGTGTGCATCAGTATTAACATTAATTCGTGTAGAAGAAAAAAAATCTTTTACACATTTTGCTGAGAAAAATAATATCTGGTTTTTCAATACAGCACTAAATGAAATATAAATATAAATTACTTTGGGGGGATAGGACTGTGGGGGGAATTGGAGTACGGTGTTTTGGAACATTCCCTTACATGGTAACGTGCAACGAACTTAAATTTTATTTGAAAACATTTGGAGATGACAACCAAAGAAATTGTTAATTTTTTCTCTTAATTATAAATCATTTATATTGGCACAGAACTAACATAATTTGATCTCGATAAAAAAATAAATTTTTAATGTAGGCTCCATTTATGTGTGTGGAGAAAGTGTTTAATTTCGTTGGGGAGGGCTCCAATTTCTTCATGTAAGGATGATCGTGTTGTGTTGTGTTCAAGTCAGAGGAAAGAGATATCAATTTAGAAATGTCATCCCCGTGATTTGACCGAGGCTGAAAGTTATATGATTCGGTTTCAATAGCCCTCTCTTGGTAGATCAAAACAGAACCTTTAACTATTTATTAAGTTATTAATTACATGTGAATAAGGTTTTTTATGTGAATAAAATAAATATGATGCCTGAATTATGCATATTTACTTTATTTTCACCCTTCAGATTTCTTTACTCGTTGCAGTTAAAATTTAAACAACTCTCGCCTGGAAAATATTTATCGTATAAGATGCACACTGCCCTAGATGTATGATACGATAAGCAACCGGCTTCAGCTCGTTCCTAATCCCTTGCCTTATCTTGTCGTGTTTCTATCTCGTGGATGCTCCGAATTTCTGAATGCGCTAAACGTTTTTATCTTTTTTACTCTGAGTTGAAAGAGAACCCATTTATTTTATTTCTTCATCACTCAGATTTCGACAGGAATGTTTGATTGAAAACAGTGGACGGGCAGTTTGTATCCGATTACGATACAATTCCTATGTAATTACAGTGGAATTTATTTCTTATCAGTGGCCCTAAGTAGTTTTGAAATATTGAAGGAACGTAGATGTGTAACTTGATTCTTATCATGTTAAAATCCTCGTTTTTTTCCCCAAGTGTTTGAATGCTACTTTCCTTAGAGAGTTTGTAAAGTGAGCTGTTTAATCTTTGTCTGATGTAAAAGCTCCCTGATCACCTTCAGGTACTTAAAGTTTTGGGTAAAATTGCTTTTTAGATTTTTTTTTATCTTTTAATTTTTTTATTAAATATTTACTAGTCCATTTTATATTAATTTGATTTTTTTATTAGTCTTTAATGCTTTTGTTCTCTGACTGTACTTCTCGTACTAGGTATGAATCTGAGCTGCATTTTAAACTAAAAAACATGTTTTATCCATTAATTTGATCGGTTTAAGTGTAATTATATTTAAAATTTTGAATCAAATTTCTGTTAAATATAGTATCAAAAAATTAAACGTCAAAATTATAGTTTCAAGTATTACTAGAGTATTGAAAAATACTAAATAAATTTTTATTATTGATTTCAATGAGTCGATAAAAATATTCATAATTTGACTTGTGAAAAAAAATAGCTTTCTTTAATAATCCGGAAATGATTTAGTGATTGAAAAAGGCATATGTGTGTGTTTAAAGTTTATTAAATTAAAAATATTTATTTCCAATCCTGTGAATGCACACTGTTTTTAATAAGTACTGTTGGATCATTTTTAAAGACATATTTCAATCATCTTTTCAGTTCTGAACTTTATAAGTACAAAATGTAATGTGGATATGTTGGTTGAATAAGGAATTTATCTGGCACTAACTTTAAGTATTGAAAATAAAACTGTCTTGTTACAATAGACACACACATTTTATGGGCTTTTCGTCCGAACATATTCCCTTTACAACATTGAATTCTGAAAGAGAGAATCCTCTCTTTAATGTTGCTCAAGCCTTCCATCTCTTTTCAGGTGATATGCTTCCTAAATACACGAAGGACCACTTTTAAATCAAATCGAGCTGAATCACCAGCCGCAAAATCGAATGTCTTTAATGGTCGCTTGTGAACAATGGCATGTTACTGAGACATTTCTGCGCTTTTGTTTCAAATTAATCTGAGCCTCCATCGTAAAAGTGTGCTGTGCTAGGCTCGTAAAGGCATTACGTAAACGACGCTGCCTTTTATGAGGCGTGTGATAAGACAGTGAGTGGATTGAGCGCTTGAATATGAGACTCGAGACACCTTTGTGCAATGACTTACCTGCTTCGAATAATTTACGTTTGTTTCCATTTACACACTGTGCTTACTATTACTGCGATAAAGTCGACGATCAAATTGTTGCATATTCTTGCATGCGAATAATCGTTTGTTAGAAATGCATTTGTGTCTGTAGTAGTTACCATTTAAGAAAAGGTTTTCGTAAAAATTAAAGCTATTTTTCATATTTCTTTTCTTTAAAACATTTGATTCGTTATGCAATAGTATGAAAAATCGATGCGGTCCATAGTATACAGCTCCTGCTGTTGAGTTAATATTTACTATTCAGTGACGTCCAAAGGGTAAGGTTTAGAGGCTCAACCCCTTCCCCCTCATGGAATAACATATTTTTAATTTTTACCATAGGCGTTTTTATGTAAGTGTTTTTTTTTTCAATTCTTATTATTATAGTTCACACTCTTCCTATATATATTTTATATATCATGTTCAAATTTTCAATCGTTTATAAAATACTTTTTATTCATCCATTCAAGTTCAAATACATATTTTGAACTTGTGCTGGAGGACACTTGATGTTAATACAGTCTTTTCAAATATTACTTCATTAATTAATTATAGTTTGAGCGAGATTTATTTCAGTCGATATTATTCCTCTAGATGGCAGCATCATTGAACAAAACAGCTTTTGTTAAATTTGTGATGAAGATTTAACTTAACCTAAATAATCATATGCTAGTTAGACATCTGCATTTCTTTTACATTGGTTTTAAGATATATTCTTACCTATTATATTCAACTTTTATTAAAAAATGTAGTTACAAATTTAATGAGGCTAAAAAGTTTTTAATGTTAATTTAAAAAGTGTTTTGCCATTGAATATTGTGATTCTGTCATATGTATTTACATATTTATATTAATTATAACTATTTAATAAAAAGTAGCTAAAATAAAAAATTTTCTTTGTTGACCTAAGTAGGAATTGACTTTAAAAATATTACATTACTTGTTAGAATACAACTTCCCCACCACCATAACAGAAGTCTGTGTATATATACTGTTATTTATTTATGGAATAATTTCAAATTTGTGTGAACTGTTGTTATTAAAAAAATTATTCTACTTAAACTTGCAATTTGCTTTTACATTCATTATTTTGGAGCGACATTAAGTAGCTATTAGTCGAACTAGTTAACTTATTGAGTGATGTGTTTGTAGGTAATTTGTTGAATTTTTTTCTTGGAATGGCTCTAAGAGTTTGAAAAAGGATTTTTTTTTCTTAACTTTATAAAAATCAGTGTTGATGTTAATAATTTTCTATTTCAAGTAAAATCGAAACCTAGGAAATAAAAGTAATTATATCAAGACAGACAACTAAGTATTTCGCATCTGGGCAGTAGAAATTTCCACGCTACAGCCTCAGTTGAAGCTGTAATATTTATTGTTTGTTGGCTATAAGTCCTGTAGCCCTCTCTCTCTCTCTTTTCCCTCGCTAAGGTAGAAAAGGTGTTAATAACAATACGCTGACAGAACAATCGACGGCGAATCGAAATTTACGATGCTCCATTCTCTACAACTGCCTTGCTGCACAAAATCAGCTGTGTGCACTCTACATTTATTTATGGCACCCTTTTTCATTTCACATTGCAAGGCCTTCTTTTACTCCCCCCCCCTCTTTTTATTTATATTTGTATAAAATTTTGGATGCTTTTCTCTGTTCTTTTTTTCCCCTGAGTTTCGATTGCACGAGGAAGCATTTTTCGTGTTCTTCGAAAATGAATTTCTTATTTTTCTATCGAATGATGTGTGATTTGTATTTCAGTTTAATTATTTGATAATATTTAAAAGAAGAATAGAAGAGTCCTCCCGAATCAGTTAGTTCTTTGAATAAGGAATTTTGTATAGGACTATTAGTTTTAGCAATAAATTACTATTGCTTACTATTAATCTTATTATGTAATGGTAATAAAATAGTCTTAAGCAATATGAGTAGTAATTTATTCGCTTAGCAAAAGATTCTCATTGCGTATTATCAATAAGAAATCTTTTAAAGAAAAGAAAAAAAAGGAATGTCATCTTTCACTCATTGTTTGATCATCAATGTAAAAAAAAAATACTTTGAAAAAAATTTAATCTATTGTTATGTATTTCTTATAATCGAGTAATTCATCAATTAATTCGTAATATAATGACGATGGATTTATAGATTATACATAAAAATATTAATCGGGTTTTTTTGTTATAGAGTACCATTGTATTACTTATAAATTACATTGTATTGTGTTATATCTTACGGATTCATTTTGTCCTTCGTTATGACAAATTATTGCTTTCTTAAATTTATTTTTCATCTGAAGTTTTTATTTTGTAAATTTCAAAAAAGAAAATTGAAACAATTTGTTGGATATGAAACTTCAAAAAAAATAAATGTTATTTGAAAGGGTTATTTCCTGAGAGTTAGTTTACAATTTTTATTGTTATTATGTTACACGATCATAATTGTTTGTATTAAGACACAAATTCATTATTTTTTCTTCATTGCATAAATTCATTGTACTATCTAAAGTAAGTTGTCATAACTTTTAATTTCTTATCCAAACAGACGAAGAAAGAAGGAAAAATTAGCGTGCAATTTGAGATCTGATCAAATATCAGTCGAGTGCTGATTGAGACACGATATCTAAAGTACGGAACTGAGAATTTTACCTCAGTGATAATGCGCGTAATGATTTTGTAAGACTTTAGATAACTCTGACCTCGGATTCTTTGGAGAGAAAAAAGCGCGGTAGTTCAAATAAATAAATCAATTTTTGATTATAAATATGTAGCGTAGCCAACTGATGGATGTGACGATAAAATTGCGGTATTTCTTATCTGTTGATAAAAAGTAAATAAAAAAATAGATAAACACTAAATACGCTATGCATCAGATGGAAGGTTTTGCATTTTAAAAAGAAATAAATCAGTGATTATAAATTGGTATCTCTAAATATATACAATGATGTGACAAATTTATTAAACTTTTTCTTTCCTGTTAATTGTTTCTCTTCTATTTTTAAAAACGCTTTCTCTTCTTCTCTGCGTAGATACTGCGATATCAGTCACCGTCGAAAGTTGTTCTATATTTAGTTCACACTTTAACATTGTTTAATCGAAAAATTAATTTTGTACAGAAATGCAGCTTGCACGTGTGCTCAAAAATCTTTCAGCGCCCAAAAGAAATAGAATACGTTTGCGGTATTATAATACGGAAAGATAAGAAAATAAATGTTTATATGTACTTAAATACATATAAATATTTACTAAGATTGCGAATACATACATATCCTAAGATTGCAGGGTTAAACATAGTTTTACGGTCAGCCTACCTTTTCTATATTTGCCTATACTACTTGGCAGCAAGGAAAAGAAACTAAGAGTAAGAATTGTAGCTGCTGTCATTTAAATAAATAAATACATTTGGAAATCTTGATTTACATAGCATTTTAAAATTATTATTAAAATTCTGAAATATGTACTTACATTTCACGAGTTTCATTTTCCTTATTCATTACAGCATATTTATCACAAAATTGATTTTTCATTTGAATTGCTTTGACATAGTGCATAGAGTGTTTTAATTTTTCTCTTCTACTATACAAATCCTTTCCCTCCATTCAATTCCATTAAATAATTCAACATTTATTGTGGGGGCGTACAATGTAAAGGAGATCTATTGAACTATTGCTATCGAATTGAGTATTAAAAGAATCATAAATTTAAAAACTTAACCATTTGCTTTCTGTATCATTCTCCCCAAAGTAAAATATTCTATTCCTTGTTCTAAAACTTTTGATTTTAATTTGTGTAATGTAATATTCTTTTATATGCATTCAATTAAATGTGAAGTTAATCAGACTCCATCAAACCCTAACGTAAGTTTAAGAAATCGTTTTCTAACTTTTACATCGCCCTTAACTTCGTTTCGACTTTTACTGCACTCTCCGCAAAATTAAAGAAGGTCATTCTACAATTCCAGAGATCTACCATAAAACTCTATGGTGCCTTAGAGTTTAAAATTTTGCTGCGACTAAAACTGGAAACCGTCTCATTCAAAAATAGAGGAGCGTTTTCTCATCTGATAAAAGCATTCTTTACAGCAGGAGGCAAACAACTCCATCTTCCAAAAGACAACCGCTTCCTATTTTCTCTTTAACGATTTACTTGGCGCAGGAGGGAGGGGATGTTCTGCGAATTAAATGAATCCCTCCCTAAAGATAAGATGGAGATTCCCCCGTATCAAATTTAGCATTCATGATAGCATTCTTTTTTTAAAAAAAAATATAAAGTGACGAGAGTTTGCCATTAGTGTGACGGTGAAGAGAAAAAAACTTAATCAAAGTTCCGACATGTATAAAAAGCAGTTTTGCGCAGTCTCCCCACTTTTAAGATTATAATTGGGGGTGTTCAAATAAAAAGATGCGACAATTAATTCTTATTTTCTGAACTTATTTAACTTCCGCAACGTTGCTCGCATTTAAAACGGTGATTGGAAAGCACCTTGCACACACGCGATCAATTTTCTCTCCCTCCTGCTGTAATTTTCTGCTCCACAAATTAAAATTTTCGGCTCGTCTCTTTTTTATAACTTCTATTTTTAATTCTTCCCATCTAAAATGCTTCTTCGTGTAATTACGAATGAGAAT
Organism: Trichonephila clavipes; assembly: GCA_019973935.1. Lineage (NCBI taxonomy): Eukaryota > Metazoa > Arthropoda > Arachnida > Araneae > Nephilidae > Trichonephila > Trichonephila clavipes. The sequence continues at coordinate 287,986 of BMAU01021340.1, read as the reverse complement.
AATGCACTTAAGATTTAATGGTGAAAAGCCTATTTTAAATAATCATTTAGCGTCGATTTAAAAATTATTTATTTTTCTCGACTTTTTTAACTCTACAATTATGTGTTTGATTTCTAAACAAGGTGTGCTTTAACCCTAAATATTACATTATTGAAAGTAAATCCGAAGTTTGCAGAACATATAGTAATATTCGTAAAATTAGGTGCTCAATACAAAAATATTAGCCATTTTTTCCTTCACATAAAAGTTTTCATAATTACTGACGTCACATATGTTTGTTTAGTATATAAATTTTAATATAAAATGTAATAGATAGATATCTATAATTATAGATACTTATTCATTGCTAAGTAAAAGCAAGATTTTTAAGAAGCACAAAATTCTCTTTTTATTGAAACACAAATCATTTGGACATAGTTACTATTTCATAATTCCAATTCAAAATTAAATTGCGAGGGTATCATTTTCAACTGTGCAATTGTAGTGAAAAGTTTCAATTTAATTTATTTAAGTTACTTACTGTTCTATAAATGAATTTTATTACATAGTTTCAAGACCAGTCGTCTGTTTTTTCTATAGAAGAGTTTTAAAGTAAGAAATGGCCACCTTGTGGTTATGGTCACGTACTCGTGGCGGTTTGTCTTGGGTTCGAGTCTTGGTACCACTGAAAATCCGTCGTTTAGAGAGGGCTTATGCTTGTTAAATCCGTCAAATTCAAAGTCTTTCCAGTTTTTTTTTTTTTTTTTGCTTAATACAGTTAAGAGTTCAGAGAGGTTGAGATTGGGTGTCGTCTTCGTCACTTGACCGAGGCTAAGAACTGTGACGTTATTATTAACTTTCATACTTTAGTATGAGAATTTCAAGAAAATGATTTTTCACATTCATTAAAAGAAAAATCATTAATCTTATCGTAATAGAGAAAATTTGGTGTTATATTTCGAATCAACATAAGCATTGTAAATGTAGTATTTTCAGCTTACCTTCAAAAAAAAAAAGTTTACAAATCTTTAGGTTACTTATGAATTATTTTACTATAAATACCTAGCGGTATTTATTTTACTAGTGGATATTTATTTGAGATTCTTCCATTGTTATTTCTTAACAGACACCTGTTAAAATAATTCATAAGTTTTTCTCATTTCCGAGTTGTAATGATGTCTATCTTATGTATACTGTGTTACTTAACACCTGCGGCTTTCGTCTGTCTGTCCTATTCATTTGTTTAAGCGCCGATCTCGTTCATTATCTTCATTTCGGGACTAACTTCTCGGAACTCATTTACATAACATGTTTTCATGGAGGTAATTAGTAAGCGAACTAGCCAGAAACATATTCGTAACGTTGAAACTTTCGCTACAAATGGAATTAACAAATTAAGCCCTCCCTGATTCGATTCTGCCTCAGGGGGCTACTTAATCTCTTTACCCCGCCCCTTCCAGCAGAATGGAACGCCACGCAGGGCTTGAGAGAGGAACACCCTTCCCCCCCCCCTAACAAATTCCGTGCTTAATTTAGTTTTCTGTTAGTTAACTGAAAGTCGTGGGGTTTTCGTGTTGCGTGGCTTTTCTCAGGCCTGGCGTTTTAAATGGAAAAGGGATGCAATATTTAAGTAGCGTTTAAATTTTAAATTTTCTCTCTTTTCTTCGTTCTTTAAACATTTTAGATGAAGCTTGTCTAGAGTTATGTATATTTAAATTCAGAACTGTTTTATGATTTTTATCCTTTTTATTTTAAGGAAAATGCAGAAAATTTGCATGTAATCTTTTTTAAGCATTATATTTTTTCTAAAAATAGCTTATGATGTGAAAAAGAAATAATTTTGCATGTTATTGGATCTACATATTTTTGCATTTTAAATGTCTACTTAGTTTGTATATAGGCAATTTAAATTCTGAATATTTAAGCAAATTGTTTATTTTTTATTTTATTGCAAGGAAGCGGAATTTATTTTTTACAAATACGTTTACTATGTAAAGAAGCTCTATTGAAATCGATCAATTTATCTCGAATATGCTCTGCCTGGAACAGAATCGAACCCAAAGAATCAAATTAAGAGCTCAATCAGTCTTGTATTCAATAAACATATTTGCAACTATAATTTTTAAAGAATAAAAGAGTTATTATAAAATGTATTTTAAATATAATTGAATAGGCTGTTACTTCTGCAAAATCCAATCTGTATCCAGACTCAACTCTCTTACCAACATCAGCAGTGATTAATTAACATGAGTACAATATTAACTATATTAACTACGCGATCTAATTTTCATGGATTAAATTCTCCACGAAGAAGTATGTGTCGTCTCTCCTCTCAATTTCTTATCAAGTAAGCTTATATATAAAAACTAGAAGATGCAATTTGTTTTATTTCATACTTATTTTCATAAACTTCTGAGGGAGAATACTGGCCGGAAATAGCCGAGCAAATTCGTATCTAGCGTTGTCGAGTTAAAGGTTCGAGTCCTGATGCTACTGAAGACCTACCATGTAGAGGAACTGATGCACGTTAAATATGTCTAGGCTCAGCTTAGATGTAGTCCTCGTCACTTAACCGTAATTCAAAATTACGAGGTCCGTCGCCAGTAGACTTCGTGTTGCTCTGAGTGCGACGTAAATTAAAAAATCAATCAATAAATAAATTGAAACTAAACTCTCCCAGGCATTTCACTTGTTAAAATTCAATTTCTCTTACGAACCTCCCTTGTGGCAATATGTGTTTGCTCTCTAATTTGCCTCCACTGACTTTAAATATCATTGGATCAAAAGTGAGAATAACAACTTGGGAGATTTTGCCGCGTGAACTCATCTCAACCTCTGTCGCATTCAGTGTAAAATTCCCTCGGCAAACCAGGGCTGGGGGCTTCCGTCCATCCCCTGCCTGTTAATGGGGCGTAATGCGATCTGTGTAGTGAAGCGAATGCATATTTAACGAGCTAATGGAGCCGCCCCCGTGTTTAATTCCAAAAGGGAGGAATCAGAGCGTCCAAAGTTGTCTCCGCTACGTTTAGTGATTACAGCACCGAGACTATTTCTCTGAATTCCATCAGTAAAAGCATGTAAGGCTGTGCCTTGATGGATGGAGTTGTATTAAAATGCATAGTTATTGACCTAAAGCTCATTTATTGCAAATTTAGTGTGTATTCGTCGATTGCTCGCAAAATAACCTATAGCGATAAATTAAAAGCTAAATAATAGTAGAGTGTTTCAAAAAAATATAGTCTTCCGCTGCTTAGAAATCGATTTTCTGTAGTCACTCCCCTGTGAGTCGTTACATAATTCATAAGTAGGCATTTTCTTTACTTCAAGAAAAATGTTTCAAACTGCGGATGTCATAATGGAAATTTATGTGGGTTTATTTTCAGTAAACGTGCATAAATTACATTTAGGATTGTCTCTCCTTTAGGAAATGTATTGGAAATTATGTTACTTTTTAATAGTAAATAATTGTGTTCAAAGATCTTGCTACAACAGAACTGCAGTAGTAAAGCATAACTCTTAAACGAATAGAAATTTCCTCCCATTCCAGAAAAATTCTTTAAAGGGAATTGATAGGAGTTTTATAAGTTAGTTTATTCGGTTTTCTGTGCTGTCCACCATAAATTTTAACTGAACTCTGCTGATAGGGGAAACATTTAAATATATTAATGAAATGCCTCTACAACTGTATTTTATTGATTACAAAACGCGAAAAATATATAAAAGACCTTGAATGGGCCTTCGTTTCAAGGTGAATTCTTAATCAACAACTTATTACTTAATTGTAAACATCAATACCTCCTGTCGTGAAATGTTACTATTATTACCTTTAACGTTTGTTTCTGCACTTAATCGTTCTTATAACTTGATTACGTAAAGTGTATTTATCAGAATTGTATCAAGTGTATAGTTATTCAGATTTTTTACCCTAATCTCTCCCATTATTAATTTATTGAATCTTACAATGCATTCCTCGACGGATATTTGTTATTAAAAAAATAATATTACGTACAGTATGTTGTGTATTGTTTTTTCAATACGTACTTCGATGTTCACGATGCTTCATAAAAGATTTTTTTCGAGTTTCATTTTGTTATCACCTTATTTCGTTCAAATAATTGTTGGGGTGGGGAGCTAATAGTCAGTAAAAGACAGGGGAAAGTAAGGATTTCTCTCTCTGTGTATAATTTCATTTAAAAAAAGGAATTGATGTATTTTACACTTAGTATTTTATTTAATATAGGAAAATCAAACTACCTTATTTTCATTTCGATAGTAATTTCGTGACGAATAAATCTTAAAAAAATGTTTTTCGGAAACTTTCTTTACTTTTCCAAGCGTATCGTTTTTAAGAACAACGTACAAGAAAATTCTGCTCTTTATACAATATATACTATTAATAAAAGAGCTTTGGAAAAAACTATTTCTACTTTTAAATTCAATTAGCGAATAACTATTTTACTGTGACCTACTGTTCTTAATTAAATGATTGGTTACAGATTTTGTGTAAAGAACTCTCGTGCCAAAACTTGGATTTGTCGGCCATTTGTTTTAATTAAAGAGAAAGGGTGGAAATGCTTTAATAGAAATAAATTGTTTGATCAATGTTATTTTGTTCCGCATACCGATTCCACTTACTCTTCTCTCGCTTATTCGGTCAATAATCAAACGTTCCCTAAAGAATCTTTCGAAGAATTTTCTTTTTGGTTTAATGTGCTGGAAAAGAAGAGAAGAAAAATATTCGAAGCAGAAGTGTTTTCCACGTTGTTTGGTTTCGAAAAGCATAGAAACTCCAAATCATTGCAAACTTATATTTTTTCCACGAAATTGTTTTGTTCGTTTTTATAGTTTTCTTTTTAAGTTATAATATTGTACAGGTCTTGATTTTTAGTTCGACCAGACTCTTAAAGCTGTCTTCGCTTTATGTTAAGGAATAGAACCCGAATTTGGACTATTTCTTCAGATATAAAAGTTCTCCAACATTAATTTTATATTCTGGCTTCACTATCCTGTAGAGGATCGTTTATTTTATCATGTTACTCATTTTTACTAGTATAAAATGCTTTGAAATTTTTCTACTGTACCGTAATGCTAAATGAGTTATCACTTTACATGTTAAAGGTAAAATAAATTATCTGTGGTATAATTTAATATTTTAAAAACGCTATATTGTAAACAGATGGTTGAATCATAATATTGTCGATTTTCGTGAAAATTGTAACATTTTTCTGTCTGAAAATGTGCTTCGCGTTTTGTTCAAGCTCTTTTACATTTAACGAAGACAGCCCTATCTGAAACCTTATCTTAAATGGCGACCTATTTTCATTTTTCTGAAAATTATATATGATGCAAAGGAAACGTTAAAAAGGAATCGAAAGATTTTTTAAAATTTTCGTATAATAATAGTCTTTATTATTTTAGCTGCTTGAATTATTCTTTTAAGACCTCGAATTCTCTATGCTTGAATCGTTCATTGACCGATACAGGCTTCTATTCTAAATGAAAAATAAAACTCATTTCATCAAAAATATCATTTGTTAAATACTCTATTTGGGGTTTTTGAGTGAATTGTCGATTATTTCTCTCTTTTCATGCGAAATTGGTGGGTTATTGATTTATTGTTTTTCATTTACGTAAACGTTTTTACCACACCGTTAGATTGAATCGATTCAGTTCGAAAACCAGTTACCTGTTTTTAAGTGAACTGCAACGGGTTTGCTCGTTATGACTCGGTAGTAGTGCGTGTGTATGTTTACTTACGCGAACGTGTGGATTGAGTAGCAGGTGAATGGATGACTGAGTGTTGATCGAATTCGTCGACGTGTAGATTCAGATCATTGGGACCGGCACATGGCTCGCAGGTAAGCAACGTTTATAGCTCTGGTGTTTTTTATTTCGGCTTACAAACAGTGCGATTATTTTATTTTTTAAAAAAATTTCTTTATAGAAATGGATTTTTTTGAAAACCCTTTATCAAAATGCAATTATTCGCAAATTGTAGTGAGTGTAGGACCGCGTACTTATCATTTCTTTATCTTTATTCTTTTTTTTTCGTAATGAATATTAAAACCTCATTTTGCGACTGCCTTATTACAAAATCATTAGAGCAGAGTTTTTTTTAACCTTTTTTGAATTAAGTCCTCCTCCGTCACTTGAATCTAGTTCATAATATATGGCACTTGTTCGTCGTAAAAATTTATTCCCCTTGCTCCTTGTTTCTGTATTCGTGTTAATTTTTCGTTCTTAATTATTATTTCCCGATTTCTATAATGTCTTACTTATATTAAATTAATGCTGGTCACAGTTATGATACAATTTCATAATTTTGAAGATAATTGATTTTCATTGCAATTACAGATTTAATGTACTTCCGAGACAATATGAAGATAAAAAAAAATGTTTGAACTTTCGCATGTGTATGCATTCTGTAGATTAAAAGTTTGAACCAATGATGTTAATTATCTAAAGCATTTTTTACAAAACAATTCTTGGTGAAGTATTTTTATGAAGTATGTCATATAAACTACATTTGTAAAGGCATGATGTTCTGATTTCTTTTTTTGGGTTGCATTGTCCAATATATACTTACAAATCGAATTTTGATTGTCATTTCTATCTTTCTACTCCAAAACTGGAAAAGAATTTTCTGAGATAGGATTGTGGCATCCCTGGAGAAGACATGACCTGCCATTTCGAAAATTTATGACCTTTTTCTCGCGCTTGTGTATCCCCTTTCCTTGAACAATGAGGTATGACTTTTATCGATTGACAAAATTCTGTTCGCTCCCCTGGGTCTTTTGTGTTTGGGGATTTCGAGGCACGAAGATTTGACAGTTTCTAGTTTGTGATTATAGAGTATTTTTCTCTCTTTTGAAGGAAAAGAAATTTCATCAGTAGACTCTTTTATTCGAAACCAACGACTCGTTTATATTAACAGTTGCAACTAAGCACAAAATGTGTTAACTGTGCAATTATTTGAAATAAAAGGATACTTTTATTTGACTCAAACAAATCCAATAAAATTAGCATGTATGGCTCCATGTGTTTTGTTGAATAATAGCTATTTTAGACATTTCCATTTCTAAGTATTTGTTAAATGAATTTGCTTAAAAAAGATCTCTCATGTACAGGGTGCCCGAGTTTAAAGTATCCATAAGCTATGGCTTATTATTAAGGTACTATCCATCAGAATGTAATAAACTGTTCATCCGTGGACTGAAAACTCCTCCTAGATTTTTTGGGTCTTGTCAGATTGGCCGCACGTGTGCTCAAATTCCGTTAACCAAAATACACATTGCATCTTTAGCTGTGGCGTTCACATCTTTACTAATGAAGTCGTGTAACAAGTTTATCGTCTGTGATTGCGAAATAATGCGTGCACGTGCGGCTGATCTGACTAGACCCAAAAAATCTAGGAGGGGTTTCCAATTCCCGAATGAACAATTTATTACTTTCTGATTGGTAGTTCCGTAACAATAAGCAATTACTATTGGGTACTTTAAGCCCGGATACCCTGTATATTGTTAAATCTTTTGGTGACGAATAGTGCCTCATCTCATGTTAACTCATTATTTACTTTTTCACTTATCTTTATTATTTGATTAAATTTTGAAACATTTTCCATTTTAGAATTTATTGCTCATTTCAGAATCAAATGCACCATTATGAATGCGACAAAAAAAAGTACTCCCAACTACTTAAAACAGCGCTTTGAAAAGGTCAGACTGTAATAAATGTATTATTGGTGGTGAAAACAAGCGATAACCTTATTAGAATCGAGAGTCATAGATAATCCCGAGAGCATTCGACGAACGTTAATGGAACTTTAATGACTTACGCTAGAACTAGCGATGTGTTGTTGTCCTGTAAATATGACCAAGAGCTAATTGAAATAAGATATCTTGATAGTAATACTTTTTTTCCTCTTTTCACTACTCTATAAAATTATCCATCATACAAACAAGCAAAAAATAAGTGATATTGAATTACAATTAGTGAGCGATCTCTCTTGGTGCTTGTAAAATCCGCCATATGCGTGATTATAATTCTAGGACCTTTTCATTTATGTCGAATTTTGTTCTTGCATGGGCAATTACGCTGAAATATATTCTGCTGGTAGAAGAGACAGTCCCTGTGTAAAAAAAAAAGAAAAAGATATAAAGAGGGTGGAGGGAAAGAAGGAATCAATTGGGTCGATTTTCGAGATTTTTCCGCTACGAACCCTGGCACAGAGCCAGTGTGATGCATGGAGGAGGGGTCCGAACTTTAACCTTTGGTGGAATCTAGAGAAGAGTACATGTTCACAGAAACAAAATCACATTAAAACCGATCCCGTCACGGGAAGAATCCCCGACTAGAATCATTACCAACTTTTTAAAGCCAGTTATGAACTTCGTTGCGTCAAAGGGTTGGCCCACTTCCTCGACCTTTCTCACATTTCAGCTCCAATAATTTTTTTTTCATTCATTCACAAAACTTAACTCACAAATTGGTGCTTTTCGTATGTTTTTCCATGTCATCGTTATAGTTGAGAAACCAGTTCAAAACCAGATTTGTGAGTCACAACTTAGATTTGTGTAAATTGGTCCTTACTACGCTGCTATAAATTAATTTTATTAAGACGAGTCTTTATGCCAAATTATTTGATCTTTCAATCCAAATTCAATGTTTAATACCCCTCCCTGTTTACATTAAATATCCATTTCAAATAAAAAGAATGCCGTCTAGTGTCATAGTTATCTGTGAAAAGCAAAGTATAAATATAGTTTCACAAATTTTAACAATTATATGCGTGCAATTTTATGGGTAGGTGATATTTTTATTTATTTTTTATACAGACTACCGCTGGAGGGGGAAGTGCCAGCTCGGGTCTCATCCTCGTCACTGACCGAGGCTCAAAATTAAGCTGTCCTCCTCCAATAGCCCTAGTGTTGCTTTATAGAGCGACGTTAATGAAACTCTTTCACTCTTTCATACAAATTACAACTATTTCTGATTTCCATTATTGATCGTTCGAATGCACAGTTGCTTAAAATAGAATGTAAGCTAAAAGTTGCATTTTATAACATTTCATTTATTATTTGTGAAATTTTGGTTTTATATTGCTATTTGTTGGATATATTATTATTCTAAGCAGTACCCTTTCTCTCCAGCATATATTCCTAAATGTGCGTTATTTTCGTTTATTTTAATCTTCCATTAGAGCCAAATTATTACACTATGTGCCGAAATAAAAAAAAAGAATATTTAATGAAAATCTCATAAGTTTCAAAGAAATTATAAGATAAACTACTTGAACCACATTATATTATAACCGCATAATTTCTTTTATTAATGTTTTTTCATTATTCATTTTATCTAAATAAGAAAAAATTTCGAATTTTATCTTATTCTCAAAAATGACTTTAAATAACTTAAGTTACTTTAAGTACGGCATTGATTCAATGATTTCTTTTAGATAAGTTTAATAAGTCTTAAATGGTGAAAATAAAAGTGTGTCACTTCAAACAAGATTGTCGTCTTTAGGACACAGGCACGTATAATTAAGTACACCTGTTGCGCTATGAAGAAAATCTTTTGGTCTGCATACCGAATAAAATGGAACCATTCCAATCTATGTGGGAACAAATGCTTTTTTGTTCGTCGTTTGCTACAAATAATAGTATATTCACAATGCTTCGCTGTCTGGAAACTTTGGAATGCGTCCAGTTTAATAACAGGTTGCCCAATGATTTCTCCTATAGAATGGAAAAGAAAATGTGCACGTGTCTGGGCACTTACTTTCTTATTCCATGAGAGAGAGAAAAAAGAAAAGGAAAACCGAAGGAGAAGTTCAAGGCACGTTTTTATTTCGCCATATGCCAATACTTACAGTGCATGAAAGCACAGTGAATATATATAATATATATATATATATATATATATATATATATATATATATATACACATACATCGAAAGTGTTTTGTAAAAAGCGACGGAAGGATATATTTTAACTATCTTTGGTCATATATAACAGTGCTCCCCAACCTATTTATCGCCGCCGACCGGTCAACGTATAATAATTTTACTGCGGACCGCTGAGGGGGAGACATATTGTTTGTTTGAAATTTGATTTATATAATAATTTTAATATAATATTGTATTTTATCATGTCTTGTGAATAAAATACAATTCCGCCAAAAAACTAATATAAAGTGATTTAACATGGAAAAAATATAAAGTAATGTCCACAAAATTCACACAAACCCAAGGGAAATACACCACAGTAAATAAAATGGAAATAATTTAATGTCCCGATGGATGGAGACCACTGCTATAAAAAAGTATTAACAGTCTCTAAAATGAATATATGTGTATTGTTGATTTTTTATATTGTTAAATCCTACAAATGTAATGAGTATGATAAATTGTTATATAATTACGTATGATTCGAATATTACACAGTCAAGCTATTTAGCGAAGTTTATCGATTTGCCACTAATGAAATGCTTTGACGGAAAACAGTGTGTTTCTAATCCAGTTGATTACTTTTTGTCCCTAATTTAATCATTTTCGGTGACGAATAATGTTAAAATAGCCAATAATTTATTTTTGCGTGCTATTTGTTCAGCAGCAGTTTTGTTTAAGGCAATATGCATTGATTCTGGAATAGAGGAATAATTAGGTTAATGAATATTATTGGCGTGTAATGATCCGAAGCGTTTTCATTTTATTAGGAAACAAGTTTTTTACGTTGCTCAAAGGAATGAATGATTGTGTGTAACTTCTTACGTATTATTTTGTACATTATAAATGTCTAAAGATATTAAAGAAATCATTTTTTATGTATGTAATTTAACAGCAGAACATGAATAGTTTAAACGAACAGCCACGAATTTCTTTGCATATCTCTAATCACCAAGGAAAATTGTTGGGAGTGAGAAAGCTTATTTAAAGCTGTTTTCGCCTTATGTACGAGAGTTTGAACAAAACGTGAAGCACATTTTATGCACAAAATGTCTCTATTTATAAAAATATTTGTAACATTGCAATTCATACATTTATTTAGAATTTTGCGTTTTTAGAATTTCAAGATATTCCATAAATAATTATTTTCTTCTTTTAATATGAAAAAGCATAGCTCATTTAGCATTACGGTATAGGAGAAAAAAAAAAGAAAAAATATGTTAACTCAGATAAAAATGAGTAACATTATAAAATAAATGTTTTTCTATAGGATAGTGAAGCCAGAATATAGTATTAATGTTTGAATACTTCTTTCTCTTAAAATATTTCGAGAATTCTGGTCCTATTCTTTAACATTAACTGAAGACAGCCTTAAGTTAACGTTAAGGATTAGAGACTGAAGTAGTACTAATTCATGTACTGCCCTCATTATATAACTATCCATCAAGCAATGAAACCTCGTCACTTTCGGTTCATAACTTTAATGAATTAAATAAAGTTAATTAATTTCAATATATGTTGATTGTAGCCTAGGGAATAAAAAATATTGATCTAACAGAATTAAAAATGATGCATAATATTAATAATAGTCATATTCAAAACGGTTATTAAGATTCTTACAACATCCTGAGCCATTTTAATATGATACAGATATTTGTCCTCTAATCCTGAGGGCTTTATATCGTTCTTTTCAGTAGGCGGCTTTGATCGATGCCTTTCTGGCTCCCGAGACTTGAAGGGAAAATCTTCGCTCATTAGCTCGCGCTTTTATGATCTCCATGAAGAGTGACCCGCTGAAACTTCCCAGGGGTGTATGTTATCCGTCGAACGATCTCCAGCATTGTTCCGTAGAATTTGAATAAAGGGTGTGAGTGCAAATCCCCAGAGCTTCCTTGAAAGGCTGCGCCCCTGTGTGTTTCCTCTTTTGTTTTGGAAAGAGTGGCTGCTTGGAAACCATAAAGCAACCCCTGAACTGCTTGTATATGGGGCGTACTTGATTAATGAAGCGTAGTCCGCCCTTTTTAAGTATATATGTGTGGTGCATTCATATAAAGGAACACAAGTTGGAAAACTCTGGGTTGCCTACTTCATTTGTACATTTAAATACTTTTCTGTGTCTAAAATACTTAATTTTAGTCTTATTCAGTGTTGTAACTCCATATATTCAATTCTCTCAACACCTGTTTTTATGGAATTCTTCATTAACTTATGGGGAGCGGAGTGGGGGGAAGGGTTCTCCTAATTTTATCAAAATTATTTCTTTTTGGAAATTGAATTTTTGTGGTATTAAAGATAGCATTACACAATGGAATCCCTTTCACAAATTAAATTAACATCTATTATTGCTATATTTAAATTGAAATGACCTTATTAAATGGCGAGCATATATTGGTTTCAAAAAATTCCGATCCTTCATAAGATTTTGTATCAACTTTTATGCTAGAAAATATTCTATAAAAATAAGTATGTTATCAAATCTATAACTTCCCCTGTTGTACAGTTTATTCAACCTTATGAATAATATGGTCTTGTGTGAAAATATTGATTTTGAATTTAGATATCAAAGTATTAAGTAACACTGCTTAAATCCCCATTTTTCACGTTGCTAACTATTTTTATTTGTACTGCATTTGAAGAACTACTGTTGCTAAAATATAATTGACATATTAGAAAATGCATTTTTCAACATAGTATCCATATTTCTATCTTCGTCATAGATAATAAAAGATTTTGGTAGCCAAGGTCACGAACTCGTGGGGCCGCGGTAGCCGAGTGGTATAGGTATCGGATCGTGGCTGGCTTTGTCACGAATTCGAGCCCAGTACCACTAAAGACCCGCCGTGTAGGGCAGCGATAATCTGTTGAGAGCTGAAACGTCCTCCCTTTGGTATGGTGTGGTAGTTAGGAGAGGTGGTGCCAGCTCAGATGTCGTCCACGTTACTTGACCATGGTTCAAAATTACGTGGTCCGTCGCCAAAAGCTCTCGTGTAGCTGAACATTGCGACGTTAATATTCACTCATTCACGAACTCGTGGTCGGCGTGTCACAAGTTCGAGCCCTAGTACCACTGAAGATTCGCCGTGGGGAGGATCTATGGTGTGGAAGTTTGGGCAGAAGGTGTCGGTTCAGGTGTTGTCCTCGTTGCTTTACTGTGGTTCGAAATTGCGAGGTCCATCGTCATTAATCCTCGTATTGCTTTGTAGTGTGTCGTTAATGAACACTCACTTACTCACCCTTACACATAATCATACTGTATTGTACTGGTGTTACTTAATGTTTTTCCCATTTATCCCAGATCCCCATCGAAATTCTTTTCTTTTAAATTCTTATTTCGTGCAGGTGGAGCCAGTGAAACGTAAATGAATCCGGAAATGATTTATTTAAACCGCCCCGAACACATTGGCCTTTTCTTCATTCTTATTTGTTTTGTTGTTCGGAGAAATTCTCGCACTTGCCCCTTTTATCATGCTCTCAAATGAATAAGAGAAAAGCTCCGGTATGCGAAAGGATAAGATTGCATCCTGTCATTTCACAAAGCTCCATGAGAAATGACGTTGCCGGAGGTGGCTCCTGAGCAAGATCTATGTTCGGTAACGATTGCTGGATTGAGGAACTCGGGTTCCTAATGATCTATCAGGCAGGAGTTAAAAAATAAATGAATGCTAAAATATATTCATTATTGAGAGAAAAACCCTTGCTCTCGTCCAGTATTATACCGTGTAGATCATTTGCAGTGTAGATTACTGATTATTTTCTTATTAATGGTGTTTATGGAATTTTTAGTTCCTTCTTTTAATTATGAAGACCATAAAACTGAGGATATATAGAGAGAGATTAATTGATTTTTCTAGTTAAAAATTATTTTCATTTTATAAACATTTTAAACGGTAAAAGTGTTTCATTATTTTTACTTTTCCCCCTCTTATAATTTTTGATAAACATTCAAATATTTTCGTTTAAAAAAATGGATATGAGTGAGCTACTTATTTGCTTATAAAAATTTTCACGTAATTCCGATTCATTTAATGTGATACTTTCAAGAAACCAATTAATCGTACTATAGCTAAGACTGAGAAATAAAACAAGCAATGGAGTACTGCATTGCATCTTTAATGCGCGACCTTTGTACAATAATGACCATTGAGAGAGTCAATTCTAATAAATACTTTTGGCAAGAATCCACATGGTCGAGTGAGATTGATGATAGATACCAAGGCACTTAAAAGGAAGTAACGAAAGGCTTCGCGACCTGTGGCTTCTGCTCACACTCGTATTCCAAAACATCTGGGACGTTTGGATCTATATATTTTCATTATTTCATATGGGGGGAGAAAAAGAACTAAACAAACTGTCAACTTGTTACATCAAGCTATATATATATTAATATTTCTATAAATGAAAATATGATTCGGATATTGTTTGACTTGTACCAACTCTGCTTAAGAATTGTTACAATTCGTAAGAAATCTTTATATATAAAAATCTTCTGTGCGTGTGTTTGTCACTAAACTCCTCCTAAACGGCTGGACCGATTTCGATGAAATTTTTTGTGGGGGTTCAAGTAAATTCGAGAATGGTTTAGATTCACAATTCGGTCCGCTATCGCATTTAGTTAAAAAGATATTAATTAAAAACATTCAAAAAAATACAACTCAACATTCACTTGCATTGTTGTAACAACGCTATTGTTATAAACAAGTAATATAAAAAAAATTTAAAATCAATTCCTACTGTAGATCAACCAAGAAAAAATTTATTTTAGCTACTTTTTATTAAATAGTTGCAATTAATATAAATATGTATATACATAGGACAGAATCACTACATTAAGTGGTCATTAAGTTTTATTAATTATCATTAAAGTATCGTATTGTCATCTAAAACAATATTGTATATAAAATTTCCTTTCAACTGAATGCTTTATTTAACACGTGAGAAAAAAACTTTTTCAAATTTTGACACAAGTCGCCAAAAGGGTCGCTAAGTCGCCAACGTGGCTGTATTTGTAATTTTTTAAATAATTAGTTATCAATTAAATTTTTATTAATTATAATTAAATTATTGTATTGTCATTCAAAATAATCATGTACATTACATTTCAGCTCAATTGAGCGCTTTAAAATGTATTTTATTAACTATTGAAAATTTCACCAAGATAAATAAGTAAATAAACAAACAAACAAATAAAATATGTATAGAGATCGTGAGCTAATAGTAGGAATTGAAAGAGACGTAAGTTGGCATCGAAAACTGATTTTCAGCCAAACTGGCGAAACCCGGTCTTTATTGTTATGAAAATGCAGATGATTCACGCTTTTTAATTAATATGTTTTCAAATAATCTTTATATATGTATTTCTTCTGTGCGTGTGTATGTAACTGAACTTCTCCTAAACGGCTGGACCGATTTTGATGAAAGTTTTTGTCTGTTCCAGTGGACTCGAGAATGGTTTAGATTTATAATTCTGTGTAGAAATGTTTATATAATTAATTTTTTATTTATAAATTGTTGATCTTGGAATGTTTTACATTGGATCCGACAGACTGCGCTACGATCGCAGTATCGAATGTTCAAAAATATTTTATTATAATTCAAGTTGGTCCCGACTGTTGGTGCTGTGATCATTTCAGGAAAATATTTTGTCACTTCGTGTTATTATTTTGTTGAAATAAATCGTGTGTTAATTAAATTATTACATTCAGATGTAATTAGTGTTTGAAATTTGACACAATTTTACTCAAAATGGTCCAGATTGTTAAAGCTTATTCATAAAAATTTGGAATTTTTAAATTTAAGATGTGTGTACAGGACAACGTCTGTTGGGTCCTCTAGTATTATATAAAAATCTTTATCTTGGTGTTTTAATTAAAATGTACACACATTCGCGCGTTTTGTAATTGTTAGGTACCTTTGTAAGAAAGAGCTTATTAAGAATTTACATTCCTGCAATACTTATAGCTTCTGAAAAAAAGTATTGTTTTCTTTAAAAATAATTTTTTAATTGATCAATTCGACATTAAAACAATTTACTTTTCGTTATTTGAAATTATGCAGCAATTTGATAAAATAAATATTGTTTTAATGTTTATAATTTTTTGATCCAGTTCTGTCAATGGCCGTTTTGGCCATTTTTCTCTGAAGTCAATTTCCTTGTTATATTCTTACGCTGCCCTTACAAAATCAGACTGTGCTTTACAGAACTTATAAACGCTCAATGTTTTCCAATTTTCCCCAAGTAAGGAAGTTTAATGAGCATTTTACGACTTGGAACTCTTTACAAGAGGTACACTTTCAGACTAAAATGTTTATCAGTTTGTAAGTATTTCATCGAGATTGCCGTGAAATGGCAAGAACCCACTTTCGTCTCGTCCACGAAATTGTTTGAGCGAATTTCATCACCTGAGTTGGAACTCCTTTCATTAGGGCTGCCGCTCGTTTTGTTATCCTCCAGATTGGAGAGGGCTTATTGATTGCTGAGTGGAATCTTGGGCACTGCAGGGACACTCATCATTGCCGAATTCCCACCGGTCATTTATTTTCCGAAATTAGTGTTCTCAACTTCCTTTTTGTCGTTCTTACAGTTCTTTTTCTTTTAATGCTTGAAGCCACCTGGTTTGAAAAACCCTACAATTGTATATATATAATACTGCATTCGAAAATTTCTATTTTTAACCTACCAGTACATTACTTTTTTCTTTGGTGTGTTTCATAGGAACTTACTTATTTACTTTCTCGGGTGGATCAAGCTCACCCAATAAGTTTCGAGCTAAGATTGCGACTTGACTGTTTTTGTCAATTTTTTTTTCTGGTTAGTTTGTCTCAAAGTTTCGCAAGTTATGTTATTGTTAAACAAATGCCAAACCGTTGACCATGAGATCATTAGGCAAGCGGTAGTCACGGTAGCAGACTTAACTCTACCCAGGATGTACCACGAGGAGGCTAACCTTAGTGTTTCTGTTTCATGTTATTGAAATGTAATTTTCATTCAAATCAAAGCAATCCCTTCAACATAAATCATTTTTAAAAAGTGTCTATCTAAAATAATAAATCTATAATTGTTATTTAAACCGATTATTCGTTACTGATAAATATACCTTATAAATGATTTGGAAAAATTATTTTTTATGTGAAGCATAAATTTATAACAGTGTAAAATCTCTGTAATCTAGTTACAATACCTTGTCTTAAAACTGAATCATTATATGACATATTAATTTCAAAAGCCGTCATGTTTGTAGGATCACAAGAGTTTTCTATCAAATGGAATTCTAATTGTTCATTCATTAATGCAAATTTAAAAATCAGAATAAAATGATAAAGAGCCCCTGTTTAGTTTTCATTCTCGTCTTCTCTCTGTGAATCAAAACTTTAATCAATATTTCATAATGTAGCAGTTGCGCAAAGTGAACTGAAAGCAAACTTTACATGTGAAGAGTATTTTTCGAATGTATTATTACATTTCTTTGTAGAAAATATATTGTTAATTGAATCTAAAAATGGGATTTTCCCCTCGTTTCTTAATGAGCCTATGGAATGAATAATTTAGGAGGGGTGTCAAAAACAGGATATTGCCTGTGGTTGAATGGGACCCTTGGCTCACTGCCACCTCCTCAGACAAATGATGCCTTCCTTCCATCCGTATGGAAGCATGCCGAAGTGGTGACACAATCCAGATAGCACCTTTTGGCACCGGCGTTGCTTAGCGACTGAAGAGGGAAAGTGCTGCAGATCATCGGAAAGAAAAGGAACTTTTTTATGCTTCCTCCTCCTCCTCTTACCTTGCTTCGTGTTTGCATTCATCACTCACTTACATAATCAGTTCTCGAACATTGCTCAATACTATACGGAAGCGTCATTATGTCTATTGGTATAGGAATTCCTGCTGTGAATAATGATGATCTGACAATTGAAATTACGAAACATTTTGAATCTGTCTAGATTTATTTACTATTGAAATATATAGTATAAAATTTAATCAATTTTTCGTCATCTTTTTTTATAAGAACACAGGAAGTGACTTTTAGTTAAGTACTATTGAACATCTTTTAGAACAAGAATATAAATATTTTCGGTTTTTAATAATAAGGTTTGAATTACGATCTGTCATTAATTGCTTATTTATGAGCCCTTGTTCTCTATCTAATTGCTGCTGCATTTTTCGTGTTCTTGTTTTTGTGACATCTTCTGTTGCACATGTGATACTTCTCAACCTTATAGCAAACTTCTCAATTTCATCGAACTTTTGAGGGGAAAATGAATTTCATTTCATTAGCAGAAAGATCATGCATTCAATTTAAATATTCGTGTACGCTTCATAAGCAAATTTACTATTTGTTACTCAGGTTGTATGTTAACATTTTAAAGTATCCTCATTTTAATGTCATAATTATTAATTTGAAATATTGTATTGAATAGATTATTACATAGCTTTCTAGAAAAAATTAATGTAATTATAGCATAATGTATGTAACCTTAAAATGAAACTAGTTTTTTCTTGTAGCGATTTATTTATGTCGATTTTCTGGAGGACTCACGCCTTGCCTGCTCCTTAGATCTTATCTAGTGCCTTTTATTTGTTTTTACTCACTGATTGCAAAATTATGAAACATTTTACTTATTTGTTAGTATATATTATTTTTATGTAAAACAAAACAAAAATTATATTTCAGTATTTTCTCGAAATTTTATTCACTTTAAGAACAAAACTGCCATGTTTTTCTGTTTTGAAATTAAGGTTAAATATCCTGTTATTCCGTTGTATGGGCTCTAAAATATTTTAATACTTCGCTTTTATGGTTGGAAATAGTTTCTCTCCTTTCAGTAATAATTTTTCAAACGTGTGTTTCATTCTTGAAAATTCTCATATTTGTTCCGTGAGAATCAGTACAATTAAGGGGAAGAGTAAAAATATTTCTGAAGTGCATATATACGAAAGCAAAAAAGTCGGCTTTTTATCAAGCCTTATTCATTTCTCTTTTGGTATTTGCGCAGAGCGTCTATTTTAACTTGAAGGCCCCGTGTGCATGGATTTGGCCCATCTGCCGCATACACTATTTCGAGAGCCTTTTCACCCGGCATTGTGGGGTGGAACTGAACAGAACAGAAAGACTCATCCGCGAGGGAGCGAAGCTTTAATTTTAACGAATTGCAGTAATGAGGGTTTAAGTTTTCTTTTTTTCTAATCACCTGTATATATAATGCCCATTCAAGTTCAAACATCAAACTCATGAAGTACTTAAAAAAGCAATGTATATGTAGCATTGATTTAAGTTAATGAAATACTGTACTAAATTTCATTAACTTAATTTAGTAATTTCCTAAATCTGTAAAATTATGTATTTCGAGAGTAAATTTTTAAGAAACTCAAAATTTAAATGTCTTATTTTACAAAACGCAGTGTTCTTTCGGATATGTGACGATTACAATTTCAAATTCTCGTAATACCTTTGTCGCTTGGATATTATAACGAAGAACTTTTCCTAGTTCAAACAAAAGGTTATTATTAAAAGTTAAATTATTTTTACTTATCCAATGTTTCAGGCTATATGTTATCAGTAGTACCATGTATAGTTAGTTACTTGTTTTTTTACACTTGTAACTTTTTTAATTCTACGTTATTGTTAAAGAGAGAGAAGACTCTAGAATATTAAAAGAGTTAAGTTATACTTCTAAGTTGCTTCAAAAATATTTTAGCTTACATGACACGAACCGACAAATTAAGTATTTCTCCTAGTCCTAGAATCAGTTCGTTTAAAATGTTGCTATGTTTTTTGGAACAAAAATATTTAGAAATAGTATTAAATCCTTTAGTGCAGTATTTTAGTATGTGAAAATTTATTTCGAAGATTTTTCCAAATTATTTGACTTCGGTAAATCAAAAACTGGGTTAATCTTTATAAATAAATTTTTAAATTTTAACGGAATCCGTGTTTACTCATATAAGTTTTTTGGTTACTAGTTGTAAAACGTTGAGATGATCTTCAAAAGTGTTGCTCAACTTTAATACTTAGGAAACGAATGTTTTCAAATACTTCGATGTTTTTTGGTGTAGTAATTTGCTACAACAAAGACACGAAGCGTTTTGTAAAGATGCTTCCAGGAGTCTCGGAAGCAGCCACCGGAAAATATACTACGTAAGGTACTCGTTCTTTATGACTGCAGAATCTATTTTTACGATGGCATCCCGTTATGTCTACACTCGTCTTAAACTGGGTCTTTTTTTTCTGAAATTGGCCGATCCTTATTTACTATATTCCCTATCCTTTAATAGCGGTCCGTAGTTCCGGAAATGTTTTGGAGGGAGATACACATTCATGTTAAAATAGAATGGACGCCGACGAGAATCCAGGTCGTCCTTTATCGTCGCCAAAAGGGATTCGGGCAAGAATGTAGAAAGGATTTTATCGAGCAGAAAGATTAAACATTTTTATAGTCGGCTTCAGAAAGAGGAAAACAGTGGGGGGAGGGGGTATATGCACAGACAGAGCGCCCGCTGCGTTTTATGGAGCTTGAGTACTGTGTGTGTTGTTTTCCCTTGTGCGCATTAATAAGATCGCACTCTGAACATTTCTTGGTGTTTTGACTTTCATTTTACTGGAGAAGGAGAACATTTTTGCATAATATTATAGTTCTGTGCCTGTACTATTCCAAATAGTATGATCATGTATATAATAAAAAAGCTATGCATATAAATGAAGAAATACGCGCTCTTCTTTTTAAGTGTAAATTGATGGAATATTATTTCTAATTTTAAAGTAATCCTTTCTGTAAGAAAATTATTTCAAGGTTAAATGTTATTTGCAGCTTCTTGAAAGAAATTTTAAACAGTGATGATCAATGTGTTTAGTGGAATAATTGTATTCGCATGTTAAAAATTAGTTCATATTAAACTTAATACTGATATATTTATAAATATAATATCAGCATATTATAAATATCACTATTATTAATCATTATATTGCTTATAATAACATTTATTTGCATTATTAAAATTTGTATTTTTTGTTGTTGTTGTTGTCGAAAGGTGAATACAAAAAATCCCGAGAAAATTTTTCTTCACATAAATGAAACGAATCTCTATAATAAACAAAATGTCTTTAAATAAAAACTATTCAGTAGCCAAAGTAACAAAATTATCTTTTTAATGTTGAATAGACTGATTCACATGGACCAGCGTAGAACAACAGAACTATATGTTTACATGGCTGGCTTTTCACCGATCGAATCGTCTTTGCTGGAAAACCAGTTTTACAGTTTCGCGGCAACAGAAGGTATCGACATTCGCTTTCTCCAGCCAATGACGAATGCTATGCATTGTTAATTTATGAATGGATCTCGCTCTATTTGCATTTCAGTTTCTCTAATAGTTATGCAACCTCCTGCATCAGAAGGTCTTGGGTCGCATGCTAAACTTGGAACAGAAAGCATTGTTCTCTTTCATTGTCATTATCTCAGCGGAAGGAAAGGGGAAAGAAATTTAGGTTTGGGTAGACCCGGTGTCTTTTGACCGTGTAACACAGAATCTTGGGAAACGCGGGTGCTTTGACCCTTCGCCATTTTACCTGGCGACATCTGTTTGCTTTTTTCCCTCCAAGAGCGCATTCTATTTTATTGCTGTTTACCATTGTTTCTAAATTGGAGTGCGTGGCGCGTGCCAAGTTGGCGTAGATTGGCGCCCCTCCAAAGGAGGGGGGGAGAACATTCCTCGGCTATCGTGGGAGGTATCAGGTTCTTCCAGAAGGTGTTTAACAGAGTTTACTTTTTTTTTACCTCTCTTTCTATATTTTTTACATGTGTGTTTTAGAATCCAACCTATTGTTAAAATTATCCAACTTGATACAGTTCTTTTTCCTCCTCTTTTTTTCGTAAATAGAAGATTTTGCTATAAAAGGAATAGTAGGTTATATGAAAATAATAAAACTTAGCTTTTGCCTAATAGTTTTTTGCTAGAACATGAACTTAATTCTAAACACAAACTTTTAAAGAATTTCGATATTCTTTTTATGTTCTGTTAGCGAATATATATATATATATACATCAAACGAGTTGACTTAACATTTATGTTGCTATCTCTCTGAAGCAGCTGTCTTAAAATCTGTATTTTGGTCTACTAATTTACAATACAAAGCTTTATAATACAAAGCTTTGGCTTGCACCCATACCTGTCATAACTGACTAGACTTATTTTTCTTAGGAGAAGGATAAGATTTTTTGCAGAGTGATAAGATTTTTTTTCAGACTGACAATTCTTCTAATTTCCTCTGTTCCTACTGCATTCATTCTTAAACTTAAATAATTGTTTCGCCTTCTAATGAATTAGTAATAATTATCATTTTCATATATTTGTGACTTTTAATTACAACTAATGTATTTTACCCTTTTAGCATTTAATAGATTTGTTTATTTTTTAAATAAAGTAATTTAAACTTATTTTTACATTTGTCGTTGCATTGCACTTGAAACCATTTTGGAAAAATGTTACTTTAATCTACATGTTTTCAACACTTCTGGAGCTTGTATTTCTGTCTTTTCCTTATAAGTTTTAAGTTAGTATTTCATAAAATTTACTAGGACTATAAAGATCCTGGAAAAAAAAATCGCTGATACGAAAATCTTTTCCTGTATCATTCGAAAATGGTTGACGTAATTTCATCTAAGCGTCATCTTTTATTCAATACTTTTCCCTAATAATCAGATCTGAAACATTTTGCGAACTGGTTTTAAATAAGGATTACCATTTCCAAAAACAATATTTTTTCACTCATAATAATAATCATAATTTTTTCACTCACAAAAAAATAATATTTCAATCATTATTGTAATATTGTTTCATTTCATTTGTCAAGTTACTCTAATTCTTAATAAGAACGCTTCCAGTTAAATTCAAATGATATTTCGTTAATTGTCTTAAATGTATAAAGGACGCCGTTTGGAAAAGCTGATCGTCATAGAACATTTGCTGCTTTCAATTAAATGGGCCTTGGAAACAAATTACGGTTGGGGAGTGATACTGATACTAAGTTATTTAGATCAAGTCAGTTCGTATTAGATAATACGCAAGACCTTTAGTAGTTTTTGTAGTGTTGCAATATATGTCGCAAGAAGTTATGTTAAGAATGATGACGTATTTGATGATGAGTTTCGTTGATTTCGCTTAAGTAATCCATCTTTAAAAAAAAATTGTTATTTATCTTTGTATTCTGACTTCAAAATAAGCGTATGTGTTCTTTCTTTTGGTGACAGAGAGCTTGTTTCTATTGTTCCATTTATAAAGCTCCAAAGGTAATCGAACGTAATATTGTTTAGAAATATATATCATGTACCGAATTCGTTTAAATAATTGTAAATTGTATTCTTTTTAATTCAGAATAAAAAAATCTCGAAATCAAAATTCAAGTAATACTGAATTTTCTTCTGACTCTAAAATTTTAAAGCTTAAAAAGTGTTATTTTTAAGACCATTCACAATTTTTTTAAGAATATGCTTAGTTTCTTACTCTCACTGATTTTATTCAGTGCTGTATTGACATGAATATACATTTTCAGGTACATTTATTATTTTTTATGCTTTGTGTTCTTTTGCAAAAAAATTGTTTTTATTTCGATAATTTATTTCTGCATAAAGACAAAAAACCAATTATACGGATAAAAAGTTAGCATCAATAAAATATTCACATTTCATTCAATGTGGAGGTTATCCTGTTAAAAACTTAGCTTATACCAAAAGGATTAACTGCTAATGAATATCAGAATCTTCCAATTTTCCCTACCGTTCGATAGCAATCCCCCGCCCTATGAAACGTGTGACCCAGATTCCGGGGTTCAATATCCGGCATGATGGTTCGTCAGCATATCAGAGGGGGGGGTTGTCTCTGTGAATAGAAAATACCGTCGCGGCCGTTTCTGTTGCATCGAATATAACAGCGGTCGTGTGACGTAAGTTAACGCCGTCTACCTTAGGTAATGAAACATCCTCTCGTCCTTGGTCTACTATGCCATTTATGCATTCATTTCTCTTTTTATTTCATCTTTTTTCCCTATCAAAGCTCTCTCGAATCTGGTAATTTACTGTACTATTCACGTGGTGTAATGGCGCGGTTTGAATGTCGTAAAAAATTGCGAATTTGATCATTCTCAATCCGTCATCAGTATTTTCTTTCCCTTTCTAAATTACATTACGTTACGATGCTACAATAAGTTGTTACATTTCGCAATCTTATCCAACAGATATAAAAAGAAGAGAAATATATGTTGCGAAACAATTTTTGTCTATTGAATGCTGTTTCTATTTCATTGTATCAAACTGATCAAGATTTGATATCGAAGCGTATGTGTTTAAAAAATAATCTTTGTGTTATGTTAATAAATAAAATTAATTAAAAGTCTAAAAATATGACATTCGTATTTATCTTCACTTTTAATTAATATTAAGTCTTGAAACCCACTTTTTAATGATGTATGGTAAGGATAGGATTCTATTGGCACATGTAATATTCATTCATAATTTTCATTTCATTTCATTTAAAAGGCCCTTCAGTTACTAATTGTGTCCGAAATCCTCAGTAAGAAGGTTAAATGGAAGGAAAAAAATTGTTCTTTTAATGTGAAGTTCATCAAACGGCTTTTTTCACTTAATTACGTAAAAACAATTCAAATTTGATGAATGTGGAGTTTTTCAATTCCCGTTAAACAAACATTTTTTAATTTTTTATTTTATCGTTCACAAATAATACTTAATCTTGCCGCAATGCCACTGAATTCGCATTGTCGTGTTTCACAAACATACAATATGGACATGGAATTACGATGGAATTCTATTTCATTTTCACCACATGAAAAATAATGTTATTGATGCGATTTTTTCCCTCATATAAGTATCTACGAAAGATATTTAATGAACCATTTTAATCTCACATAAGATTGAAATCCTAAACCTTTAAAAGATCTGTCATCTGAATTATCTGCAATGCATTCGCATTCATCTGGCAAAATATGTAATTGTGAAGATTTGTTGTCTATGTAGGCGTCTTGGAAAGCTTACACTTAGCAAACATTTTTGAAAGTTTTTTTTTTTTTTAAATATTTCGCATGTTGTAAATAAAACTATATTTTATTTTTCACATATTCCTCCTCCTTTTTATAATTATTGTCTCCTTTTATATAACTATTGTTATCTTGAAAATGATTTTTTGTTCCTCTTTGTATTTTGTTAGTCTGCACATGTGATTTTTAAGAAAGTCTGAAATGTACGTATATATGATTTCAGTTCTTTTTATTTGAACATTTCTTTACAATGCCTCCTATTCTTGATTTTTTTAAAAAACATCGCATGATGAATTGCGTAAAATTCTAAAGCACGTGACTGCTCTTTATTCTTACGTTTGCATATCTCGTGAAGGTCAGTCTATTCAATTTTATTCTGAAGACTTTTTTTAAGTATCTGGAATATCTTGTAATGTTGATCTTCTTGATGTAACGTTTTTAAAGTATATCTTACTGTAACTATGTCACTTCCTCATAGTTTAGAAAAGAAGAAATGTTTTATTACCACTTTTTAAAATGCGTAGAAAACAATCTAGCGAAGAAACCGTCAGTTCGCGTTATCGCGGTTTCGAAAACAAAAAAAGATGCGTGAATAATGAAAACTGGGTTTATGTAAATTCTGCTGGAAGTGAAGGAGATAAAATCGATAAATCTTAACCATTGTACAAAATTCGAGAAGCCGTGATAGCCCAGTAATTATAAAGCAAACCTCGTCTCTGTCGTCGTGTGAGATCCTGAATCTACAAAAATAGTCTCATGAAATAATATAGGCTTATTCATGTTAAGTTTAAATAGATACCAAATTCCTCACATGGAGTAGTGTGAAAATTTGGAAAGATGGGACCACAGTTCAGGTGTCGTCCTCGTCGCTTGAGTGGAGTTCGAAATTATGAGATGTTATCGTTAGTCCTCGCATAATTGTAGAGCGTAATTAATCAAATCAACCAAATTATGTTATGCAGTGGTGCAGCCACCGCCGTAATGAATGATACGAGACTCCCAAGCTACAGGGACCAAGGCATGTGTAAGCAAAAATCGTAGAATGTTAAGAGGTCCCGAAAAAGGGCCCCCATAGAATTTTGATACAGGGCTCATTCAGGACTAACTCAGCCAGTGATATTATGTATAGTTAACAAGCAGTAGCGCACACAAAAATTTTTCAAGGGGTGTGTCCAGGGTCGAAAGTTCACCATTTTGGTATTATGCTCCGATACGCCGCCCAGCATATTCTTTTGATTTTGACGATTTTAAGGGGGACAAAATACAAAATTAAGTATTGAATAAATAATTATGAAGAACAAATGCATAATTAAATTTTACGTAATGTATACATAGGATTATAACCAATCGAAAATAAAATCAAGGGCTATGGGGGGTGTCTGGACCTCTAGGACTCCCCCCTTGTGTGCGCCACTGTTAACAAACCGTTATCTTAGTGGAATAATAGCAATTAGACAGAATCGAAATTTAGATAAGAAAATCATCTATAGATTGACTATTACTGGATTTTTAGAAAAAAATTATTTTGTCGTTACTTTTTGTGCGATAAGAGTCCATTGGTAGGAGAGAATAGAGCTCTCTGAAATCCCAGAAGCCACGCGTCGGGATTGGGAGGGCTTCCTGCCGAGTGTATCCTCATCACAACTTGTTTCGAAAATAGTTGGTTGCCATGTCTCTACTTTATTCTGCCGTGTCCCTTGCAGTCTGCCGGTAGCGAAGCTGAGCTTCAAGGTCCCACTTGTCTTGATTCTTACGAGTCTCTCATTCAATCCAGAAGCAACCGTGCGTCTGGGAACACTGGGGTAAGTGTGCGTTTCATTTGCATGTGTCTGGGATGACGCCTGTGATTTGAAATACTGTTTTGCCACCTGTCGTTGTTCGTTGTGGAATGCACATGGAGGTGGTCGAAGTCGATCTGCATTGTTTTATTTGTACATGCTGGCATAAGTTTTGCCAAAAAAAAAGCAACAAATTCCTAAGGAAATGGTTGGTATTTACTTTAATAGAATGCTATCCGTCATACATTACTATACTGTCGAAATATCTTGCTCTGATTAATAACTGCAATTAACTATAAAAACAATTATACATTAGAATGTGATAGTACATTTCTTACGTATTAAAGGAAAATCAGTTTACTGAGATGCATTTATGAATTTCGGTATGGATTTCATACAATGCAAAATGGTTTAGAGGGGATGATGTACACAATTTAATTGGGGGAAGGGATTCCAGTGAGGTAACATCAGATTGGTTCCTACAATTTATTTCGTTCAATCAGTGTAAACATTTATTTCTCTATTCTGTAATAGCTACTATTATTATTACTTTTATGAGATATTGAATATGTGTTTTGGTCATCGGAGGTATACTTATTACACGTTTCCCTACTTTTAAAGAATCTCGTGCTTAGATTTTTCTCTTAACTGTTCGCTTTTATTATGATTCGTTGGCGTGGCATTAACGGAATATGAGAGAATTAAAATATGAGTTTACATTCAGATTTATTAATCATTACTTCATAGATAATTATGATTTAATTATTATGTAATATAATTCAAATTAAAAAGTGTAATTTGGATTATTAGTGTGTAATCCCATTTCTTTAAAATCTGTTAGACACAAATAATTCCTCCTTTCCCCCTTTTTTTTAAAAAAAAAAAATAAACGTAAGTAGTTTTTATTAAAAAAAATTTTTTTTTTAATTCTCATTAACGTAAATTAATCGTATTGCAGTATGGTTTTCATATTTAATGAAATATTTTGTAAATGTAAACATATTTTAAATAAAAACCTTTTTTTCATGCCAGAATGCGATTCTTTACACATGAGCACTAACGCTTCAATTTTTTTCTTCTGTGTTCAACTACCAACCGTCAACGTATGGAGTGAAAGTATTCCGAAGGAAGCCATACTGTTTCTAATGGCTATAATGGTAACATTAATGATAGGTCACGCATGGGAGATGTTTAGCCGAGCGATATTTCTGATGTAGGGCGGTGTGTACATTTTCCCCCCACGGCCCTAATGGTTTCCGCGTCCTCCAAAATACTGACCAGACTGGTTTTGAAAATTATTCTCCACGAAAACTTCTGTCTGGAGCGACGCGAAGAAAAAATATTACATGGCTTTAATTTCGGTATAATATTGGATAAATAATATTTTGGAATGTATCATTTGTAAAAATATTATTTTATATTTTATTAAACAAAAAAAACTAATTTTCTTTTTAATTATCTCTTTTTTTTCGTTATATTTTTTAAACACAAGAGTAACATTTGAACATAGCAGGCAATTAGAAATACATAAAAGATCTATGTCACTAAAATTCCTTGTAATTTAAAATAACTTTTTATAGAAAATGTGCTTTGTTTTCTAATCCACATATGAATTGTATAAATTCACCAATAACATTCTGAAAAAGCAATCATCTATTTATTGTAGAACACAAATGGAATTTGATCCTCATTATTTTAACTGCTCTGATTCGTTTGTTATCATTTGTATTCTGCTCATAGTTATTTAAAATCACGTAGGTACAGTAGATGTGTTTATATTTATTCATTATTATATTAAATTCTAAATATTGCGCAGCGTTGGGGGGGGTAAGTTGACCCTTAAAAAAACGCTATACTATCGTATTTAATTTAAGTAGAATATTAGATACTAGCTGTTATACCCGTTCTTCGCACGGGTGAACTGAAAAATTGAACAATACAGATTGACTGATAAAGAAGTTTTTAACGAGTTAATTTTACGTGATTTGCAAATTAAACAAAAAAAAACTTTTTGCTTATCTCAGCTAAATAAAAAAACCTGTTTGTTAAATTTTAAGTCTGTAGACCTAATAGCTGATAAAAATGATTTTTCTTTTATCTATAGCTCCCCGTAACTCTCTTGAGGATCGATTTTTGAAAAAACCTTCCTAAGCTGAACTCTGCTCAGCAAAAGTAACACATTGTTAAAAGTTTTGTGTAATTAACGCATAAAATAGTGTAAATAATTTAGATCTGAAAGTGTAATACATTAATATTACTTTCTGTTGTATTTATTTTATGTTAAAATTGTAATATTCGCGAGCAACGCCGTTTCTTAAATTATAATGGCGATTCAATGAAAAACATAGCGAAATGTTGACGATAGAGTCAAGTTGGCAAATGTCTAGCTACTTTCACAGCTCGAGCTTTATTTGAGCTTTGTAAGACCCGCCGTGTAGGGGAGCGATGCACGTTAATACTTTATCCACCGCATTATGATTTACTGCAGTTTTTTTACTTCAATATTTTTTTTTGGATCACTACATTGAAAATTAAGGGATATACATAAATAAAATACTCCATTTTGGGGAAATTAATCCGTTAGAGCGAATAAATTAAAGATATTCCTCTGTAAAATTAATTATATACACCTTTCACTTAAAATAAAGAAGACCACAAACATCCAAACAAACTTTCGCATTTATAATATATATCTTGATTTTTAAATATAATTTTCGTATAATTATATTTTTATTTTATGTTCTGTACTCATTTTGCCTTGCTAAAAATAATCTTTTTTTTTTTTCATGAATGAAATCTTTTTTTCAAGATAATGTCCATTGTTTCTCTTTATGCTTGTATGAATTTCATATTACTTATTTTAACAATTAATAAAATATTATACAAATGAACTGTTCATAGTAACACTTTTTTGTTTATTTTATTCGGAACAATTTTTTTAAATCAGGATCTTTTATAAATTGAAGCCGATGTTTAATGACATCATAGGTAAATTGTAGTTAGACTTTGAGTTAAAAAGGGGCTCATTTTGAACACATAAAAAAATATTGGGAACATGTTTATAAGTTTTCTTTTACTGGTGAAGTAAAATACTAAAGGAGAAAATTCAATTCTTTTGTAATTAATGTTTCATTTTCCTCCCAAACGGGATGACATTAAAAATATAATTTATCGTTTCAGCTAGTCTAAATTTCCCTTCCCTGGCAAATTAAAGCCGATTTCATAGTTAAAGTGTTGCTTCTTCTCCGACTTCACGAGTGATCGAGTTTAAGTTAAATCATTGCATTAAAAAAAGGTTTCCTCTCCCTCCTTCCTCTTTTATCTCATTGAAAAATGTAAACAAGTCGTTCGATAACACAGCTCCTAAGAAAAGTGTTTGTTCAACTTTTTTGAAATCTTGTGTGTTTCCCTCTTCCTTCACTTTTTTCTTTTTTCTCCACTTTTCCTTTTCCCCTTCACGGCATGCAAAAAAACCGTAAGCACTATTTTTTTTTTCGCCGCTCCGTTTTCTGACGTCACGAAGCGATCACGTGTCCAGCCCGTGACGATTAATGAATGGACGGTTTAACGCACTGAGGAAATGGAATAGAAGGATGATAAATGTAAAGTTCTTTCAGCGCTTCGTATCGGAGATGTAGCTTTTTCAAATCAGTAGTTGTACTATTTATGTCACATGTAGAATCTCATTTTTCCCCATTAGTAGACGCGGAAGCTTCTTACGATTATTTTTCTAAGTTTTTCCTACTGGACATGAGTGCATATAAGATTACCTGCTTGTTCCGATCTAACTGAGAAATTTCCTCCTGTTATGTAACTAAGAGAAAAAATAATACATATTGAAACTATATTAATTATTGTTTATACTTTATCAATTTTTCGTATCCATGCATCACTGGCGCAGTTAGTCTTGAGTGGGCCCTGAATCAAAATTCCTTGGGAGCTTTTTCTTTGGGGGGACTTAATATTTTACGATTTTTTGCTTACGCATGTTGGGGCTCCTGTAGTGCGGGGGCCTCATATCATTGATACGGTGGTGGCTACGCCCCTGCCTTGTGTATATTCTTCAGATCAGGACTTCCCAACCTTCTCACCGGACCCGTCAGCGTTTGATAATTTTACCGAGGCCCGCCTGGGGGAGAAGTTGATTGTTTGTTTTGATTGAATAATTTTAATTCGATTGTATTTAAATATTCCTTCAGAATAAAATACAGTTATACCGAAAAATGAACATAAAGGGATTTCCATGGAAAGTCACATAACCCCGAGAGAAAACACCTCAATAAATAAAATGGAAATTATTTAATGTTCCCTTTAGGCGACCTGATACTTTTTAATCCACGGACCGGTGCCAGCCCGGGAATCGATGATTTGTCGCATGTCAAAAGTTTATTTGGGCTTAAGACTGCAATTTTCATCAGTGTATTGATCTTCACAAATATCTAATTCTTCTTACGCTATTCACTAACGATTAGCCAATTATAATATAAACAAATAATACATTCACAAACTGAATTTTCGAAATATGCGAGATAGATCGGTTTTAAAAGTGATCATTAAAAAAATTTTAATTTGTGATGTAACATTTCCGAGATTTTCGTTTTTAAAGTGCTTGAACAAGCATGCTGTTTTCCCACTAATGATATGGTCATTCCAATTTTTCCAAAATTTTTCGTACGAAATACTGAAGAACCACCGCCGTTTGGACACAGATATTGAATATTAATGGAACTTATTTAAAATTTTTAGAATAAGATTTAAGATTTTTCGAAGTTTGTTCAATCTTTTGATATTATTTTACTGATAACAAAGCTTCCTTAGATTTATTTGATAGATTTATGATAACTGAAGTATAGCTCTATACATTCTATAAAAGAAATTTTGCTATAAAATTTGGGTATTTAAGAATTTTTCACTCGCAATTTCTACATATCAGACAATAGCCAAGTACATTAACCCCATTAACTGTATGTTGAAATTCAGATTGGCCGCCAAAGCTCGTACATTTAAAGCGTTTAGTGGCGTAAAACGTGGATTTACTTTTAATTTTTATATGATTTATTTTATGAATATGCGCTTCTTGTTCAATGAGTCATACATCTTACAATAGCACATGCTTTAAGGCAAACTGATTCTTTTGTTGATAAAAATTTCATTTTTATTTTTATTCCGTAAATCTCAACACCCGACATGAACTTTGCTTTTCAGCCCCACGGTAATTCTGGCGCCTTCGATAGGGATCTACTCAGAACTAGAGTACAATAACTCGTATCTCTAGTGTTTCCTCCAATGTCTCTCGTGTGTTTTATATTAATGGTCTCATTTTTTACATCACCTCACGTCTGCGCTTCACCTTTCCTTTTTGAATCATTGTTAATTTTTCAGGTACCTCCGTGTTCTTTTTTCGTTTTAAGCTTTCTCTGAAACTAATCCACGTGAATGATAACTGCCATGCTTTTTTTAAACACCCCTTTGAGTTAGTCGAGCCAAGTGGATGAATATTTGGCATGCTCGCATTTAAAAAATAAACCCTTTCGTTCTGCTGAAAAAGAAAATGAAAATATCTCGGCCTTGATCTATCGCTTTTCTGGTGACCTTTTTGCATTTCGGAAGTGGCAACGCTATTTCGAGACATGAAATATAATTGCCAGCAGCCGATTGTTTCGATGGGAGATAGTCAGGCTTTGTTCTTCGTGACACCGGCACTTATTACCTAATTTGTTAGATATTCTGTTGCCAGTTCATTTTTGTTCTTTATCGTCTGCTCTGTGGTTTCTATTTTTGAAGGCGGTCGCAGCTAAGTAGTCTGAATATGCTTCAGTTAAGCCCATTTACGGAGAGATGCCCTCCGAAACTACACTTTTACCTTTTGGCATTTCGAATGCTAGTTACGTGTGCTCATTTATTACCGAGTAAATGATAGCAGTTTTCAGAACTTCGTGCGGGAAGCTATTTAAAAGAAATTTTTTAAGTGCGAGACACAATTTTGTTCATTTTTAATGTTTTTTTTATGTAATATAGGGTTTTTTTCCTTGGAATATATGTTAATTTTTTAGAACATAGACTATATGCATACATAGAGTTAGTTGCTTACGGTTTGTTAAAACAAGGAACTATTCGTAGAAAATTTGGATTGTAACTGCCGAAGCTTTTCTTAACAGTTACCTGAAAAATAACTAATCCGTTTCGAAATATTTATCATTTCATTGACGCGAATTATGATTTCTTTCCAAACACTAGAAGATGTTTTCATTGCTCACTTTGGCTTACATCTCAGTTTATTAATAGGAAGATCGTATAGATTCAACGTTAAATTCTTCAATATATATATATATATATATATATATATATATATATATATATATATATATATATTCAAACAAAAAAGATATTGTAATAAGTTTTCTGAAGAGTCTACTGCACAGTGTAAAAACATAGAGAATAAGATATTAGCTTAGTTGTCGTTTTCTTCACCTATCTGGCCATGGTTAAGAATAACAAATTCGATCAAATTTTTATTAAGTTTATTGTAATATTTCTTTTGCCATATTTTTCTAAAACGTTCCTAAACCCGCCTGTTTTTACCTGAAATGAGAAAAAAAGTTCGGGGCTTTCATTTTATGCATTAAATTGGATAAAACTGGGTACATATTTTATCATAATTTAACCTACAAGCTTAAGATGAACCAGAGTTATTCGCTGTTTCCGTATTGACGCTAGATTTGAAGTTTAAAATGAGATATCTACATGTAACATAAAAATGTTTAGTAGCTGAAACGTTATTTTGTTGACATTTATTTGCCATTTAACATTTGAAAATGAATATAAATACAAGGAAATGTAGGCGTATAAGAAAATGCGGCACTGTATGTTTTAAGAGCACCACTCGTGAATGTTTTACAAGCGATTGTGATGACACTTGGGGTCGTGTTTGCGTGAGGCCGAAACAATGCAATTTTTTGAAATATGTCGATTGTTTTGTATGCTGGAAATTGGATTGTAGACGTGTAAGGAAAGGGGAATTGTTTGAAGTATTTCAAACGAAAAGTTTCGGCGATTATAAAACACGGATTTGTGCTTATAAATTGTGTTCAAAATTGTTTTAACAATTCTATTGAGGATGTTGAGCCGGGCATTTAATGCTAATAAAATCGCTATGTTAAATACCCTTCTATTCGCTTTGACTGTAAAGTATTTTCATAGGAAATATCAGAACGTAGTCGAGATAAATAACTTCTGATTTCTCCTTAGATTTAAAATTCTGACTGTTTCTGTTTTAAAATATTCAAGTAATAGGCATGACGTTTATTTCTTTTGAGTGCATCAAATAATCTCACAAATTCATAACTAAAATACTCGATGGATTAAAAAAATGCCCATTTACATTTATTTGTGCATTTTTTTGTGTGATATACCTTAAATATGTTTGTTCTTGTTTTTAACAAAACTTGTCTTCGATGTATGACACAAAAAAATAAGAAAAATAACAATATTGGTAGAGTTAAAAAGTTCCCATAATTGATGTAGAATTTCATTTATTTACTTTTTTGCATAAGCATGTTATTTTAAGTTGCATTTTGCATTTGCACAATACGTACAATATACATCTCGTATATGCTTTATACACAATTTTTGAAAATTAAGGAGACAGATATGTTTGTGTAGTGTATTAAGTATTCGTCACCTTTCACTTCGATTTCTCACTGCAGCTGTTGACGTGGTGTGGAAGTCTGGAGAGTTGGTTGCCAACTCAAGTCCCGTCATCGTTCCTCACTTGACCTTGGTTCAAAACACAAAGTCCATTGTTAAAATCCCTTTCGTAGCTTCTAAGTCCTACTTTTATGAAACAATTCACCTCACTATGCTTTATACTTTTCAGGATGAACAATGATGAATACCTCTCCTCAAGGATGAACTAATCATCATTGTTCTCCTGCAATCGTCTCCCCCACGCATGTTGCGATGCTTTTCCTCGTTAAGCCTATGTTTTCATTTCTTCGGAGAGAAGTAAGACTTTCTCCCATTTTTATTCATCCGAGCGATGTTTCTTTATTGGGGGCTTCCCCCTGATCCGTTTTCTTCTTTTTGATGACGCTGCATTTTGTCTAAATTTAACCACCGCATAACTGCCGCCCGCTCACAAAACAGGCGCTGCTGCAGGTTGTGTGGACCAAAAATAACACCTCCAGAATTCTTCTCAGATAATGCTCTGGCGAGATGCGAAATCCGGAAAGAAAAGAGAACGGGGCAAAAAAAAAAGAAAAAATGATTGAGGAGTGTGGGTTAATATACAAAATATGCGTTCCCGTGATCTTTTTTAGAATGGATTCCTTCTCATACTCTTCTCGCCACTTAATATTTTTTGAGGTACTTCCACTTTTAAGTCCTTATGATGATCCATTTTCTGTTACAAATAATAATGTTGTTGATGCGCAGGCACTAAGCGTCTTGTATTTTGTGAACTTCCAATATCATAAATAAAATCTTTTTCTTTATCCTCTTTTGACTTTTTTCACGTAACAAAAATTTTAACATGTTAACAGATCCGATTTATATTTAAATCGAATATTGATGGTTTCATTCTGTCTTTACCATTCTTTTTCGTACATTCATTTTCATTTTTTTTATGAGAAAATCGCTCGAAAAGCATTATGTATATAAATAATTCCTATTTTACGTGCCAGTATTTTATCCAATATATTCTATGCTTTAAATGATAATGCATAGTTCTTGTGACATCAAATAACATTATTTTCATTGTCAAACATTTTTGAGTCGAATTGATTTTCTCCTGTTAAATTATTTTATTTTATTCTATTTTTTTTTAAAAAAAATGCTACTTTATTAAAAAATGGAATGAGGTTCTCCTCGTGATTTTGTAGGTGTAGCTATTTTGTCACGTATAGCTATTTTGCTTAAACACTTTGCCATTAAATACTTTTTATATATAAATGTTTTCTTTTAATAAGTTACAAAAGTTATTACGAAATATGGGACTTCAAATTTTTTTTTCTCTATAAAAGTTTTAAATTGCAATACAAAAGTAAATTGTTATGAAATAAAGTAATTTTGGAACTAAAGGATTCTCAGATGCGTGTTTTTAAACACAATTTCAAAGAAAGAAATTTTCATGTCTTTGTTACCTTCCCCTTTCAGCATAACAATATTTCGTAAACTATAACCGAAATTGCATTAAATAAATGAGAATTAATTTGGTGTACTCGGCAAAATAACTTCGTTCGGGGTTATGTTGCTGCTTTTATTTTTTATAGGAAATCATCAAATAGTTGTTATTCTTTGAAATTCAATCCATGCACATAATTTTCTTTGCTATTTCAGTTTTCTTCATTAAAAAAAACAAAAAAAATTGTTGCGGGATTGCTGTAAGTGGTAGTAACCCGAAGGTCAGGTTTCTCGTAATCCTTTCACCGCGTTACGTAAGAAAAGATTTTCACCTATTATGTGTGAATGCGACACGCATATTTGAAAAACATAGCTCACTTATCCAGCTGCTTTGCGTATTTGCTTCTATTTTACGGTGCGTTCCAATAACTTTTTCCTATTGTTTTAAGTATTTTTGAAAAACATTTTGAGAGCCTTTGTGATTTTTGTGAACTTGACAGAAGTATGTTGAAAATGTGTAAACTAGATGAAGATCATTGCTTAAAAAAAAATAACGTATGAAAATCTGCATATGTGAAACAAAAATTAGTCATTTTTCATCAATTCTCCTGGAATAAATTATTTGTACGATTTTTCTAGAAATATATAAACGTGTATGTTTTACTTGCATCTGTGTGTGGATAAAAACTTTTATTATGAATCATGTTGGAATTTATCATTGCAAAAAATATCAATTTATTTTTTTATAATCTAATGAGAAATCCTTTTTTGTTTCTTTAATAGTGTTTTCCAAAGGACAAGTCGAGACTACCTATTATCGTTTTCTCGCAAAGAATGGGGGCCATGCTTGGCTGTTGACTCAAGCCACGCTTATCTATGAAAACGGATGTACCAAACCGGAATGTGTTGTCTGTCTTAATTACGTATTGAGGTAAATTGAAGGAATTGTTCGTAAAAATATCTCATTAACATTCCTTTATTATCTAAGCATTTTCATCTAAAAGTTGGTGTAATTGTATGTTCTGATGCTAACTGTAAATTTTTTGGATATGAAATTTTTGAAGGTATTCCAATTTTTCTTAACTGAATGATGATTAATTTCGAAGATTGTTTTCGTACTATTTATGCTTTAAAGTATTTGTTAAAAAATACCTTAAAATTAAGAAATAAAATAAGAAAATTTAATATATTAATATGGGGAAAACTAGATGCATCTAAAAAAGATATATTTATTATAATACACACTTCGAATAACTAATCCTTAATTTACTTATATTTTATTTCATTGTATCATTAAATTATAGTTTCTTTGACATTTAAACGGTTTCGTTAACCTCTTTTAGAATTATTTTTAAAACTAATTAAGTTCTCTTAAAATGTGTGGCATCAGCGCAACTTGCGAACTGCGTAGAATTTGTAGTTCGTTTGTTAGCGTAACGCATTGATTATTTCATTGACTGCATCATTTTGTTTTTTAGATAGATGCATTTTTAATGGATTTAAGGTCATTTTTTGGCATTACCTTTAACGCTAAAGCAAAAACCTGACATTTTAATCCACTCAATTTTGGGAATTAGCTATTTGTAACTAGTTTTATTAATCTGCAGAACTTTATTAAAATCCTTTTTAGAAACATGTGTAATTGACCAGTTTTTTCCCCCCTCTTTTATTACACTTGCAGCAAAATTGAGAAACAGGATGAAATCGTGAGCGAGGAGCAGGAAGAAGTCGCCGCCAAGGTTCCCTGCCCAGCTGAGAAACCACCGAGCGTCGTTTCCCTTTCAACCACCCGATCTATCTTCGCCCCTAAAGAAACAGATATGAGCAAAGACTTTCTCAACTTTCCCGATACAGGTAATTGAGTTATTCTACTTCAAGAGTCGTACTTTTATATCCTCCTTTTTCATCAGGTATAAATACATTTTTAAAAAGATTACATATCTTCAATTAGATAAGCATCAGATTTGTTATTTTGTGTGGTGTGTAATTTAATCTTCAGCAGAAATTAAAAGTGAAATAATGTACTTGCAGTTCTCGATTTTTGTACAACTTGCAATTATGTATTTTTTAGATATTTAAATGATTTTGTGTATATGTATTGAAAATGAAATATTTACAAGAAGTGCTGTGATAATTGATTGTTTTATTCAGAAAATAAGCTATAAGAGAAAAAGAAGAAAATCAATTGTGCATTAGCCCACCTTTAGCCCCGATGCAAACTTTTATCCTACTAAGTACTGATTCGTAGAGTTGACCGATGTCCTCCTGTGGGATTGCGTGCTTTCATAGTTCTAATTGGCGAGTTTGATCGACGGGGGACTTTGTTTTATTGGAGAGATCTGGGATCGTGCTGGCCAGGGAAGTGCTGAAGAAGTTCAATCGAGGAAAGCGTGTGCGCACACGTGCTGCAACAGGACATTATCCTGTTGAAATCTAAGCCCGGGGATCGATCCATAAAAGGGCAAAACTACGGGTAGAATCTCATCGATGCAAAAACGTGCTGTAATGGTATCATGAGCAATAATCAAATGGATTTGGCTATTAAATGAAATGACACTCTATACCATGATTCCTGATCGTGAACTTTACGGCGAACAACACGCAGGTGAGGATTCATCCACTGCTCAAGACATTTCCAAACACGTCTTCATTGATCATCGGGTCTCGTCAAAACGAGACTCATCCCTAAAATAACCAATATTTTGTTGTTCTCAGTAATTGAAACAATGACAATAATTTAAATAATTGGTGATTTTCATCAAAACTGTCAATTATTTAACATCTGCTAAATAAAATAATTCAAGATTTAATACTATGTGAATACATGAGATGAATTAGTTGTTCGTTTAAAAATCTTTCTCTGTGCCGTACCTTAAATATTTTCTATTAGAGAAATTCATTATGAATGAATATATATATTCTGTGTTTTCGCAGACATTCTGTTATTCCAAGAGCCCCTCAAAGATTCGAAGCTTCAGCTGGAGCTCGACCTGTTTCCCGATGAACCATGCAGCATCGAGAGTGGCATCTGCGACGACCCCTTCTCCTACAGGGACGACTCCCTGTCCTCGCCCAGCTATTGTGGGACGCCCGAATTGGTAATCCATTTGCTCTTATTAAACTTTTTGGCATTTTAATACGATTTGCCTTTTAATGTTTAACTTTGTCGAAAGCAGCTGGTGGTGGTTTTTCTAAACATGTGAGGGTAACTCCAATTCCTTTGCATCACTTCTAGTATCATTTAATACAAATCTTGAATTCAAAGTATATATGCCTCCCTTTTTACTGTTACCTCGGAAATTTCCTTATTGCTTAATGAATATTCTAGATTACTTAACTTTGAGCTTCGATGCACACTTTATTTTTCCTACGGAATTCCTAACTATCATTATTTGCTAGTTTTAAGTGCATTTAAGATAAGATATTTGTTTTTATGTTCATTATGTATGAGGTGAAAAGGAAAGTTTTCCTCTTTCAGCGGGGTAGCAACAGTACGTCCCCCAATACTCCCGACTCTGGCAGCCTATCCGATATACCGAGCTTAGATCCCATTGATGAATTTTCCAACTTGGACCTCAAGTTCAGCATGACTCCTTCCGAAAAGGATCCGGATTGCTTCGAGGTGAGCAATCCGTTTTCCTAAGCCCTGTATTGTTTAATTCTAGGTGTTTTTCTTTAATTTTAAGTAATGGTGTATTATTGCCATGTTTTTTTTAGCTACACAATAGTAATTTCTATAATTAATTTGTTGTAAGTTTAGTCAGACGCGTTACTTAGATAATTAAAATTAGATTGGTTATTTTATTTATTTTGCTTATGTTTTGCCAGAGTTAATGGAGTTACTATAGCTTAAACCTTAATTAAGACGAAACTGTTATTATTTTGGTGTATCATTCTTTGATTTTATATCTTTAGTTTTTCGTAAATTAATGTTTAGAATTTTTTATTAATCGTCTTTTTACGGTTCCAGTATTATTAAGAATTGTAGATTCGTAGAGATCTTTA
Source organism: Trichonephila clavipes (assembly GCA_019973935.1). Taxonomy (NCBI): domain Eukaryota; kingdom Metazoa; phylum Arthropoda; class Arachnida; order Araneae; family Nephilidae; genus Trichonephila; species Trichonephila clavipes. The sequence continues at coordinate 248,120 of BMAU01021340.1, read as the reverse complement.
TGAATTTTCGAGTTAGAAATGTTATTAAATTTACACGTTAGAAAAAAAATTATTTTTGTTAAAAACATTTTGTTATACTATATACATGTTGCTTGAGTTGGGTTGGGTTGTATCAATTGTTACAATCCTCTTAAAAAATTTATTTTTTTAAATCATTTTTGTTTACTGAATGTGCACGGACTGTGGACTTTTTCAGGAGAATCTCGACTTTAGGGCTCCCTTCATTCCTATGCAAATGGACGACGACTTTCCTTTGATCAGCCCCTCCAACTCTGTGATGTGGGGACCTCAAGAGCCCCTACCCAAGAAACCTTCTCAAGACAGGTAAAAATTTCCTAAGTTCTCCCCTTTTTACTTCATTAAAATCTGATTATCAGTTTATGCATATGTGACCTTTTTTTATGTAGAATAAGAAAAAACTAAAATTCGGATATGTAAACGAGTTTGTGAATTTAAAAAGATTTTGTGTGTGTGCAGAAAGGAATAGTTATGGATGAGTTTGTGGGTATTTGCATATATATATTTAAGAAATAAATCCGAATACATATATGTACACTGCTAACAATTAAAATTGCATTGCAATGAAGGAGGAATATTACAAACGTCTGATTCGCTTGAAAAGATAAAGTTCTGGTGTGTGCAAATGATAAGCATTTAAGCTTAATCAAACGACGCAGGAAGGAAAAAAATATTCCAAACTATGTATGTAAGGAAAAGTTACGCATCTGGCCACGGATAACCTCTGGTTCACGTCGTCAGTAATCTGAACAGAAAACATTACATTTTTCTCAAACCGTAAAACCAGTGGATGTGCCCTATCCTCGAGTTCGTAATCTTTCAACAAGATAACGCAAGACTGCATGTTTCTTGTCGTGTTCTGTCCTACCGCAACACAGATGGTGTTCGATTGTATCATCAGCTCGTTCTCTAAATCTTTCTTCCACTGAAAACTTATGGTCATGGGTTGCTAAGAAACCGGGTCGCCATTACTCTCCAGCCACTATGATTGTTGAAGTTTGACATAGATTTAAAGCAGCATGGAATGACTGGCCTGTATGTGTCATCCAAACAGTTTAACTCAATGAGGTTACAGGTTAGAGCCGTTTTTGGTACGAGAGGCAGCAGCTATGTGTATTAATTTCAGATCCTGTAAGCCTCCAATTGCGTACTAATGTAATCATCTTTTCTTCTTACTATTCTATATACGTACAATGAGTAAAGTTTTGTAATTTGCTTTCCTTACTGGTGTTGTAAATTTAATGGCCAGCAGCAGTCTATATATGAAACTCAACAATTCAAATTGATGTTTTTCGATGTAGAAAGAAAATTAATGGCATTTTTTAAAATCTGATGGTAATTATTTGTTTTTCAGGTTATCTGAGCCTGAACCGCAACGAACTGTTCCCAAGCAAACCTCTCTGACTGAAAACTCTCTCAGGTCCAGTCTGGCTACCTTGCTACAATCTGACCTAAAGAAGAACCCTCCCAGCAAACAACAGGAGCGGAATGGAGTCCACCGGAGAGACACTACTCTCCAAAAACGGTGGCCCAATTCCTCCATTGACAATAATAACAACAACAAAAACAGCTCTTTGAAGCAACGCAATTTCACACCCTCAAAGAGCTACAACGGTGGCAACGGAAACGGTGGCCACATAATCATGCTCGACAGCATACCTGTGAAAAAGCAACCAATCAAATCCACTGCCTCTCAGCGGCGGAATGGTCAGACTGCCTCTAGTGATAGACGGTCTAACTCGCCGCCTTTTGGATCGCACACTGCAACGGTCAAAGTAAATGACCGACTCATCAAGGTGCAGGTTTCTGTATCAGAATTACCGACGTCACCTATTGAGCACAAACAGCCTTTCCCCTCGCCTCCAGACCCACCTCCGAAGAGATCGAATGTGTCGCGCCCTGGACCTATGGAGAGCCCTAAACGTCTTAAATTAGACAATGTTGGCTTTTCGGGTAAGAAACTTTGAAAAACTTCTGTAATTATTCTTGAACTGTATAATTCGGTTATATATTTCGCATTTTATTTTATAAAAACTAATTCTTGTGACTTCTATATATCAGGTTGTTAGAATTCTAAATATTAGAATGTGATGTTATTGTATGGTCCAATTATGATTTGCAAATTTATTTACTTATCCTAAAAGAGTGATGTGCCAGTTGGGATCCACATAGAACCCTCCATCAATTTGCTGACAATCCACCTTTATCAGGTCATATAATTTAGGGTTTCATGGTCCAGGTTTAATCGTAACAAGAATGATTGCTTAAGTCTACAACTACAAGTTAAATCTTCTTCAAACAAAAGTAAAGAAAGTCACATCTATTTTTTTTAATTATAAGAAGTATTTAAATGTAAAACTTCCAATGATTGATAATTTGAAATCTTTTTCAATAGTTGGTTTCTCTATTTGTAAAACAATGATTTCTTTTTTTAAAAAATATTCTATCCAAAATATGCTCTAATGAATTAAAACTCTACAGCATGCAAAACAATTTTATCAAAAACAATTTATTAAACTTGAAATACTATACAGAAATAAATATGTATTTTTAATCAATGAAAAGGTTCTGGCTTTCTCTACGTATGAACTGTTCATTAAATAAGATGAGTTAAAAATAGTTATAATCGATTATATTCTTTGCTGTAGCTATTATAAAGGCTGTTAAAGAAAGGCTGTGTTAAAGAATAAGATCAGAAAATCGAAATACTTTTCTTCAATAAAACAAGACGCTTGAAATAACTATTGCATTCTAATTTCGTTATCCTATAGAGAGCAGCATATATACTATTTGTTTTTGCCGGAGTTGATTTGTTTTTTCTGGTATAAAATGTATTCTGTATTTTTTCTCCTATATTGATAAGCTAAATTAGTTTTCTTTTTACATGGTTAAAAGTCAAAAAGTATCCGTGCTTAGTTCTAATCCAAATATGCAAATAATTCGACGAGTGACTCCAACTCCCAACATGAATTCGGATTCCTTCGAGCGGTATCTTTTTAACGGTATCGAACATTTTGTTTCATGCATGGAACAAAATGTGTTGGATACCATGGCCCGTTGAAATGCTTGGTCCGCCGTCACTATACCTATTACCCCTTAATGGTCCATATTCGCACAAATTGTGATGCAAATTAGAAAACATCCTAAGGACCGGTACATCTCTCTGTGGTTACCTTACGCGAAACAATCTTTCTGCTTCTCGTGCATTTCTCTCTGCCAATTGTTTTCTTAAATGCTCATGTGAACAGTGCCATGTAGCGCCTAACGGAAATATTTCCGACCATGTGTTGCTATGCAAATCTGAATCCTTGTGATGTCAGAAGAAGAAGAAAGTTAGAAAGTCAGAAGTTAGTGAAATCAGATTGAAATTTTAAAGAAACAGATAGCACTCTTCCTAATTTAAAAAAAAGACTTAGTTTGGCCTTTTTTTTTTAAATCGGGCGAAGACAGATTTTAGTAACAATGATTTTATAAACTACATATCTATGTTCAGCACACAATAAATAACATTAGTTACTGTAAAAAAATTTCTCTAAAGCAAAAAAAGTTGGTAAAATAACTGTTCATGAATGAACTGTGTATAGTATGTTGAACTTATTTAAAATTAAACATAAAAGATACAATATTATTAATTGTAATGTGCGAAAAATTCTACTTCATCAGAATTAATATTTAGGTATTTGTTTCATTAATTACGAATGAAAATTTAATAAACTGCTTCTTATATTTAAATTTAGCTATGCAAATAAAAATGGATGCAATAGCAAAGTCCAAAATATAAACTGCCGACAATGAGTGTCATACAAGATAAAAAAAATACACAATATAATTAAAAATAGAAATGAGACATTGTACAAAAAAATTAAGAAACGTCTTTTTAAATAAGTATGATAATATTTTTTACGATAATCTCAATAAAACGAAAAAATCTTTGCTACTGCCATCTATATTTTGAGTTGTTAAACGAAACATCCCACGCGGAAAAAAATCTTTCTTTTTTAATTTAGCAAGTTAACAGCAAAAAAATTAAGATCGAGATTGCTATCCCATTGCTCTTTCTTTTAAAATCCATCTATTTATTTCTTCCTCTAATTCTGGCCAGTGAGGTTTTCCACTATGATCGCTCTTTAACTTCGATCACAATTTTCGAAGTTGGTCTTGTTTTTTCTCCACAAACGAATATTCAATTCATCAACGTTGAAAAACGTTGCAGTTTCCCGATTTCCAACTTCAGTAGCCTTCTCTATAACTTTTAACTTGAAGTTTGCAGTGTAACTTAATGCTTTCAATTCAGCATGATGAAAACTTTCAAAGGACGTCATAGTTCTAGTCAAGACAAAATTGGAAATGGCGTCAGCGACTAGTAACTACTTCTTCCTTCCGAGGAATCGAATTCGTTTTTGAATGTAGTTGGACAAAAACTAGTTATGGCTAAAATGCGTCATCCGAGTCATGTAAACGCCATATATTATTTATTATATAAAACATAAGCGGCATTTCTTTCAAAACTTTCTTGTTAGCTTTTCTGATGGAGAATGTTTTTTCTCAGATAATCCGCGGCAGCGTATAATACGTACAACGAAATTTGAAACTTTTAAACACATAATCCGCGGATTTTATACGGGAAAATGCGGTAGATTACAATAGTTCTTTTTATGATGTGGTGTTATATATATACTAAATCAGAAATTTTATTTCTACTTAAACCTCTTGACATACAATGACGAATCCGAGAATCGTGCATGAATTCTATGTTTCTTCGAACACTCAAGATTTCCCCCCTCCCTTGTCAATGGTATCAGAGACTCCCGGGGAAAGGGAGAGTGTGCATCCAATTCCATTTTATATGCATGTCAAAGAGTTAAAAAGCGATGTGCGAATTGGATTAACGACATTGATTATATTATTTTCTACTTTCAGTAACCACCAGAAAATAGTGAGTTGCATCCACAATTAATAGCAATTTTGCTATCTCTAAACATCGGTACATTAAAAAAAAATTACCACCGTTTTTGAACTTTTTCAAAAAATTTAAGTTGAATAGTTTTTGAGATTCCACAAAAATTTCTTTACCGCCTGCTACATTTTAAATCTGGGGTGTCCAACCCAAATGACATTGCGGGCTACTTCGAAAAAACATTATAATCTCGCGGACCGCTCATAAAATTATGTACCTTTATATCAGATTAGGAAACAAAAAACATTTATTGGAGTGAAAATTTAATACAGAAGGAATTATTATTATTGTTTTCATTAGTTTTCATGTATACCCAGACATAGATAATATAATAATGCAATGATCAAATAATGTTTTAAATATTACAGTTGTTACTCATTGTTGAAATTTGATAGTGCTGTTATTCGCAAAAGAAGTAAACATTGTCTTTTATCTTAACCGTCCTGAATTATTTTTTAAACTTTAAAAAGCATCTCTGACTTTCCTCTCGCTTTTTGTACTCCAAACAGAAAAGGAAGACGAGAAATGAAAGTTGCACACACAGAGAATCATGTACCATCCATAGTAAAGGATATGCATAATGCAATTCGGAATTTATTAAAGTAATTTATTATAGTAAAATCAAACGTAACTGTTTGATAAAATATAAATCTATTTTAATCTAAAGGATGTTTCTATTATCAAAAAGGATTTATTTTAAAACAAGAACAGGTAACAGGCAAATACATTGTAGATTATTATATATGTATGAATTTCCCGTCAAATAAATTTCAAAATGAAAAAACTTTCAAAACCTGATATTTAAAATTTAAAAAAAAAAGAGTCGGTGGGCCACAACTTACGTACTGGCGGACCGCGTGTTGGACACCCCTGTTTTAAATCGACCAGACAATGGGGGTTTTCGTATTGTACTATTTTACAAACATTAGGGATAGCGTATGCAAATTTAACTTCTTGTCTTGGTTACTTTTTCGTGTAATTTCGCTTCTCGTGCAATGTTATACTTGAATAAAGTATATTTTTAGTAATATATATGGTAGGTTGTTTTTTTATTGCACAGTTGAATTTAATTTGAAAAAATCGTTTTTCATTCAATTGGTGCTTGTCCAGGACAAATGATGGAATTCAAATAATTTAACATCCAATTTACAGCTCATTGAACAATGAATTTTTATTGTGCAAGTGCTGTTTGCTGTTGCCACCACCAAGCTCTTCAAATTCGATTTTTAAAAAATTAGGCTAAAACGACTGAATCTCACCAATAGCTACGTCCGTGTAATGAGTTTTCATGCTCGCGTTTTTGTTGTTTATGAATTTGCGTTATTAAAATGTAATAATGTATCTTTGTTATAAAAAATTAAGCTTCAATATAAAAAAGAATCCTGCCTGAAAATTAAATAAAAGGGATATACTAATACAACCATAACTCAAATTTATGATTATCAGCAGTATTTTTTAATTATTTTTGAAGATAGAAACATTAGTATAAGCCTGAATGATATTTCGGCATAATCTGTTGCGTTTCTAAAAAATTATGTTTATTTTTTAAAAATGGCTCCTTTTTCCACCACAGGTCCTCAGGGTGTCGCAAGTGATAGTGTCCTAATGAACCTTCTTGTCAGCGGAGAAGATGCCAGTCGGGGCTACCTATGTTCCGGCAATAGTCGATATTCTGAAACCAAGGTAATAAAATTTCACATTTGTGTTTCATAACTTATTAAAGAGACACAGTACGATTCAAATGACAATAATCGGTCAAAAAATAAAGTTTAATTTTTAGCCTAAATTATTCTTTTCTATAATAATCTCAAAAAATTTGAAGGCTCTAAGTTTGAGAAACACAGAACTATATGATTTACTTTCACGTTCGCTTTTATTCAAAGGCAAATCAAAATTTTTAACTAATTTATGTAAGAAAGATAAAATTACTATTTTGTCTTCATTTAAAATACTAATGCTTGTTTTTTATACTGTGCCGAAAGCTTTAATATTTTTTCTTATTGCTAATAATACATGTAACAAAAGTTAATATGCATTTTTAAATCAAAGCAATACTTATTTTTCTTAAATAATTGAATTTATAATTTATATACTTTTTAAGGGGGAGGGAATTTTCAATAAGCATTTACGAAAAGAAGTATAGTACGAATATGAATCATGTAATCACAAAACTCATACCAATTTTTGTAGGGGAAGAATAGCATTTTAAAATCACTTCATGAATTTTTGTTTCCTTAAAAAATTAAATGGTTAACTTTTTATGAAATTTTGAGCACAAAATCTGTTTTACAATTTTCTGTTTCTTACAGTCTGTTTAATTTAAAAATCATTAAATTAAAAAAATTGTGTACATCGTACCATTTTTCCCCTTAAATTCATTTCAATGCTTTCTCAACAAATAACTCTTCTTTTATTTTACAACCACTTAAACTAATTGATCCCCATACAACCTCGCTAATTTTCTCTCTTTACTGCTTTTCACTTTTTCCTGTTTTAACTTATCACTTCCCTACTGTTGAAGACATAATTGCATAACCCAGTTGTGGAAACAGCGTCCTCTATTATCTAATACCTTCAGAAATATTGGCAGAAGTACTACTTTACTGTTTTCGTTATTTAATTATTTTTTATTAAATACTTGTAGCTCCCGCAAATATTTTTAATTTTTATATTATTTTAAGCAAAGAAAACTAATACTATAAAATATTACTTGAAATCATTATCGATTTCATGAAAGAAATTTCGCTCTTGTTCTTTGTATGTTTTTTTTTATCAATTTGTTTACCTTCGAAGCAAAGTAGAAATAATTTCTCAATTTACACTAGCCATAAAAATGAAAGAATAGTGACAAAAATAAAACGTAACCGATACTTTATTAATAATTATCGCTAGAAATTTGTACAAACAAGTGTTAATTATAATGTTTCACGATTTATTATTCGCGAAAATTTGAAGTTAAAGCCAAATTCGCGTAAATTGGAAAATGATGGTAGAATTAAATCGCCTCTTATGGAAAAAAAACTGTCTTTAAATTTCTGGATGGTCGGTCACCTCGAATAGATATGAGTGTTTCACATCATAATTTCAGAGACTGGTATAGTGTTGATCAAATCTTGTGAAATTGAACGTACGTCTTTCAGCTCCTGGAGGGTCTGGGGAGGAATTGGGCTTACTAAGGCATCCCACACTTGCTCATTTGGGTTCTAATCAGGTGAGTAAGGTGGCCAATCCATTCGAGGGATATCTTCTGTTTGCGAGTGTTCGTAAAATCGCATGTGCTCGAGCATTGTCATCCATAAACAAAAACTCTTGGCCTTCTGCTGAATAACTTGGAATTCCAATACCTCGTCTACATATTCGAATGGTTACAGAAACTCCCCTTGAAAAATATGCAGCTCGGTGTGTCCATTTGGCGTGGTTCATTCCCTAACCATTAGACCGCGGTTGCGAAAACGGGATATTTAACGGACTAAGAGAAGTAAGTTGGATTACCTCCTCTCCAGATCAAAACGAGTATAAAATTAGTGTCCAAACTATCTGAAATCTTCAGTTAACAGTACTCGGTCCCTGTCTTCTTGGCTCTATTGAATATGACGACGGGACTCTAGTAGCTATAGTAAATGGGGCTCAAATCATTGGTTTTCTGGAATATAATTCAACCTATTTAAGCCTTTGTACTGCAGTGGAACGGTTGATACGAGTTCCTGTGGCAGCCTGAAGATCATGTACCTTATAATCACTTCGCCGTTTCTTCTAGCCAAAAATGACCGAAAACTGTCTTCGGATGCAGTTGTTGCTCTTGGTAGCCCTTGACCACGTTGATACAGTGCTTAAAAGGTGGCTCCAAACTTTTGAAATGACTCTGCGATGGATATTCAAATCTCGGTCGACTTCTATTTGTGCTTTGACCCTCGATTTTACCAATTATTTGCCATTTTTGGCCTACACTTAAATGATGCCTTTGAGCCATAACTAATGCGTCATTGTTAACAACACTACTGACCAGAATTCTAACATCTCCATTGCGCTCCTCATGTCTATCACCGAATTTATATGCAAATTCCGGCGCTAGCGTATGTGCCGAAGTGAAATTTTATGTTCCATTGTATCTAATTAACATATATAATTATAGAATTCGGGCATTGGTTGCAACATGAACTTAGTGGGCATATTTTTTCTCGTTATCCTTTAAGCGTATTTTTACCTTTATTTATATTTAAAATAATAATATTTTCATTTGATCAGTCGATTAGAACATCAATAATACAAAACAAACATGTTATTAATAAATAGGTGTAAACAGAACTAAAACGCAGCTTAATTATATATTTTTTTTAAAAATAAATTATTAATATTACAGGTATTATTTTTTGGAATAAATGTCTTCTTTGACCATAGAATATCTACAGATAATTAATTTTTTTTTAAAAAAACCCATACATTTAGGGACTAATGCTCCTATGTATAATTTCTATTTGTAGTTTGAACCTGCTGTGCTCTCCCTGCCATCAAACGAGAGCAGTAAACACGAAATGGACACAGGTCTGCTGGCCTCGGACCAGGAGCTTCTGAACTCTTTACTGAATATCAACCAGTATGATGCAGAGGTCAGCATCCCCATCCAGTCCTCCCATCTACTGCCTGGGGACGATCTGCTCACGGCACTCGACCAAAACCTACTAAGAAACGTACCCACGCTCGTCTGAGTCCCCCACACCACGTGCCTGGATGAGGATTCCATTTCTGTGTCTGTACAGATCATGTGGACCTTCGTGCCTACTTGGATCAAAAGGATATGGCTTGCTTCTGTTTGTTCTTTTAAAATCCTCTCCCTTCTGCTGGAGGCTGAATTAGATTTTTAGTCGTGTCTAATGCCCTTAGGATGCAGTAAACTGGTCTGGCATGAAGTGAACTCATACGTGAGACCATTCCATGGTTTATATTGTGGTCTGCTTTTAATTTGGTGCATAGGATGAAAGATGTTAATTGGTCAGGATTAGGATTGAATTTTGAGAGAATGCAATCGTGTGTTTTTCAAAATTCAAGCTGTAACCAGCTTGAGTGTTTGAATTCCTGTGATTTTTAATAGAAGCTTTTGTCAGATGTCATCTTTATTCCCAAGATTTACTATACTTTCTCATTTTTATTTTTGGTTTGATTTTTTTTTATTTAAATTTTTAATATGTACAGAATAAATATATTTAATTCTTTTGAAAAAAGTATTCTGTGAATCAAAGCATTATATATGTGTCGGACATTAATTTAGTTTATTTCAATTAAACTAAATGAATGTTTGACATCTTTCAAATAAGTGCTAAATTGATGTTTAGTATTTCACTTCTTAGAACTTTTCTAATTTGTCTTTATGTTATTATTTTTCAATATAACAAGAATTTTCTTTTAAAACCTTTCTTGAATTTTGAAAAACTCAAATCGAATAAAGTTAAACAATATACTTTTAATGAAAATATGCAATGAATCATTTGTCAACAAATTCTGAATCAGTGACTCATACCGCTCCATTTTTGATGTGATATTAGATACCGATTCTTTGAAATTTTTGTTTATTTTAATATTTTTATAACCATAATTAAAAATCAACATTATAAATGTAACAGCGTCATTGTTTTTATTTCTGTCCAAACAATTATTTTATAGAAATAACTTGTTCTTGGATAAAACAGTTCAAGCAGGCTTATCCAGAAGCTCTTCCACGTGATTTTTTTCATCAAAAATATTTTACTGAAATAAAATTTTATTCTAAAAATCTAATTCAGCTATATTATGTCTTATTTTTCACATTTTCCATTTGTCATATCCTGTTCATATATCTTCTATGTTCTTGCTTGAAATACAATATTATGTACCATGACTATTTGTTACTTGTTTATTTTTCTATCTTTTGCGAGAAAAGTGCACGTTCAGACACACATTAGAGTAATTATTTTTTAGTTTACATAAAATACCATATACATGTTTTTCATCTCTGTACTGTTAAGACTAGAGGAATGTTTGACTCAAGATGTATTTATTATACATGTCAGTTGTAAACAATGCTCTCTGCATAATCATTTGTAGAATCAGGTTTTATTTTTTAGAAAGCAGGTTCCTTTGTATCAGAGTTATTTTTCTCTCTTCTATAGATAGCAATTTAGTGAGGCGAGTTTCCAGTCATTTCAATCAATGAATTTATTTTGGGCTGATAATTAAGAAAAATAAAGTTTGAATGGGAATTGTGCATTTTTTTAGAAAGGACAATTAAGTATTGATTAGATTTTGAATCTGTCATTCAAAATTTAATAATGAAGTAGGATAAAAATATTATCGGGATTTATATATAATTATTCCAATACAAAATATTAATTATAACCACCATGTTGGATATGTTCTGAAAAAGACTGTTTAAAACCAAATGTTTAAAAAGAAATTAAGCAATCGATACATCTTGACTTGAAACTCGCCTATTGCGACCATATGTATATATTTATATACGTTATATAAGTATATATATATGTGTGCATTCATGAATATATATATATATATTTACATAAATATATAAATAATGAGAGTTTCTTTATATTTCAATGTATATTCTTTGAGTAGTATCTATATCCTTGTAACATCCAATGCTAAGACATTCAAACTATATTGTACAGTTGATAATTTCAGTCATAGTCAAAGGGTTTATATGTTATAAATGTGTGTTGATATCTTAACAATCTTTGCCATCACTTGCATATGACGATTTCAATTCCATCTATTGTCTGTCAATATAAAAAGGTTTTCCTTGATGTGTCCTTTAAATGTTTAAAATATGTGACAATTGCTTTATTTAATTTTTCATTTGGTTCTTCACTGGTTGCAGATATACAACTTTTTTATTATTAGAATAGAATGGCAAAAAAAAAATCTATTGTTGACAGAAAAGTATTTTAAAAATATCATTACTAATTAAAAGTGGATTTTAAAGCAAATAAAATACTGATTATTTGTACTCCTCATTTCAATATCTATAGCATATTTTCGAATATACTTGCAAAATTAGCCAAACTACTCATATACTTACTCCTGTGTGTTTACATATTTTATCTAATTTTGCTGATAAGTAGATTCTGTGACACATCTTTTTGTCTTAACAAATCGAAATAGAACTCATGATATTAATTTACTTATGAGAAAAATCACTTGACCTTACAATAAAAAGTGCAAAAATTCTGCACACGTTCTTAAAAACTATGTTTTGTGGAAATTCAATAACTATCAGTGTTAAAATGTAATCACACATAAATTGGTTTGAAGACAGCCATGTCTCCTTTAGAATAACTATTTGTTGTGAAAAGGAATATACATCAGTAAAATTCTGTGTTGAAACATTGGATTGTCACAACTTGTGTGACTGGTGTAATTTATATATATATATAACTGAGAAGTATGCATTTATGATAAAAAGAAACTATAAAAAAATTGGTGGTACTGGATGCATTGTCAAAAAAATTAACCATGGGGTGCAAATAATCAGAAAGTACCATAAGTAATATTCAGTGTAAATACTTCTTCCCCTAAGATGTATAACTTTGTATTTCCAACTGAGAACTTATCTTGGAATTTTATTTTTAATATGCTTATATTTTACAATCCAATTATATGATGCATTTTGTATACTGAGTATGTTAATTTCTTTTGACTTTAATATATGAATATTAGCCTTATTTCTATATACACAAAAATATTCATTACAATATAAATTATATGAATAATTTATTTTACTTTGACATTCATAAATGTGTGTGTTCTGTTCACATTACAACTGTTATCAAAATGAAAAACAAATTAAAAACTGAACTCACATTTGAATTTTATTACAGATTTGCCATTATCCTACTGTAAAATGCAAGGCCTTAAAACAATTTGAATAGAACTATTTTTATGTAAATGCAAAACTTGTGCAATTTAAGAAATAATTATGTTATATTTTGAAGAATATTATATAGATTTTTAAATATTTTTCATTACATAATAAAGCAATAAATTCATAGGAGGTAAGATGGAAATATATATTGTTAATATATATGTCTGCGTTTTTAAATTTTTATTTTATGTGTTATGTAGTCATAATATTGCTGAACAAAAATATGATTATGCACTCTTAAAATGCATTAATTTTTAAATATCAAAGCATCGAAAGATTTACGTTTGAAAATTATATATTTTGGTGCACTCTATTTTGTTTATGTAGACTCACTGAGTTAGAAGAAAACAAATATTAAACATAGCAGTCAACTTTGCACACAACGAAAAAGCATACCATCCATTATAGCCATTGCTCGAACGTAAAGTTATAAAGCTTCATTCAAACCCTCCAAACCTTTTTGTGGTGCTGCTCTGCAAAGAATCCTTCTGATGCAGCTCATATTCTCGGGTATTGAGAGCTAAATACAATTGATACTAATGGTGTCACCTCCTATCTCATAATGCTTCTGATTAAACGAAGCATTTTATGATATGCATGCGAGTTAAAACAGACACTCAAATAAACATGTGCTTTCAGAAAATCATTCATACAGACTTTCAGTAAAGAAAGCATTTTACTTTGTGCAACTGATTCAATTTCAAAAGCTGGGGATTAATCTCAGCTTCATTGCATTATTTATTGTTTTTCATTTCACATCTCAACTTCTTTTTCCATAAAACAGAAGTGCCTGGTTAATTTGTGTCATAAACTATATGCTTATATATATATATAACTATAAATACTGCACTTTGTTACAAACTGACAACCATGAAATATTGTCATCCAGTTGTGGGCCGAATGGACACGTTTGCAAGGAATTGCTTTCTATTCTTGCATAGAAATGAATTGTATGTATATCTATTTTGTTGTTACGTGTTAGATGAAAATTTAACAGAGTATATTGATTTGTAAATTCATAAAGTATCTCTTTAAGATATATTTTGATGTTCATGATAAAATAAATGTAGAAAAACATATGTTATAAAGATTGCTTAAAATATTTGAGAGATATAATATATATCATATTATTTTTCGTGATAATCTAATAGCTTTTACAAATAAAGATACAAATATTTATCTGATATAAACTTTGAAGTGTCTATTGTGATCACATTTAAAAGAATGTATGTGTGCAAAAGCTGATGTTCACTCAAAGAATTTAGCAAACAAACTGAAAAAAAATCAAAATGCTGGAAATAAAACTGAATGATTGAACCTTATTTTTCATCTTGAACACACATTATAGAGATCCTTAAAAGCTGAGGGTATATTATAGGAAAAAGTTGAATATTTTGGCAGAATTTATTAACATGTTATAATAATAGATAGAATAAAGATAATTTATAAATCTGAGAACATAAAATATGACTCAAAAAAATAAGTTTCAGAAGCACTCAAATTTAAATTCTATTGACAAGATCAAATAGAATGCAGTTTTGAGTGAATTTCATTCAAAGAAATAACTTGAGGTTTAGATATACCATTGAAATAAGCATCTTAAATGCAACTATTTTCCCACATCAGATTTACTTTTGTGTTCCATTAAAGATTCTACCATTATCTCAATGAGCAGCAAAGATGTGAATGCACACTAAGTAATTGTTTTCACTAGCAATAGAAGATAAATTCTAGAAACTGTAAATGAACTGCAATAGAAGCTGTTCGGGAAAAAGCATCTTGACTTTTCAAATGTAGTCTCACAATCGAACTTCATATGTACTCGTTTCTGCATATTCTTTTCAGCCTCCTCCCCTTATATATGATATTTTAACTCACTGCCATGTGTTGAAAGAGTAAACAAATATGTATAAAGTATGTATAAAATGTGTGTATAACATAGGTGCTAAAACGAAGTATACTTTATTGTAGTCTGACATATTTTATTTTTTGTGCTTACATTATATTTTTGTGGAGAAAGATACGATTGCAAATATAAAGCAATATTATGCCTTGTATCACAAATGTAAGCTTATGAAAAGCATAAAAAAAGTAAAATTCTTTCCGTAACTTTCAGTATACCAAGATGCACATAAACATAATGCACATTATAAATGATTTGCATTAAAATAATTATCCCTCACTCCAAATAAGAAAAATTGTAATAGTTTTAAATTTAGTTGTTTGCACACATTTAACATGCGAAAGCTATAATTGGTATAAACCTTATAAATATTTTTAAAGTAATTATGATCCTATAGATTTGGAATTAATAGATTCCATATTTTGCTTATTTACGTTTACAATAAATGTTTTTTTAAGTGAAGTGCCAAAAATTCTATCTTTGAATTTCTTTACTACACATATGCTTTTCATGTGAAGTAAATATATTTTTATGAATTTATAATTATTTATTTTTATGGAAGGAGCATGTATTTTCTCACACCTCTATAGCCAATCAGGAAGATCTTCTGGTTTGTGTTCTACCATTCGAACAGGTGATGCTTATGTCAAAAAGAAAAAAAAGTCATGTTTTTTCAG
The DNA here is from genome assembly GCA_019973935.1 of Trichonephila clavipes. Classification (NCBI taxonomy): domain Eukaryota; kingdom Metazoa; phylum Arthropoda; class Arachnida; order Araneae; family Nephilidae; genus Trichonephila; species Trichonephila clavipes. Next base: position 232,656 of record BMAU01021340.1, on the reverse strand, counting down.
TTCAAAAATATTTTTCTCGTGACATTTTGTATGTTTCAAAACATACACTAAAAATAAGATTTGTTTTGATTTATTGTATGATCTTTAAAATACATAAATCGTGTTTAAGAAGCATTTACCATTTTGCATCACATGTAAGTAGTATTTTAGTATAAAATAAAGATATTCTGCTATTTTCATATGCCATCTGTCTTTTCTTACTTTTGTTTTTTTACTAAAAATTATTTCAAAAATTGACTAAATATGGTTGTTGTTTTTTTCCACACAATTAATGAGATGTAGAAAAAGAGCCAAGTTAAATCAAAATATTCAAATTTCTTTAATTGTGAAAACCAAATCTGAATATAAAATTTGTTTTTAAAATTTAATGAAAAAAAATTTCATTTGGATTCTATTTGTTGATATAATTTAGTTTGACATAGGTTTAGCATGAATTAACTTTTGTAAAAATAAAAAATTTTCCCATAAATTATGAATTGCAAAAGCTAACAATTTGAAATATTGACAATTTCTATTTTTCTCTCATAGAACCAAAATTTAGCCATATTTGTGTTAAACATCAAGGAAACAAAACCCACATATTGTAACCTAATTCTAGTGAATCACATATGATTGCTTGAAAGTTGATAGATCTGTATGTAACATTCTTCACCATTTTTACTGTTAGACTGCATGATAGTCTTTCCTTATTAATATATCAAAATTTCACTATACAACCTCTAAAATCTCATTGTGAAGGAGGGAAGAATGTGTTCTGCATTATTTTCCTCTTATTATAAGCAAGCTTTTGTCAATGTATATAAAAAAACCAAATCAAATAAGCACTGAGAAGATAGACTAAAGTGAAATAGTGCCAAGAGTACTAGGATACTAATCTTTTGAATTAAATTTAAAACTTACAAAATGAGTGAGGCTTTATTACAATTCTAGAAAAAATATCAATATATTTCTAAGAATCGTGCAAGAATTATTAGAATAGTGTATCATAACACCATTTAATGTCAGACATCTAGTGACTGTTAAAATTGATTACAGAAATCCACATCATGTACAAGTTTAGTAATGTGTGGAATGGGGTTTTAATGTTGATCAGGGTAAAAATGCAATTTGAATGTAGTCACTTATATCAATTGCATCTTGAACAGATGTCATAATAAATTAAAAGATCTGATTCATCTTTTCCAAATAAATTATTTGGTCTACTTAGTTCTAATATTCAAAAGTGATTATGTTCAGTAAATTTAATTTTACTAAAACACTTCCATTTAAAAATTGGTTACGGCTACAATGTTATCAATTTTATACCCTATACCTCAAATAAATTTGCAAAATTAAGATATTTCAGAGTAATCACATTGTGCTTAGATTGTTTCATTAAAATATGTTTAATGAAAAAAATTATTTTTTAGTTATCAAATATGTTTATCATTAATATTTTGTCATAAAAACAATTCTAGAAAAATTAAATACGATTTTATTTAATAAAAGTTATATTTGTCAGTAGATATATTCCTAAATTTAGGAATTTTTCATTCTAGTTAAACATTTTGAAAAAAAAAGAAGTAATTAGATTACAAATTAAAAATAACATTTTTCTGTATGTGATATACTAAATTTTAAATATGTTAATCAGGGATTTGACAGTGATTAAGTACATGCTTCAAATAAGCTCATTATTTTAATCTTTTAATTCTTTTTCATTTGATAAAAAAAATTTACTTAATTTTATCCCATTTACTTTTTTATCTTAGTGTGATTTCTTCAATGAAAAATTTCTCATACAAAATATAGGAACATTAAGTGCCATTTATATTCATCCTTACACACAAAAGAAGTTTTACAGCCTTTTTTCCCCCACATGGTCAACATGTTTTGAGAGAGCAATATTTAAATATATAAAAATAGTGATAAGGTATCTGCAACACACAAGCAGCCTGTGCTGTTCATGTCAACAGAAATAAATGCCATTGTTCTCATTTCCAACTCTTATTTCGTCTTACGATCCTCTTCCTCCTCCTCCTCTTCACTCACATCTTCTGCTTCCACGAATTCAAATCCATTCTCAGTCTTTGATATTTCATCCTCACTCCTTTTCTGCTCACTATCAGATGGTTCTTTGTCTTCTCCACCCGACTCTTCTTTACTCTCATCACCTTTGTCCTCAGACTTGTCTTTTGTCTCTTCCTCCTCCTCCTCATCTTTCTTTTTGCTGGAGGACTTTTTATCAGATGTACTACCACCCTTATATTCATACTTATAGAGGGGCCAGAAGGACTCGAAGAACCCAACATCCTCAGTGAGATTCGGAAGGAGCCAAAGATGGTGCTTTCCCAGAGTGAGTACCCAAAGTAGGACAAAAACAACCAGTCGCACTGAAAAGTTTTTAGAAGTTATAAAACATGCAGCTTAATTGAATAATTACATTTGAAAGTATTTCTTTAAAAACCATGGCAAAGAATTATGCATCAGAAAATGAAAAGGCAACTTTTTTAGTAGTCAATGTCCATTGCTTTTCATTTTTTTTTAAATAATAAATACAATGCTTGTTAGAATTTTTTTTTTTCTAAATTAACCACTAAGTGAACATAAAATATATTTTTATTGCACTTTTTTTTTACATTTTATTGATTTATCCCAATGATGAGATGAAAAAGGACAATAGTGCAATCCTGAAAAGTTATCTCCTTCCCAAGCCTTATACATGAATTTAATTCTGATGCTAAGCTATATCTATGTTCAGGTCTTAAAGCATTCCATAAGAAAATATTTGAAAAACCACTCATTCTATATATACTACAATAATAATTATTATTATTATAACTCCCTTTAAGTACCACTTTACAAAATTACCTGCTTTATATACAGATTTTATTTAAAGAGTATCTACTATTTTATTCTCATATATTTTTAAAAACTGTTTTGACATATAAGCATGTACAAACATGCACAATTTTACAAGTATTTAGATTGTGATATATTATCTGATATAAAACCTAAACAAATTTTGGCAAATCATATCTATATACTTCATTTTAATGAAAAAAATAATGCAATTTATCTGAGTAACAATTTTCTTTCACTTAAAAAAAAAGCAAAGTTGAGTATATGATCTTTTAACTTTTAGAAAATATGATTTTATTAAAATTACATATGTTCTTCCCATAAATATTTTTAAAAGATTTGACTAGAGCAATTATATAAATATAACTTTTCAATACAAATATATCAAATTATTTTTTAGAATAATATATTTCACAAATTATAGTAAATTAATATAATATGACATAAGATTGTTTAGGTTTACTTACAGACAGCTAAACCAATGATGAATATTAGGAAGAACGCTGCTGCAACACTAAGGTAATAAATGTAATGTCTTATAGTTTGTGGCCATAGAGGGAAAAGACAAAGCAGCACAGCTGCAATAACTGAAAAATATAAACATTTTTGGTTAGTTTATATGAGCAATTAAGTTATTATCATTTCCTTTTAAATAAAAAACTTCAGTATTTCATTAATGATTATAATTAATAAACACATACTTGATATCTTAAAATGTTAATAATATTACAATTGTGCCATATAAACATAGAAAAATAAATAATTTTATATCATGTGGAAATAGTAAATAATCTTACTCTATATAAATGATCAATTAAGAATATAAATTCTTTCTCTCAAATAAATGTTTTACTGAAGGGGAAATGCATAATCATGTAACTAATGGTAAAATTATGATTTTAAATTAGAAGACATTACATAATAAAACCAGAAAAAAAATAATCAGTATCACAGAACATAACTTAAGAAAATGCATCAATATTGCATAAATCATACAATCCAATATTTCTAATTAAGATTAACTGTTTTTGATGTAAAAAATAAAAGTGACATGGAGTTTGATAACTTACAAATAGGAACTACTTCTTTTAAATCAAAATTACCATTCAATATACTTGAATCCAAACATAAAAGCATTGAATAAATGAATTGTACTTTTAAAAATTACCAATAGCAAGAAACAAAGATATAAATAAAAATATTTGTTAGAAAAATTGAAACATTTGAATGTTTAATGAATAAGAATAAACATTATAAAAGTTAATTGAATACATTGAAATTTTAGTCTTTCACAAATAAGGGCTGAAATATCTTTATATTAATCTTTTGGCTCTTTAAATTGATTAATCACTTATTAATGTTACACCTCAAAACAACATGAGGGCTATTGGTGATTCATAACAATTTTAAGCCTCAATTAAGTGACAAATAGAACACCTGAATTGGCATCCTACTCTCTAAACTTCCATACCACACCACCATAAGGAATTTGAGCCTTGACAGATTTAACATGCATCAGTCCATCTACACAGCAGGCACTTGGTAACACTCAGACTTTAGCCCACAATGTGGCAGAAATATCGGCCATGAGTTTGCAACACTGACCACTCAGCACCATGCCCCTTCATTTGTGTGCTTGGAACTGAAGAAGAGAGACAAATGTTGTGCTCTATTTTAGAGTAGAGGAAAAGTTGATTGACTGATTGTTTATTAATGTCACATTTTGAAGCTACACAAGAGTAATTGGCAATGAACACTCATAATTTCAAACCATGGTCAAATGACAAGGATGACACCTGAGCTGACACATCATTTTTTAAATTTCCATACCACACTAAGTTGAAGACTCCAAGCCATAATAGATTTAACATATATCAGCTCTTCTATGGTATAAATTTTCAGTGGCATGAGAATTGAAACCCACAACTTGATAGAACAATGCAAGCTACAAGTTTGTGTGACCAAGATCACTTGACTACGAATATAATAAAGGATAGCAGAGAAATTAACAAGTGTGCATCTTCTAAAATCCCATTTGTAAAAAGTAAGTTTTCAAAATGTTATATATATTCTATGAAATGAAGGGGAGGAGACATTATATTGAAAACTACTGAAACATTGAAAATTATAAATATTCCATTTAATGAAATAAAGGTAAAATACTATTTTTGTTAAGCAATCAAATATTAATTGAAACTGATAAAATGAGTATCAAATAGCTCAACATACCCATTAGAGTACCAGTTATCCAAGTGCGCAGAGGAATGGGATCATATATCCATACATATGGCTAAAAAAATAATAAATTATTAATCACCATTGCTATTTAAAATGAGTTCTTAGAAGTTGTTGTTGTGTTGTGGCTAATGCCACTTGTCTGACGTAGTCAGATCGAAACCCGCGAAATTCATCGTGGCAAGGGGCTAGAAGTACGCCAGTCGTTGGCCTTGGCCTTGAGCACCATACAGGTGATAGTACGAATTAGCTCGGTTAAATTCCCCAAAGGGACGATAGATGGCGACACCACCTCCACAATTTTGGCATGGAACTGAAGGGGAGGGAAATATTTTCCAGTCACCTGCACTCATGATTCAACCCACAAGATTCAGACCCAGTGATTCAATGAGCACATACCCCGTGTTTACTCAGACGGTATTTGGTGGCATCGAATCCAGGCCTCCCAGTCTGGAGTGATGCTCTATCCACTAGGCTACCCACGGTCCAGTTCTTAGAAGTAAAAATATAATGAAAATAAACAAGAAATATCTCCTTTCAATCAGATGATAGTACCACATCAACCAGAAAGTAATTGATGAATAACAAGACAATATTTAACTTATCACAAATCCACACATATTGTAATAGAAAACTTTATTCTTCATTCAATAAATAAAACTTTCTTTTATTATGCATTCCTAAGATTATTAAAAAAGAATATAAAAATTTTTACAAGACAAATTATACGACTGGTGAATTCCACTATATTGTTTAAAATGCATGAATTCAAACTGAATACACAGTTAAAAACCCAATTGAATTTATACATATAAAATACCATAAGAATTGATAAATTATTTTTCAGTACTCACTTATTAATTCAGAAAATGGAAAAACAAGTAATGTGACTTAGGATACTGAGTATTGTCAAAGATATGGACCAACAGATTTTTAATTTTTTGCGTAAAGTTATGCCTTTGCACTTTTGACAACATGGTTTTAAAATATAACTAGCCCTCCCCTCTCCCATAAAAGAAATCTGCTAGATAACTGGAAGTAACTGAAGAATGTAGGTCATTTTTTTCAGGAAAAAAAAAATTAATGCTCAGCACTTTTATACTGATACTATCCTCGTTCATTATACAGTCATAAGTTAATAACTTTTGTAATCATTATTGTAGCTGAATGAAATTGGTACAACTTTTAATGATTCAAAGAAAATCATATTAATTGGCTTAATTACAAGCTAATTACCATAGCTAAATAATAAGAAACGTTATAGGCCTTTTTTTAATAAAGATAAATAGTGAAAGAATTTTTAAATAGCCTATGTTTCAAAACTTCATTTCAATTTGATTGTTTGAAAAACAATCTTCAATAAATATGAGGGCTAATACTTGAATCAAATAATCTGCAAAATACTCAACTCGTTTTCTACATTCTAATTTTCCAACTAAGAGTTTGTTTTGGGGGGAGAGAGGGAAGGGAAGTTACTTTAATACTTCTTTTATTAATGCAAAAATTAAACATGCATTATTAATACATAAACCATATAAAAAGTGGATCAAACTTTATTATATATTAATACTCTTACCCTCCTCTACCCTTTGGTCCTCTTAAATATAATATATTATATATCCTATAATTGAATACTTCACAAACTTTTTAAAGTATAAGCAAACAATTAAAGATTAAGGAGTTAATGACAGAACTCGTACATTGTTTTGAAAATCAAATGTTAAAATTTTTTTGTGACTGATTTTAATAATTTATATATTTTAATAACAATATTTTTGGTTTTTTTAAAAAAATACTTTAGAATTGTACTAAAATAATTTATTAATTGACATCAACACATTTGGATAATGTTAGGATAGAAAATTCCACATGATTAAATGTTTGAGACACTCATTCAAAGTCCAGAAGGAGGCATGCCATTTTAAATAATATCTAAACTCATACACAGAATTTGATAAAACTTAAATTTAGAGTAATCTTATTATAAAAAATAATTACACAAAAAATAAAATTCTTTATATTTTTGCTTGCAGTAACTGAACTTGAATAAATATTATAGTTTATTAACATATCAGAATCAAAATTTGTTACTTGCAATGAGAACTGAAATTGTTTTAAAAAGTCCCTCATTTTTCTCTTAATTGCCAACTGAATTAAAGATAGGCATTTTCACTAATATTACCCAAAAATTAATCCATAAAATCTTATATGCAAATTAATGATAATAATTAACTTATTTCTAAAACTGCTAGAAAATATGCAACAAATTATATTTTTACAAAATTAATACAGCATTAATAAAGACAATTTTAACTTGAAATTAGATTTTCATCAAGTAAGATCTTACATAAATACTATCAAATTTTTCAAAAACTTTTATGAAACATTAAAAAAAAAGTTATATATTCTAAATAAGATTTACCTCATTACTGTCAATAAATATCTGATCAAGATGCATGTCTAACTTAATTTTCTTCTTTTCTTTTTTCTTTTCCACTACTTCTGTCCCTTCCTGAAATATAATAGTCATTCAAATATAACATGTTTCTTAATTCATCCATATTTAGCATACTCCAGATTGGGGCTACTTTTTGATCATTTATATGCATGGTTTTCAACGTTCAGTAACATATGCATATTTTCACATATTCATGATAGCATTAAATCAATTAACAATACCATAGTTATTTAAACATCATCCACAAGAATTTCTTCTGTCAACAGAGCTAAACAGATTAAAACTATTGTACCTGATTTCATGCGCCAAAATAATTATTCAATTTGATGAAGTCATCATTTAAATGGCTATGTTGCTTGCAATAAGTACATCCTGACCAAATTTTTTCCAACAGAAATTTAAAGTTGTAGATCTCATTTTAGCAGCAGATGCAACATGCATTAGCAATCAAAAAAATTTTCCTGCACCTTTTATTGAAAATTAATACTTTTCTAACTTATTCGTGATGAATTGGTCAGTTAACATTAGTCAGCAATGTAATATTTTTAAAAAAATGCAAAAATGAAATTTTTGTATGAAACTCAACTTAAAATGACATAAAAATAATCTGCATAGAGACCTTACACTATAATTATAAATTACGCATATTAAATAGTACATAACATATAATTTCTCAACAACTGGTTCTTTATTTATTATTAAACAGTACTTCTGAACCACAAATTCACAAAGATATTTTTTGTGAATGCATTGATAACAGTATGTTCAAGAAAAGGTTCCGATAATCATATAGTACTTAACGAATTTAGTGAAAAATTAATTTAGTTTGGGAAGTAAGATTAAGTATGTTACTATACTCTTAATCATACTCCTCAAAATAAATTTATTTTATTCATAATTTTTTTAAAAAAGTGGGTAAAATCCTAGGAAAGCCCACACCCTTGGCGACAAACCGAAAAAAGCGCCAAGCGAGAACAAGATGGCGCCAAGCAAAACCAACAATGGCGGCAAGTTAATATGGTGGGATAAGGAGGATGCGTAATAAAAATATATGTAAACATTTAAGATAAAAAATATAAAAGCAGCACTTACTTTCTTACTACTTATCTTTTCCGAGTGGAAGGTACAACGCAACAGATTTTAAAAAAGCTTTGAAGTTCTCATCACTAAGTGAATGATTGTGTGAGCGTCGCCATATATATTCTGCGAGGTAATGGTCAAACAAACCTTCGGCTTGACTGGTACGATTTCGAAGAAAGCTCTTTCGTTCGTATAATCCCATTCGTTCATCACATTTAGGACATTCATAACTCGAAGCAATCAATCCTTCCTTCATACACCATTCAATCAATTCTTTCTTACATTTCGCATTCAACAAAGTAAAAAACTCTAAGGTATATTCACCCACATATGCAGCCATACTTCCAGCCTGGTGCCCAACAACAAAATGAAATTCGAAATACCCATCAACAAAATAAGAAAATTCTAGAAATAGTTAAGTTTACCATATATCTAGTGTATCAAAGTAGGGTTACCAAGATGGCGCAATTATCGCAAACCAAAATCATTCGCGCCAAGGGTGTGGGCTCTCCCAGGACCGAACCAAAAAGTGAATATTGACCTTAATACTTAAGGAAACAAAAATAAAATTTTAAAAAATCAATGGTTCTAATGAAAGAAATAACACTTATATAACATAAAAGTAATGTATAAAAAGTAAGCATTAGTGATATTAGTAGAGTTATAGAAATAATAATTATTTTTGGAAGTTTTTTATTACAATAAAGATGTAGTACAAGATCTTTAATTCAAAAAAAAAAAGAAAAATTAGTCAATAGTTCAGTTAACATGTTTTGAGATTTCACCTTTTTCTCCTCAATCTTTTCAATTTTTTCAGATCTTTCTGATTTTCCTTTAGACTTTTTGGATTCTTTGCTTGGTTCTTGGACGGGTTCCTCTGATTCTTTTTTCTTCTTTTTGACTTCTTTCTGCACCACAATCTTTTTGGCCCGATGGAAAAATTTGTGGTCAAGTAATCTGAAATAAATGAAAATATTTAACTATTTGTACATATGCAGCATCAGTACCAGGCATATTACAAAATGAGATAATGTTCTCACATCACAGACTAATATTTCTTTCTCCAGGAATTATAGAAAAATTTGAATTTAAATAGATAAATGTACCTGGCCATAAAATCTATTGCAATGTTCCTATTGGAAAAATTGAGTATGCCTTTCTTATTTTCTTTTGCCCATGGAGATTCCACTAAAAGATCCACTGCTTTACAAGCTGAAATAAAAATTCAAAATATATTATGAACTAATAAAGAAAACAGAAAAAATAAACATCCTTAAAATTTATTAGTGTCAGATTTCAAAAAAAGACACTAATAATTCCACTTAAGAATTTATTGCACAGTAAAAAATAAGTTAAAAAAATCTGCCCTCTTTAACTATTACCTACATTTAACTTAAAAACAGAATTTTCACTCCATAAGAAACAAATTACAGCATCTATAAATACCACACACAAAGAAAAGTTTAAAATAAGAATATTTTATATTTTTATTTCTCTCAGGAAATACTAACATTTTTATAAATTTACACTCTTGGAGAATAAGAAAAAGTTTGGAATCTATAATTACAATTAAAATACATATATATATATATTAATTTTTCAACCTCGTCAATTTTGAACTGAATTAGTTACTATGGCAGAAATCAAAATTCTGAATTATTTATCTTAGAATATAATGGAATCATAATTATATTACTAAATAAACTCAAAAATAAATCAATTATGAAATGATCATTTTAAAAAAATAAATGCAGAGTAAATTCATAAAATAGTGAAATCTAACCTTATGTCTTTCGATTTATATATTAATCATAAATTTTTCAATTCTTGAATTACATTTAAATAATTAATGTTTGAAGCCTGTGTCTTCAACACACAAATTAAGAATTTAATAAAATGGAAAAAACTAAGAACAAATTACAACCTTACAAAGAAAAAGGCAGAAGGCACATTCATATTACATATATATTAAACATTAACTTTTTTCAGGTTTAATCTCATGTATAGCAAACTTGAACAAAAGAAGTTAATTTTTGAAGATATCAAACAATTAACATTTATATTCACAAATAACCCCCCCTTCCCTCCTTGCAGGTAACTTTTCTTGGTAAGCAATTACATTTTAGAATATCAATAACATTTCTACAGAAAAAAATACAGAAAAACTTCAAGCTGTACTTGATAACTGTGATAAAAAAACATATTTCTCAACATTAATACACACAAAAAAAAAATACCATTGATTATTGTTAGGTAGACAGCATACTTACCCATGATAACAGACTATATTTATTTTAAGACTGTTGTAACATTGAATTATTCTGAGCCAAAATAATTTTAAACTTTTATAACAGTTCGTGCAAAAGATGGAATTTTTTCTTAAAAAGTAATAGTTTAAACTTTATTACTGTTAGTTTCATTAATTTTTTTTAAAAAAAATATTAAACTTATTTATAAATAATATTCAAGACATTCATCAGGACTCAGTTTTTCAGGGCAGCATTTAGTCTTTCTACTTTTTGAAACAACTACTTTGATATAGTGTGCACAAAGTTTGAGAACACAAATTTTTGTTTTGATTTTTAATCTCTTCAACTTTTTTGAAAAGTTCATACCTTGAATATCAAAAATTAAATATACTGTCATCAAAATAAATAAAATCTAATATAGTGATAAACTTTTCCTACCATCCTTTCATTTTTTGTTGAATGACTTGGATCTTGAGATATTAAAATTTATATTTAAAAAAAATCAAAGTAATTTTTCTTAAATAATTTTTCATATAAACATATAAATTCATTACAACAGATCAAGTTTTGAACACTTAAAGTGATTTTTTAAAAAAATGTTAATATTTTATTAATCAATAATAGAATCATTAACTGGTAAAAAAATTCACATTTCATCAACTCAAAGATGTTAAGAAATCTAAAAGTGATATTTTTTTAATTAGATTCAAGCATTAACCCCTTCGCGACAAGTGGTGCAAATATGCATTTTAGAAAAATGCTCTGGTAGGTCGGGCTATGCACATATAACTTTTCAGCTGGAATGTTTTTAATGACCACTAGATGGCACCTTATGTACATTATATTGAAACTGAACATATAGCTACAGTAACCTGACCTTCAGTTTGTTTATATTCTTCCTGGATTTGGTATTTTGCTCATCAGCTGTGGTGGGTGAGGGGACAATTAAAATGTAAACAAATAGCTTGTAAAATTTCCACTTGATACAAAACATTCACGTTTCTAATAACTCTCCCAATGCTTTATTTTCTTTCTCTTAACAGTGTGGAGTGTTTTAGGGTTTTAGTGTGTTCTGTTACAGTTTTTGTTGCTTTTGGATATATTGCGCGTACTTTTCTTATTCCAAAAACCTTGACTTCAGGTTATTATTTGATTGTTTTGAAGGCATTTTCCTAACCTTAATATGAACAAAAAGGGTGAAAAAAGCCAAAGTGTATAGTCACAAACCATGTGTAAATAAAAAAAAAAACAACAAACATTTTATGCTTGCAAATCATACAATGTAGGATTTTGCATCTCTCCACACTTAGAGATTTTCCACACTCAACCTTCATTTTAATTTTGCTATTTCTTTTTACAAATAATATATGTCCTCTTTTTTTATTAATATGAAAGTGTATTAATATGTTTTGTCAAAGAAAATTTTGAAAAAAATTGAATAGTGCTTACGAAATTTATTTCCCAAAGTAAATCATATTTTTTTATATAATTTCATGTAAGTTAAAGAAGTTTTATTGTAACTGACAAAACTTGTGTAATAATCTAAAGGGGTACCAAAAAGTATGTTAGGACTTTTTTTTTCTTAAGTTAAGCTTAGCGACAAAAATGCCCTGTCCTGAAGTGCAAGTCCTTACGCATTCCCTCCGTCCTGAAGAGGTTAAATAAAGATATAGTATTTTTCTAAATCTAATTATTTATTGAGCATTCAATTTTTTACATGTTTTTCAATTAAAAATTTCCATAATGGCTTGCAGGACCCCATACACACACACCAATTATAAAATGGCACATTTAAATACAACTGAGCTTCAAACACAGTGGTAATAATATTCTTAGTTTAAAAATGCATTCAGAGTTTCAAAAAGTTAGTTTAGTTTTAGAAAAACAAGCCTTTTGAGTGAAAAATAACTACAAAATCATTCTTGTATAAATCAAATTTTGCTTTGTGTAAAATTAAAGTAAAATATGATTTTAAGAAATATCTCTTATTAGTTGTTTCCCAAACTCTGCACTAAATAAATATAATGAAAGTGGGAACAAAAAGAAGTTTCAACAAATCAGACAAATACAATAAAATTTAAAAATCTGAGGTGGAGAGTGATGCGAGATAAAAAATAAATGAAATATACCAATGAAGTATTCCACTTTGTGTCCCAAAAGTGTGGTTTTCTTTTCAGGAAGTTTCTGTTTAAGATATCTGGCCACTTCATATTCTTCTTTGGAAGGTTTTTCATCGACATCTTTCACATCAGTCTGTAGCAAGAATACATATATAAATTCTACAATACATTAAATATCTAAATTATCTTAAAATGTTTCCCACAACCTCTGATAACATGGCCAAACTGACTTAAAAATATTGAACAAGTTAATGTGACATATGATTATCCTAAATCATAGCATACTTTCTGCATTTCTAGATGAAATAATATATAAAGAAGGAAAAATTGAATATTGCAAAAGAAAAATGAATCAATTGAATAATTGCATGAAGTTAAAAAATTATGCAAGAGGTTATATAACTGTTTATTTTCTAAACAAAATGCAGCTGTTATGAAATTAAAATGACTAGCAAAAATGTATTTAAAATTATTAAAAAAAAATCATGTTTGCTTAAATGAAGATTCAAAATTTCGAAAGATTATGGTGCATACATAAAATAAATATTCATCAGCATCAAATATTCTGGTACCCAGCTAACAAAAAAAAGTACCATTCATATAACAATAACTAATAAAATAATTTCTATTTATATATATATTTCTACTTTTCTTTAAAATTTCAAATAAATATTTTAATTCAATAATCTTCAAAAATTTAATTTAGGGAATAAAATATTTTTCTATATTTTCTCAATACATTAAAGACATTATAAAGTACACATAATTAACACTTATGCAAGAGATATCACTATAACAAAGAAGAATTTACTGCTGGCTCAGCTGAACAATAAAAGATGCAGAACTCGTATTAATACAGCATATAATCAAAAACTCAAATTTGAATTTTTCTCCAAAATTTTAAATTTACATATTATGAATTCATATATTAAAAATGCATAAATGTAAATAAATTGTTTCCTTTTTTTCCAAGAATCTTGTTTAAAAATATGTTTACACACACACACACACATCATACTTTAAATGTAAAACTTTTAAACATTTCAGTATGAGTAAAAGATAACATGGTTATAAGAGATAGACATGTTAAATATAATAAACAAGAATCAGATATTGTAATGAAAGAGATCAGCAAATGGTTACAATTCAACAATTTCAAAATTATAAATACAATTTTAAAAAATACATATAATTGGATACTTACATATTATAAATTAAATTAACTCAGTAGCACAACAACCCATGAGGGTCAAGGTCTACTGTGCCCAACTCAGTATATGCGACCTTGGGCCCTGAGGAGCAGATGTTCCAGTCAGTCTGACGTGAAACCTGCAGTATTAAGTTCCCAAGCAAGCTTGGTTCTTATTTATCGACCTACTGAAGGGATGAAAGGCTAAGTCAACCTTGTCCAGTTAGGGTTTGAACCTCAGACCTGTGGTGTGGAAGTGCAATGCACTAACCACACTCAGCCACTCGGCTTCCTACTTACATATTATACTGTTGATTCATTTCTCCAAATCAAAAGATGTCACCAAATATCATTATTACTATGGTGTTCAAACACCTGTGGCAACAGTTTCCTTATTAGCTGCAAATCATGACATTTGACAGCATCCTTTGATTTGACAAAATTGATTAACAGTATAATATATAAGTACCAATAATTGATATATTTTTATTACAATTCATGGGTACCGTGGTTGATGAATGCAGTTGCCAAGATGAACCGCAATATTATTTGGCAAGATATATTCACTATAACAGAATGAAACAGAATTTGATATCAGTACAATAAGCACCAAGGTGTGTTATTGACTTCTGCTAAGTTGGGAATAACATTAAAACATGGCTACCTTGATTTTTTTGGTTCTGTGGTTGTCATTACTATTTTATTTTTTTTATACTTTTTTATTCTTTGTTTTTTATGTAGTTTATTTTATTATTCATTATTACAGTATGTTAAAAAATTTTAATGGTTTATATTTATGGCAGTATCCCTATTAATTCCAGATGATTTTAATTTTATTTTTTCATAAACTTAAGCATTTCCATACTTTGCATTGTCCAGATTGTATAGTTTCATTTATTCTAACATGGATATTTCAAACATTATCGTACATATTAGGGCCCTGCTTTCAATTCTTATGGGCGAAAAGGATTGCCGAATTTGCACTTTCTATCTACTTCGTTTTCTAATAATTCTGGGGTATTTTCTTTTTAAAATTCTTTATTCTTGATTAAGATTTTGCTTACTTTAGAAGTCATGAAATGTGATAAGTGTGGCAATGAAATGAAAATAGTTTAATATCATATGTTTTATTGCAGATCTTATAGTGTAAATTTATGTGGCTACAGTCATAAATCTATCAAAAATAATTTTTTCAATGGTAGCAAATTGAAACTTTCCCCATTTGTTTTACTTCAATTTTATTTTTAAATTAAATCATTTATAAACATTCCCTGTTTGATGAAATGCATTAATAGAATCTCGAATTTTTGTTTATAAAAAAAATAATTCGAGTTATTTTCTGTATATTTAGATTCCTCGTTAAGCTTGAAATATTTAGTTGTTTTAACAGTTATTATTTCAATGTCAAGCAGTATTGTCTTGTTACATAATTTTAAACTATTATGTACACACTAAAGAAATAATTATGACATTAAATGACCAGACAAATGAAATGTAAATTTTTTGCAGCAGAAAGTTTGTATGATAGCTTGCAAACTGGAAAATTTGTATTGACTCTTTAAAAGTACTCAAATAAATTTATCTATAATATCCTTTGCTATAAGTATTATTAAAGTAGATATGAAAAGATAAAAAACATCAACAAAGCTCTATAATATTCATTAATTTCACAACACAATACTCCAAAAGCCATTTGGGGAAAAAACTTTGCCAGTATTATTTATTGAATTATCATGCCCATGAATAAGGAAAAATCAAACTAATACTACTTAACATTGAGAAAATATGCCAAAATAGAACCAAGCCAATTAGCAGAGCTTTAACAGGAAAGTACCCATGTAATTCTAAACAATATTTTTATCTGTCAATATTCTAAAAAGAAAATAATCGATGAGAGATTAAAAATACAAAGGATCTAAAAAATTATTTTCTTATAATAGTCATAATGCTCTTTGCTTTCAATATGTCACAATCATTTTTTAGTAAATCAATATTATTTAAAATCTCAGTTTCAATTTTTTCAACCTCCATCTCAAAAAAAAAATTTTAATTTTTCTTTTTCTGAATGCAGTTATTTGTAAATTAGGTTTGATACAGTAATTCATGCTAAAAACAATAAAGTAATATTTTGAAACATTTTATTTATTCATTTTAAAAGGTTTAAAATATATCTTATAGTTCTATTTTTAGTGCTCTTCCTTTTTTACTTGAAAATAGAAGATTTAAATATCTATATAAAACCCTGAGATCAATGTGCTAGTTGTATCAAGACAATAACATTTTTTTCGATTCCAAAAAAATCCAACTTATCCTTCTTCCTTTCAACAGAGGGAGAATTTTATCCCTTCATTTATTACAGTTAATGCAGAATGTTGTAAATAATCTCATAAGATCAATTTTAAAAGGTTCAAGTGATAATAATGTAACTATATATGGTGATTTAGTATGATTAAATTTTTGAGAGAATTTTTTTTAAATCTATATATAAAATCATAGTAACTAAGAATACCTGCAATTTCAAATATACTTGCAAAAAAACCAGTTTATTCAAGCCAACAGCAAGTTTTATAAATAAAAATTTCAATATTATGAATGACTATTCACTTGAATACTACACATCCACAGAATTTAAAAATACAGCATCTCATTAATTTCTTACAATAGCAAAAATAATAAATAAAAAGGAAATAGTGATTCTTTAAATGTTATTAAATTTGAATTAGTTAGAAATTTATTTAATAATTGTAGTTACAAAAATTAGTAAAGATACAATATGATGACTAATGAGCACGACAAGACTCATCGAAATCGGGACAAAAGGATTTATTCCACAAGCTGAGCACACACTTAAAAAATCAAATTGCGATTTCCTGATGTAAATTACAGTCGAAGAATTAAAAGTCGACACATAATAGTGAAAAATCGTTAATATAAAAACATTTGGCTGTTTTAACAAATTGAAATTTCAAGTTCATGGAACTAGAAATCAAATACCTAAAAACTTTACCGAAACACAATGACAGGGAAGAATGACAAGTAATTCACTTCTGAAGAAAAAAAAACGATTCCTTCAAGGAAATTCAAAATGACAACAAGGCAAATAAGAAATATGTTGTCTCAGCAAATATTTAGATTAAATTCTACAAAGTTGTCACTAATATTTATAATCCGACTATTAGATTTTCTAATTAGGTAAAATATTTCAAAATTATTACCTCCTTTTTCTTTTTGTTTTTCCTTCGCTCGGCCATGACCATGAAGTTCAGCTGACGTCCCCGTAAGAAAGACTACAAAAAAAATAAACGTCTATTGAAACCGCAATGTCTAAGAACACCTCTCCTCTTCAGCTCAGTACATTACCATTGGTCAGTAATGTGATAATGATACGTATGAAAAAGAGCTGAAATCATAACCCGAAATCAAAACAAAATAACTCTTTAACTGTATTGGTCAGCGATAATACTGTTATTTGACACAAAATGTATAGATATCGTTGCCATTTCCAGAACTCCAATATATTTCTTCTGACGTTTAATTATATTACAAATAGTTTTAAGCTAACCTAAAAGCAAAATAAACGAAGATTCTGTTGTTTAAGACGCACTAAATTTTCTCTAGCTT
Organism: Trichonephila clavipes; assembly: GCA_019973935.1. NCBI lineage: Eukaryota > Metazoa > Arthropoda > Arachnida > Araneae > Nephilidae > Trichonephila > Trichonephila clavipes. The sequence goes on along the minus strand of BMAU01021340.1, from coordinate 214,863 downwards.
TCAAGCTATTGGCAGACAAATGTAGTTAATTCTATTAAATAAAAAAAAAATCCATTTGGAGGGCATTGCCCTTTGTTCGTGCGTGAAAGTGGGTTTATGCAACACAGATTCACAAAGCAAGATTCACATAATGTAAACGTGGCCCTCACACGAAACGATTAGATTGCGCGTCTTCACTGTGTGAATCTTTTTTCGTAAAACAGTCGTGTATAATGTAACCCTACCCTTAGAAATATGAGGGTGAAATGCAGATAAGAGAATAGCATCTTTCAAAATAGAAAGATCGAGAGGGATAAATTGTCTTGGTTTCCTTGCATCTAATTAAAATGGAGGATATAAAAAGAAATTTTTTTTTTTACATTAGTAATATAATTAAACTTTCTTTCAGTCTGGAGTGTCAGATCAGTTTTCGGATGGTTTGAGTTTATATCGTTCTACAGTTCCTCCATGTGATGCTCCGTGATACATTTCTCAATTCTGAAACTCATCAGAGTTATTAGTTAAATAGATATCACATATTTTTAATTTTCTTCAAGTAAGGTCTTAAGGCCTCAGGTCGATATAATGTGCAACAATCCCATTACTATGAAAAATGGTCTTTGTCGATCGAAATAGGGACTTGATTTTCATTCTCAAAAAGTCAATTAAATTGCCAAAGTTCAAAAGATTTCCAATCGTATATGACCCCAAATCATACTATTATTTAAAATTGATTAAATCATTCTTTACTAATTCATAACCCATTATTTTTCATTCACTCTTTTATATATACACATCAGTAACTTTCTTTTTATGCTTAAAGAAGTAATTTGAGAATTATGCTTTATATTTTCCTGAGTCAGAGTTGACCACTAAATTTAATTCCAGAGATATTAACGAATTCATAATAAAATACTTAAGAAAAAATTTTATTCTATTTTTGATTATTACCACAACCTGTACTTTAGATTATTACTAACCTATAAGTTGATAAAAAAAATATATTCGCCAGAGTGGTGTACACAAGCAAAGCTATTAAAGTATCCAACATCCCCCAAAGGGCCAACAATTTTTTTTTTAATTTTATCATAGAGTTATTCCTCGGCGCTTTTTTCTATGCTTTTTCGAAGTCTATTGATAGTGGGTATCACAAACGTTTTTGTTTTTTTTTTTAACTTATAGTACCTACACTCAAGACTAAAATAAAACATCTCTCCTGTGACTCTCTATCAACAAAAAAAATCTCTTATTGCCCCTGCCCCCTTTTGAATAGCTGACACCGGACGTCGTATGGGTGAAAGGAATGTCCTTTGTGACACATTTCGGGATGGGGAGAAAATTACTAGTAAAACATGTGTAAACTTATCTAATTTCATGATTGAAAATATACTATCGCTTCGAACTCTTAAGTTTTAACATAAAAGAGAAAACTGACATTAAACATATAGAGAACAAAATAAGAAAGTAAGATACGTTAAATTAAATATCAAATTCACACCCAATAATATTTCAGAAAATATATCAACTTTTTTGTAACAAAAAAAGGATTTTTCAAATGTGATCCAAATGCCGCATTTAGAATTTGCCACCCCGGGCAGGGGTCCGGCCCTAGAGCCACCCCTGGTAGAGTTGACGGATGTTAGGATTACTTGCCGTACACATTTCAATTGGCGAGTTAGATAGGTAAGACCCACAGACACCCGCTTATCACAGACTAAGTATTCCTTATTGGGGAGAGAGCCGACGATTGTGCCAACCAGGAAAATGTTACAAAAGCATGAAGTCAAGCAGCAAATAAGTACACTATGAGCAACAGGACATTATCCAATTAAAATGTTAGCCAGGAGAATTTCAAAAAGAAAAGCAACACAGCAGAGCGTAGAACTTCGTCAACGAATCTTCTTACTGTCAGAGCATCACGGATGACAACCATTTAGACCCGGCTACTATGCTATAAGTTCTAGTTGTAAGACAACAGACAGGTAAGCATCCTCCCACCAGACTTCACTGATCATCATGGCTCAATTAGAAACCGGACTCATCCATGAAAAAAATTGTACTCCATTGCATGAGATATCAGGCATCGAATCTGTTCATCAGATTCCAGGATCGAAAATTTTTCGTAAGATTCGTTAGTGGTGTGCAATAGTACGGAGTAGTTGACGTAATAGCTACCTTGACCTCAGTCTCCATTTGGTAAGTCATTTATTGATCATCATTGCAATCACTGGTACTCCTGGTTACAAGTTGGATCATCAATAAGGACACATAAGGAACTGTAAACGCCAATTGGGCAATCACTGTTCTAACTCTTGGTCAACACTTACCTTCTTGTTGCTGTGGGTGGCCATGGTTTACCAATTCCTACAACATCAACAAATGGCGGCAATGTTTTGATCCAAATGTAAGTGTTCTTGTGATTTAACCATCTTCCTTCCTTTAGTCCAATTACACATTCTTTTTCAGATTATGGAATCTGACTAAACTGTTTAAAAATCCACCCCAGCGCTTCATTCATAAAAGATTGATGGTACCTTATTCACATTAAAGTTGTGCTTCTGTTTTACACACCATCTGAATTCTTTGTGCAATGTGCTGGAGTTCCAGGCCCTCAGTTGCAGGCTGCCAAAAGTGAATCTCTTGTATGTTCTATTGTAAGGTGAATACACAATTTCATCCCATTCAGATAACTCCTTCTTAGTAGTAACTCCGTCTTTTTATGTTAAGAGTGTAGACATATAAGTGAGTGTTGAAAATTGTATACAAACATCTAAATTATGAACAGTTTACAAAATAATAGTTTAAATATTAGAGATAAAGTACGAAAGAACTGCTCATGGAAAATATCAGTGATATGATTTCCACTGTAAAGGATAGTTTCATATTTTTAAAACACAAAAATAACTCATATTAAACCTAAATTCTCATATCTAGTTAGATTTTAAACTATTAAGAGGATAGATTTTAACACAATTTTTGTGTACATATTTGTTGAAGTAACATAAAATTATAATACTTGAAAATGTATTTTTAATGGTAAATGCTGAGTGAAAAATAACATTAAGCAATAAAAAAAGAATAAATAAAAAATTCAGAACTTCAAAAAAGCGTTTAAAAATATTTTTTTAATGAAAGTTTTATAATAGCTTGAATCAAAATATATAATAATAAATCAGGAGGGCTGATTTCTGAAAATATAGAGGCAAGAACATTTTATTTCAATATAAATATCTTTATACAGGAACACAAAATTAGTATTCAAAATATTCCTTATGTCTGTTAAACAGTGGATCCAAAAAAAAAAAAAAAAAAAAGCAATGCAACATTTTAGTAAATTTATTCTGATATCAAATTCTGAGTATAAATACAATTGACACACTACCTTTTAAAAAAGATTTAAGAAAACAAACACAACAAAATAGACATTTATTCTTTGAAAAAAAGCAAAGGGAATGCTATATATAAAGTAAACAAATGACACTTTAAATTTTTTTAAATAAAAACCTTTATTTTTATTTACAGAAACTGATTTACACAATCAAGCAAACATTGTTACTTGCTTGGGTAATAATGATATAATACATGAAGCTCTTTTGTATTTTTCTTTATCAATGTAGCTTAAGTTTTTCTGAAAGAAAAAAAAAACAATATGACATTTTGTCTTAAATGTATAATATAAATAATTAAATAAAGAAGCACTACACAAATTTAAGTTTAAATCCTTCAAAATTTTCTTTAATAACTCTTTTTGCTCCAAATTCTATAAAGATAATTTAATTTAAATTATTACAACAAAAATACATTTTGTGAATACAATTCACATGATTACATTTTAAATCAAGAAAAAATAAATAAATAAACTGATTGCATTACTTATTAATTTAAATATAATATCTTAGACAAATCAGTATTGTTTGAACTTATATAAAAAGAGATTAAACAATAGAACAGTTAAAAAGATCATGTATCTACAGATGATAAAGAGGAGAAAAAAAACCATCTTTTTTTTTAAGATGGTTTATATGCTATGAAGATAAGCTACATAGAACTTGTTACGAACATGCTAAAATCATTTTACGAGACATGAATGTCAAAATAAACAAGAAGAATGAATTTAGGCCAACCATTAGAAAATACAGTATACACGGTCATGCTAAGGATAATGGATAACACATTTGATGTACTTTGCTGCTGAGAATAGTATGACACTATATACAGCACCCTATTCAACAATAAAAGAATACACAAGATGAACAAGTACTCACCTGATGGGGACCCTGTACTTATTGACTCTAGACATGTATCAGATATTAAGAACATTAGAACCTATTGAGATGCAACCTGTGATTTCAATAATTATTTAATTAAATTACAAAATTAAAATTTGAAATACTTGTAAAATAAAGGAGGTAGAGTCAGAAGTGGTTTGAAATGAAATGTTAAAAAATGAAACTACTAGCCAAAACCCCCAGTTTAGTGTAAGAGAGAAGTTAAAATCGAAAAACTTTGACATAAAAAGTGTTGAAAATAAATAGGACATACAAAAAAAATTGCCATTCATGTACATACCGTATTTACTCAAATCTAAGCCACACTGTTTTTCTAGTGTTAATGCTACTGTGAAAATCAGATGCAACTCAGAATCGAAGGCAATTGTTGGATGGGGAAAATTGAGTTTCCACCCCTATCAAAAAGAAAAACGTAGTCCATTCTGGCTAATTGCATTGATGACTTATCCTATTCCACAGTTTATTGCCAATATTCAGTTTATCCAAAACATCATTGTCTGCTCATATTTAGGAAATCTTTTCATATATGCTTTCTTTTGATCACCTAACTATCAAAGATATCGGTAATAGCATAAGACAAGTTCACTATAACGTAAGTACAAAAAGGGATACTCATTTTATATGTGGAAGAAACAGAAACAGAGCAGTGGCCACCGAAAATTTGACATGATATATGTCAATGGCGTAAACAAAAGGGTAAAATTTTTATTTGTAAATGATCAACTGTCTCCAATAATTCTTTTACATGCTTCTATAATACATTCTTTAAAACAAATGTTGCATAATAAATGCATTGAATGGCATAGAAGACAACACCACATGAGAAAATGGCAATGTCGGCACTAATTTCGAAGTCAGCTGTGGCATTGGGAGTGAAGAATCATTTTTGAAACGTGATAACTACGGTCAGAATAATTATAGGTTCGTGTATGTGTTTGACAGTTTTTACTATTGGTAAAATAAACAAAATAACTTATTATTATTTCTCATTAAAATTTTTTTTAAATATTTCTTCAAGTATCAGATATGGATGAACCTTTTACACAATTTGTTATTTTTTCTCAAAAGCATGTAGAAAATTGGGGGTGTGGCTTAGATTCGAGCAAATACATTAGTTAATAATAAACTGGGAATATTGATAATGCTAAATTGAAAGAACAGTTTGAACAAGAATGCATACTTGCATTACAAGCTCTAGTGACATATAAAAATATACCACAAAAACAATAATCAAGAAAATAAGATGAGAATTGCAAGAAAATTAAGAAACATGAAAAGAAGACTCAATAGTTTTAAACAGAATTTTTTACAAAGATCATTTAAAAGATTTTTTACATCTGTAAGGATTGAAAAAAAGCAGACCTTTCTTTAGTGAAATATGGATTGATCAAAAAGTTTTTAAACCTAGAGTAACTACATGTAAAAACATAAAAAGACCATTTTAAATGACAGGACAGAAAGTTCTTTACTGGTGTAACAAATTTTTTGATTATTGCAATTCTGGGCCTCTTAGCAGAGGATGCTACTTTTGGAATGTAAATGATGCATTACAGCTGGTAATAAGCAATGTATTAGAAATTTGTGGAAGTTTGATAAAAACTTTTAGACTGTCTTTTGATGCAAAAAAGAGTGGATTCAAGTTTGAGATTTTGATACATGATTTTACTTCAGACACACCAGAGTGTTTGCTGCTATTTTCTGATTTTTTTACTAAAGATATACAGGGGAATCATACAGTATGATAGGTTTCAGGGAGACAGAAAAGAGCAGGGGCTTGAGTCATATCACAAGTTCATTCTACGAAGATACAAGGCTGTAAAGAAAACAAAATGCCATGATACCTTGTAGCCAGTATGTTTTATATGAGACAAAAGTTAATTGTGTCTAGAACAAACCTAAGGAGCATTCTTTTATCCAATGCATCGCCCAAATAAAAATGAGGACATAATTTAAGTGTTTAGGATATTGCCAACTTCTTGTAAATAGAGATATGAACTTTTGGATACAATGGCCTTTAATTTCCAGTCTATGAGCTAGAGCTTTAACTTTGATGCATAATGTAGAAAATAATAGATCCCAATGGAAATCTTCTGATTTATATCTTACATTACAAAATGATTACAATGTTGTTAGACAAATTGCTAACTGTGATGTGACAGTTTGTACAATATATTGTTACCATAGATGTCTTAAAACTGCGGAGCTAAAACTGGCACTTGTGGAATAGTACTCCAAATTAGATGAAAAAAGAAATTATCTGTTCCACTCTAACATGGAATGAGAGAAAGGAGAGATAAAAGTCTAATGTTTTGATTAGAAAGGCTAAAAAATCAAGCTGTATTAGCTTGGAAATTAAAATGTATCAGATTTCTATTCCTTATCTTGTACAACATGAGGAATATTAGGCTCGACTTCATTCAATGTGCAGAATCCTCAGCTATTCCACATGATAGTTCTTTTTATATATAGTTTATAGCAGTACTCTTCAACCTTTTTATCGTCACAGATAGGTCACCATTCGATAATTTTACCATAGCCCACTAGGGGGAAGAGGATGTTGATTGTTTGTATTTTATACATCAAGATACTTTGCACATGTGCAGTGTTGGTACAGCTTTAGGTGACATCTCTCAGTTCCAGGTTAACCTCTCTTTCAAGGAAAGTTACACAAACCTGAGAGAAATACACTACAGTAAATAAAATGGAAATATTTAATGCTCCTTGGATGTCCCTGTACCATTTGATCCACAGACCTGGGGGTTGGGATCACTGTTCCATAGTACAATAAAGCTTACAGCTAACCTTGAATATCCTTACCAACAAGGCTTTCAAATTTTACCACTGGATTAGAAGGTGTCATCAAATTTTCAAATCATACTTAGGACCGGTCTCGATGCAATTGGTCATTTTAAAAAAAACCTAATATAATTAAAAACAAATGGCTACATATAATAGATGCAATTTAATAACATGAAGTTAGTGTCCTGTGATCTCATTATATACATAATTTTTAAGAAAAGTTTATAATTAAGTTTATTTTAATATGAAGAATTCTTTGTAATCCATGAAAAGTGTGTCACTATCCATAAGTAGTAATACTTTCTTCACAAAAATATTACTCGACTTGGTATAAGCATTTAAAAAGGTGAGTATGAAATAAAATTTGCTAATTTCATAAGCATCAACAAATAAATACTTAACTTCAAATAAATTTTAATGATAATTTATTCCAAATTTTGCTGAAATTTGAAGGACAATGAATAATTTTTGCAATTACATTAAATATTGTTTAGATTAATTAAATATTAAAAACTTACTTCATCTTCTGTATTTACTGTGTTCTCTGATTTTAAAGATGAAGATGACTCTTCTTGGTTTACAGGCTGAGATGCATCTGTTACTTCAATAGAATCTTTGTTTTCTGGCAATAAAGTAGAAATAGCTTTTTCCTGGATAGGAGATGTTACTTCAACAGAATCATTAGAATCCAAAACCAATGAGGAGATGGTTTCATTTTCAATAGGAGATGCAGCTACAACAGACCCAATGGATACTGGAGAAGACAACTCATTTTGAGCTACCGATGTCACACCAGGTACATCAATGGATTGAGACTCGCCAATGGATGTTGGATTGTCATCAGAAAAGTCAACTTCTTTATCTGCTTGAATTATAAGTTGTCTAGCCTCTATGACTGTCGCTAAGCTACTGCTGTCCTGAAGCTTTGATTTTCGATGACTAAGCCTAAATTTAGATTTGAAAAGAAATTAATAAATTTTGAAAAAATTTTTTTTTTTCAAAATTTATTAATTTCTTTCTTTTATTAATTTATTTTTACTTTAAAAATCTTAGTTAAAAAAAACAAGGGAAGAATTTTTGTTAAATTTAACTTTTCATAATTTTGGCAAAAATGAACATTTTATATCTATAAACAAATTGAAACAATAATGTTACTTTAATTACATTTTAGACTCACTGAGAAACTGTTATGATACCAATCTTTGCATAATTTCAAAACTTGGTACTTAAGTATTATTGCAACCGTATTGGCGACATTATACGAAACAAAGCACATGATTGTCAATTCAGTGTGTACAAACACATGTGAAATCAGGGTTTCCAACTAGGAAAGTTATCTTGATCATTGGCATTGTTGCAATAGTACATAAGTATCCAAAACTTTTAAAAATGTAATATAATTAAAAATCATAATATGTTCTTTATAAATTAGACTGACACAAAAAAAATTACAAATTTAAATACTTCAGCAGAAAAATAACAATTCTAAGAAATAAAATAAGGATATCTCACCCAGAAAATATAAATTCCTTTTTTGATAAATTTTCAGGAAATATTTTAATGTACATTGTGCCAGCTTTCACCTAAAAAAATTCAATGAGATAAAGAGCATGAATTAAAATAGATATGTATGCATTCTGTAAAAAGTAAGGTTAAAAGTTACAACATAAAGAAGTGTAATGTTACATGTAGGTATAAACGTTTAATATTTAACAATTTTATTTAAGTGTATAATGCTGCAGATAAGTTAATTTAGAAAATGAAATAATGACTTTAACTCACATATAGGCCTACATTTCAACTATGTAAGTCATATATGATGGAGAGAATATGAGAAAGTAAATTTTGATTTAATTTTAAATAACATTCCACTAGAATAAACTATACTCAAAAGACTGTATATCAGTGATTCATGATGAAATAACACAGATTGCACTAGACTTCACACCTAATCATATGCTCTAATTGTACATTATGCTAAATATGCACTTAGTAGTTGTGGACTCATTCTAAAGTAATTGTTGTGCTACATTTATTCCCAAAGGAGAATTGGGACCAGTTAAATTTAATGCGAAAACAATCCCGTTTATCCAATGATGGCCCGACTGAATAAAGTTTTAGGCCTAAAATGCACTTAATATTTATTTATTTTACAAATTTGCATAATTTATAAGAAATCTCCTTTTTATTAATGCAATACTTGTTCTCATAATACATAGGAGTAAACTCAAAACATTGAGTGAAAATGGATCAAATGAATATTAATAATATTTTTGTTGTACATAATTAACTTTTATATTAAGCTCAGCTGAAATTTCAGTCAAGTAATGAGTAGTAACTAGATTATTTTAAATTAAGCCATTAAAATTTGAATTGATATTTTTATAAGAATTCAGCTCATCCCAATAATAATATTTCATTTTTTTGCAGTCATATAATTGTTCAAGAAAATTACTTTATAATTTCAATCATTTGGAAAAATTAATAACTATAATATACAGAAATATAATAATCTGGAACACAGTTTCAGATGATTTTATTCCACTGTCACTTATTCCACTTCCACTCTTCACCGCTGGACAAAATTGATATTCTTAATGGTTTAATTAATTAATTTTTGGCCTCCTCAAATTAGACTAAGTTTTAAAAAATTCTACTTATAGATTTCCTGGAGTTAAAAAACCTGTTTCACAGAAAACTTTAAGAACATCCTTCAGACGGAAAGTTAAGATAGCTTTTAAAAGCCAGTAATAGCGATATATGTAAAATAATACACAAAATTACATGTCAAAGATTATTAATATATGAAAACACACTAACATATATTCAAATAAAAAATGTAATGATCTTGAATATTTAATAATAACAGGTAAAACAAAACCATTTAATATACTTGAATATAATAAAAAGCTTCTAAGAATCACCATCAGTTTACCAATGAAGTGTCAAACATTAAGAATAGAACAGAAACTTAATTAATAATTGATAGGTATTTGTACAGGCTTTTTCAGAGAGCATTTAAATAAAAATATTCGTTAATGTTTTGAAACTCCTTAATTAAATGTAAAAGTGATTTCAAAGTATGAATTATACATATAATGCATACATCAAATACATATAATGTATACATAAAATACATATAGTGCCTATATAATATGTATAATGCATTTATAAATATTTGAATAATACTACAGATAAAAATAAAAAAGGAAGATGTATATTACTTACAGGCTTCTCTGAATCAGCAGCAGAAGTTGAAACAGAAATATTGCTGTACCCAGATGGAAGAGGAATACGCTTGCCACAGTCTTCATTAACTCTAGTAGCTAAGTCCTCATTGATTTTCATAGTATTTGTAGAATCTAAAAGTGAATAATGTAATAAGCATATTAAAAAAACAGGGTATGTAATCATTGAACTTTTTTAAAGATCACTTTCAAACTTTATATAACACTTATACAGCTACTTACAAAAAATTCTATTATATAAATTAAGAGAAATTATTGGCAGGTATATATTTATCTTGAATGAAATTGTAATTTATAAGTTAAAGACAAAAATATCTCTGCAATGAAATTCACCTACCTACGTTTTCTGTTCTTCTCGGCATAAACATTTGCCACCATCTGAAAGACTGCACTTGGATTTTCTTTTTTGGAGGAACATAGCATTTTGAGCACCCAGAACAGGGAGCTACATATTCTAGTTGCTCATTCTCTATTGGTTTCCAATCCTAAAATAATGATTTTAATTTAATTGTTTCCTTTAAAAAAAAGTAATACAGATTCTTAACCCCAACAGATAATTTATTCATTGAATAATTATTTTATATTAAGCTTAAAGCTTATTCACTATAAAATTACTTGGAAAAGTATTTTTAAACTGTAATGAAGTTTACATTTCAAATTTGAAAGGACAAAACAGCAATACTCAAATAGTTTTTTTTAAATGGTGCTATTTCACCAATATCTCTTCAATGGATTGTAGGAATTTTAATCTTATTGTGAATCTTTCAAATAGTTTATAAATAACAAAACACATTTTAAAAAATCAATTGTTTCAGATTATTAAAAAGAAAAAAAATCAATGATTTTATTTAACTTACCTTAAAAGAATCCTTCAAGTAGGTAAATTTGTCTTTCAAAAAACCCAAATACCAATACCTATTGAGAAGGAGAAAATATCTTTTTAAGTTGTAAAAATAAGTTTAACTGAAAAATATGTTATAATACCTACCTAATACATAATCATAATAAAACACTAAGTAAATCTTCTGTATAAAATATAAAGGAAAAAGTTCATAACTAATTTTTACGTAATGGCTATACTTTAATTCAATTGTATTGAAATGTTCAATATAAGCATTTTTTAACCCCCCTCTTTTTTTAGTGTTTTTATTCATTAGTTTTTAAAATTTGAAAAACTCAGTTATATGTATGGGAAACATGCTTCAGATATATAATCTATACTTTCAAATATTAATTAGCACTTTGAAAAAGCAGTAGTCATAGACAGATCAGCATTATATTGCATGGTTCAGAAATTTATAAGACAATATTCCAGATAATTTTTTCTACTTACTTTTCAACAAAGGGTTCTACATCTCCCAAAATTCCTTGCTCAAAGGTTACCATGCCATAAACAGGTTTATCCTCATCTATAAACTAAAAAAATTAATAAATTATATTAAGCATTTTTTCACTTACAAGTTAATGGAGGGAAAGTAACTAATATTAAAATACATTTCTAAGCAATACTCATTTGTATGTTTGATATTACAACATTTTGATTAATTTAATACTAAGAAGTAACACAAAGGCTATTGAATCGCAATCAGGTGACAAGCAAGACATCAGATCTAGTACCCTCACTTTCCAATCAGCATGAAACCTTTGAGTCTTGACATATTTAACATGCATCAGCCCCTCTATACAGCAGGTTTTTAGCAGTATCATGACTTAAACCCCTAACTTGATGTTGGCCACGAGTTCATGGTCATGATCACTCAACACACTACAACATTCATTACATAATTATTTTCTCAAATAAATCTGGATACATATTACTATTATTTCATGCCAACATGTGGACTTTGAGCCATGGTAGATTTAATGTGCATCAGCCCCTCTACATGGAAGGTCTTGAGTAACACTAAGACTTGAACTCAGAACTTGCCAGCCAAAAACTTGTGACCATGATTACTCAGCTACCAAGGCTACTATATATGCTAATATTGGCATGAAGCAGTGGCGCACACAAGGGGGGATCCAGAGGGTCTGAACCCCCCCCAAAGCCCTTGATTTTTTTCCCGATTGATTATAATTCTAAGTATATAGTACGTAAAATTTAATTAAATACTTGTTATTAATGATTAATTTTATTAATTAATGCTAATTATTTATTCAAAAATTAAGTTTTTTACTGTGTTTTGTTCCCGAAAATCGACAGAATCAAACGGAGCATGATACAAGAATGGTGAACTTTCGACCCCCCCTGAAAAATTCCTGTGTGCGCTACTGGCATGAAGTGATGATTAGAAACTATTTGTAAATTTATAAGAGTTTAAATTCATTATTTTATTACTTATTGAAAAAATCTTGTATATTAGTTGTAGATAATAATTCTGTAGGACTTTCAGGCTCAACCTCCATACTAAAAGAAAATGCAATCTAATAAGTTTCTAACAAATGATGAAATTCCAAATTTGTTGGCGTAGCTTTCAAATGCATACCCAAGTAATGTTAAAAGATGAATTCATACTTCAAGATGTCCATGATATTTCTGATTCTGAAGAGAAAAGAGTAGTAAGATGCCATTAATGATTCCATTATGATAAGAAATAATATCTCCAGTGCCAGTCACACACCAATGTGTAGTCTACATATTCCATAAGGAAAAGGTTTTATAATGCTTAGCAACCTATACACATAATCCTCTCTTCTAACTACTTTTCAATCATATTTGTCAGAAAAATAAATTGGCTTCTGAGTGATCTACTTTATTCTCATAGTATTAACTATCAATACAATTTTAAATGATTACAATCAATTAAAGCATCAAGACAAATTAAAAAGTCTTTCTTTAAAAAATAGTTTGCATTTTTTTTTTTTTTTGTTAAACAGGCCATAGAACTGTGTTGCTATTTATCAGAACTCATACTTCATACAATTGGATACTTTTTATTTAAAAAAAAAAAACTATCATTTTTACTGAGAAATAAAGTATTTAAATATCAAAATAAAGTTTTGATAAGTTTACTATATAGTCAGAGATATATATATAATAATTTTAATACCATGGACATCTTCCAAGATGAATAACGGTTTGTAACTTTAATGCAACTATTCACTTTGATATGCTTTATGTGGATCCCTTACTTTCAAAATGTAGTCAGCAGATAAAGATAACATTTGAATTTTTACCTCATTCATCAAAACTCTACAAGTACAATATGCAACATAAGGCCTTTCAGATTTAATTTAAATTGACATATAAAAACAATAACTATTTTTTCCAACGAAAAACTGTGGTAAAAAAATATTAAACAACAATATGCCATTCTTAACAGTTCTCCGTACATTAATTGCTTTAAAAATAATTTCATGAAGTCTATTTCACAGTTAAGTCAATTGAAGTCAATGAATCAGATCCCATATAACAAGTATTTATCTAAATGACTTTCAAATGCAAATACATTACATAACTATACTTTTCTATCCAGTTAAATAACTACTCTTTTCATATTTTCCTAACAACACACCTGAACTTTCAAAACATCCATCTTAGTGGTTGATTCTCGGATAACTGCCATAACAGCTTCAGCCATTAATCTGTATTTATAAAAATTATATTAATATCAAAATAGCTTTTTATAAAAAAAAATGGCATTATATATTAAAAGTGATGTTTTAAGAACAGAAAGTCTCACTGAGGACGTGAAGATGCTTTGGATCCAAAGAGGTGTTCAGCAACAGTATTGGTTTTCCCCAGAGGAACAATACCCATAGGCAGGAATTCTTCCTATAAAAAAACCTTGTATGTCAGTAGTTAAAAAAAAAAAAATACACAAACCATTTTTTTTTTAAGAATCATAATTTAAGATTTTATAAATATGTATAATAGTAAAAGTATATATTAATTATTAAATTAAACTCAAGTTACTAAAATTTAAGGATTTCTTAAGATTTATTTTGAATGTAAATTATTGCACAGTCAGATTGAAAATGAACATAAAAATACAGTTTTACCTATTCCCAAACTATTCCCAACTCTAACATAAAATAAAAAAATTTCATATATTATATATTATTTTAATACATTCATATTTCATATATTATTCAAGAAAGATAAAATGCTGCACATTCACCTATAACTTGCAGTAAACTAGCACTTTAACTTTATAAAATAACAAATGCTGATTTTAAAACAAGTTGCAATGGAAACCACACACACAAAATTTTAATTATAAATATTTAATATTTGTATCTAGGATCAAATTATCAAACACACATATACATACGTTTCTTAAATATGAAAAAAATAAATTCAATAATTTAAATTAAGAATTACTTTTAAAATGTTACAACTAAATCAATGTACACAACAATATACACTATACCTCTACTCCTGGTCGTCTCAACAATCCAGTTACAGCCTGTAAAAGAGATACAGGTATTAATAAAATTCAAGAAATTGATATTTAATAGTTATACCCAGAATAGATTTTGAACATTTTAAGAACTCTAAAACTATATCCTGTTTCTCAGAAGTACATGTTATACAAACCTGTGTTAAATAAGAGAAATCATATCAACCAAGTTCATAAAACAAGACATTAAATCATTAAAACAATGATTCTAATACTTTTTTTTCAAAAATTTAAGGCAAGAAGATAATGTACAAGATAATGCTTCATTTTCATAAATAATTTCTATTATTCATTTTAATATGAAGAAATTTTTTTCAAAAAAAGAATTATAACACAAACCATAAAATTATGAGAAAGTCAATGGGCAATATATATGCAATGCATATTACTTGTAATTGCATTATAAATCATTTTGTGATTTTAATGCATGCTCCCATGTAGTATACGAAAAGATTCAGTCAAAAATAAATAATCAATTGTGCTTCTTCACCCTTCTCCTTTTTATTTTTAATCATCCTATTTAAATAAGAATTCTTTTTCAAAAAAAAAAAAAAAAAAAAAAAAAAAAGATTATGTGTAGCATGTTTAAAATTTGACCTTGAAAACATTTCATAAGTATATAAAATGGAAATAAGCATTAAATTTCCTAAATACAGTTAATAGCTAACATGAAAACTATCCTTTGACATTTTTATAAGAAAATATCCAGAAACATTTTAAGAGCCTGTAAAGATTGATAATGCACATAAAACTATCTTTATTTTCTAACTTTCACATTTTTCATCTCTACTTGCAAATTTTTATGAAAGCATTTCATAGCCACTGCAATATATGCATAAAAATAATCTCTATGCACTTCACATTTATCACAATACTATCTAAGAAATAATAAACACATGTTAAACTATAAAATATACCTCTTGTAAGGTTCCATCACCTCCAGCTATAAGCACAGCATCTGTATTTGCCATTATTTCCATTAAATTTTCTGCTTGTTTTTGGTTTTCTGTCTAAAACATCAAATTTGCAACAAATATATATGATGAGACTAGGTTTAATTATTATTATAAACATTTATAAAAACTGATGCAAAGACAATTTTTACATATATAAATTTTTGCACATATCAGGAAGTTGTGAATTGCAAGTAATTCAGGAGAAAAAAATATCATAAAAAAGCATCAAAGCACACTTGCACAGATATCTTTGATCTTTTTAATAAACTGAATCTTAAGAATTATTTTTGTACAATATAATAAAATAAAAGTACCACAAAATGAAATATGAAAATATTCTATCATATAAAAAAATTTCAATACTGAAACAAAACATTGAAAATATCTAAATGCTATAACAATACAAAAGTGGGGGGGAGGGGTATAACTAATTAAAATAAGGCTCCTATGTATTACATTAAAAATTGTAAAATATAATGATAATGCCAGTTTTACAATTGATTTAAAATGAATAATTCACTCTCAATTTTATTTTCTTCAACTTACACAATGTTATTCCTTTTTGCTTATTAATTTTTCTAATTAAAAATTGAGCAACTTAAAGAAACTAAACTACTAATATCCAATAATATGATAAATGTAATTTTTTTAATAAATTAACCAACTTATTTTATTTTTTACCTAATTCAAGGATAGAAAAAATTTACGATTTGGATATTATTTCAAAGGGAAGTTTGAATGTAGAATTAGTAAAACTTGGTATGCCTCAATTCCTTGGGGACTGATATAAAATATGATAGTTTTTAAGTAATGGTTGCTGAAATTATATCTATTCCTGCATTTTTTTAATGCTAAAAAAACAGAAGATTATTACTAGCATATTATTCTTGTGAAATACATGTATTACGTATATTGAGACGTTTGAACATTCTTCCAATAGCTCAGACAAATGGGTAATTTTTTAATCATTGTTTTTGTCTTCATCAGCGTACACAACAGCTTTTATCTTCCCTTTCATATTTCATTTATATGTATGTATTTGCATAAGAAAGTTTTCTTTCAATTTTTTGAATTAATTTTAATTTACGCTCTAGTTGCTGTGATTAGATTTTGCTGAGAGTACCAGAGCCGAATTGATACTCAAAGGATTTTTTATATGCCACATAATCATATGACATGCGTGCTTACGATTTTTGCATCCAGAAAATCTAATGACTCGAGCCAACATTGAACCCGCAACCTTCGGTAGTTTTTGTATTGTGAATAGATATTCACATTAACACTGTCTGAAACAGAAAGTTAAATACTTTTGTTTGCCTCTTCAAATTTCTCTTTGCTAAACATTGAAATGTTTGTTACAATCATATTTCATATTAAAATCTTTTTTTCTAAATTCTTTGTAAAATAAATTTTAACAATTTTTAAAAAATTATTTATATAGTTTAATGAAATACAAGTAAAAATTGTTTACAGTCAATGTATAACCAATACAGAACTAAGATAAATTAAAATGTATAACATTCTGAAGACCTCTATCATTAGTGAATTTATATTCATACATATCATTAAACTACACAGAGAATAACAATGGGAAAGACAAAACTCTATTTATTATAGTTAATTTTTTTATGGAAAAATCTTTTTATTTTCTTTAACAGCCAGAAATATAGAACTAGATTTTTGTATACCATGGTTCTGTTTATCAACAAATAATAGAAGTCTTTCAAGACAATTTTATATAAAAAACCTTTCATAAATTATATTATCAGTAAACATCAGTTTTAGAACTAGTTTAATATTTCCATACACTATAAAACTATTTATTTAGTAAATATTTCCTAGCATTTATAAGATATAAATGGATAAATAAAAGTATTAAAAAATTTATAAGACAAAAAATATGAAGTGAGAATATCATCTTAACAACTAAAAGCTAGCCAGTGATACTGTGAACAGTTTCCATTCAAAAAGAACATAGTTTGAAACCCACAGCAGTGTTTAAAAACTAAATTGTATGCTGCATGCTGATCATGTAAACTCAGTTCTCATGAGGTATCAACCCAACTTTTGTTTGACATGCAAATTGTTTGAAATTTGCATTATGCAAATAAGTAAGAAATGTTCATTCTTGTTTGGGAGGGACCTCATTAAAAGAAAATGGTCCATGGAGTTTTATGTTCAAGTTCCTAGTCACAGATAACTGTTTAATGAGTATTGTAAGATGATTCTAATTTCTGGTAAAAATGTAGATATAAGGCATGAACAGAAACATGGTTGTGTCAAGAACATTTATTTAGAGATCCATGTTTATCATGAAAAACTTATCCTAAAATGTGGAGATATATTTAAAGGAGACAGATCATATGACCAGTTAACCTTGATCCAGTAGACTAGTTTAGAAGTGGGAGAAGTTCAACCTGAGAAAGTATTTTACAGTTGCCCACACACATATGTAAAACAATACAAGAGAAACCATAATATTTCAAAAAGTTACAATTGCAAAATCCTTTTGCAATATTTTTCTGAACCAATAAGAAGTGAAGCCAACATTCCTCAAAGATGTAATATGGACAGATGAGGCATGCTTTTTATCCAATGAAACATAATTGACAAAACATCCATAACTGGATGCCAAGTCAAGTTGAAATCCAACATCAAGATTCAGTAGTTAATAATGTTTGGTGCACAATTTTAAATAACCTGCTAACTGGTCCTATATTTCAAAAGAGCATGTTAATTGGACCATGATACTTGAAGCTTCTACATGATGTAATACTTAATTTTGTTGAAATGTGTCCCTGCTTTAACTTCAAAATATATAGTTTCAATATCATCCTTTACATAAGACATCAAAAGTAAAGCAGTACTCATATAAACCTTCATGCAGCAAATCATTGGGTATGATGGTTGTACAAAATAGCCTGTATGCTCATGTGATGACTCCATTAGATTTTATTAAATGGAGATAACTGGAAACAAAAAACCCTCCACCAAAACAGCAGAACCTTCAACAATATGCTACTAATATTTGAGCCTGTATGTCACCTGATATGCAACAAAGTGTGCAGCATGAAATTATAAAAAAAAGTTAAGTTGTGCATTGTAGCTCACAAAGAGCATACAGAATACTGAAAATAAAGGTCTCTTTTCTACTGATAATAAGTTGTCCATTCTCATATTTTCTTGGAGTAAAATTGCTGGAAATTGCAAACAACTTATTTTTAGCATTTCACACATTCTATTTTATATACTATAATGAACCAGGTGTATTTTCATACCAAATTGAGGAGACATTTTATAACTTAGTAATTTAGTTTCTTTCTCACCATTTTCCTGAATGAAATGCAAATTGCACTGTTTGCTGCCAGATGGCATTGTAACTAACCTCACCCTGAAGTACATAGTCATTTTAATATACCTAGACAACATATTTCATGAAACAGGATAAACTGTTCTTAAGGTAAAATGGGGTTGGAGTAGGACTTTAATAGGCACCCTGTATGCGTGCTTAAAATTTAGAAATAAAAAAAAATGCTATACTAACTCAAATGTTTACAATCCAGATATTGATCATAAAAGCTAATACCATGGTAATTAACAATAAGCACTCACAATTAAAAAAAATTACATGAAAGTTTCTAATAAACAATTTGATACATAATAGTTACTTAAGCTGAAACAAGGCAGTAAGAACATTTTACCTGAAAAACACTAACTCTATAACCAGCTAGGTGTAGTAAAGGAGCGGCATATTTTTCAAACTGGACATTTGACTTACTACAAATAACAGAAAATTTTATGCAATAAATTTCAAAACTACACAAGTAAAAATTTATAAGAAGCAAATTATTAAAAGGACAAAAAAACATCAGTGTATATCATCAAATAGCAGAGACCATTTATAAATTCAATAACAAAGTTTAATTCAACAAACTCAAAAATAATTTGAAATTGTTAAAGTCTCATGTATGAGAAACAAAATTTTATAACTCTATAATTAATCACTTCATTAGCAATGATATGCAAATATTCAATAATCACATATTTTCTGAAAAATTTATATTTTTATATCTTTTTAATTTTATTCTCAAAACACATAGTTATGTAGAAAATTTTTTTATTTAAAAACATGTGACAGAGAATACATATATACATTTCTTCTCGATACTAATAAATTTTGAAGACATTAAACCCTCTATATACTTTGCAAAAAAGGGACATAAAGAATATTGAAAAAATTATGATATACCCTTTTCTCCAGCCTGTGGTGTAAAAAAATTTATGGAATAACTGAATTTCATCATGCCATTATAAATTGCTAATTAAAACCAGATTTTAAAAAATGGCTGACTTTACAATTTAAAATAAACATCTTAAAGGCATTTTTAAAAGTTTTAGTATGCACTAATCATTTGTACCAAAATAACTAAGATTTTTTTTTTTCATCATCTCTTTCTCTCCCCCTACATCAATGGAATTTGAGACAATGTGCTCTCAATTTCATATTCCATCTGACCCATTTCTTTTAATCTAAGAATGAAGGAAACATATTGCATAAAATTGTTTAGAATAATTGTCAAAAATAGCTTAATGTGTGTGTGTGAATACTTTTATTACATAAAACACTAGAATCTATGAAATATTTTTTTTAAAATAATGAGAGAGAGAGAGAGAGAACATCTGATCTTTATTTTTACAGGTAACCAGTTAGTTGTAACTTCTCTTTTGCATTTTTCATAAAATTATAGAATTATTAATTGCCTTAACTTTCAAGAACATTGCAGTATTCATATGAATATTTATTTGGTAAATAAAAATTTACAGAGAAAATTTCTTACATATTAAATATATTTGTGCATTACCATTATTTAGGGTTTTATCTATCATTGTAATATATATTATTGTCTCACTAATTCTGGTGATATGTTTTATTATTAAACTATATACAGTGAAATGAATGATGTGTCATTTTTATTATAATAACAATAGAAAAATTATAATAAAATAAGAAACTCATAATTACAAAATAATCACCAGGGTTATGCAACCTGTAAAGTTCACTAAGCTGAAGCCTTACATACACAACAATTATTTTTATTATATACTACTGCATAAGTATACATCATATTTCAATTATATTAATGAGTCAGTAAAAGATGAAAAAAAGAACCAAGTCAAAGACTCATACAGTTTCACCTTAACCCTTTATCTCTACCGATGATACTTATAAGTACCACTCACTTTAAAATTACGTAGAATAACCATTTTTATGAACATTCTTTGAAATCCACTCTTCCAAGATATATGGCAGCACGGGTTATATGTTGAGTACTTTAGTGGGGAAGGGGAATAGTTTTATAGCAGAAATAGCGTTTTCAGCTGACGGTGTATTTAGTGGATTGTGAAGATTATCATTTTTGTCCCGAAAAAATAGTTAATGTCAAAATTTAGGTGCCTTATTTTTTTGGTATGTTGATGAAGACATTAGAAAACAATTTGACTATTTATTTTATGTGAAAAGTGTATATAATTAATTTTACAGTTGAATATATTTAATTAACTCTAACGGATTAAATTTTCCAAATTTGAGTATTTTGTTTGTGTATATCCCTTAATTTTCAATGTAGTGATTTAAAAAAAATATTGCATGAAAAAAACTGCAGTAAATCATAATGCGGTAGATAAAGGGTTAAACTAAATAAGCTTACTCCAAGTTAATTAAAGAAAATATGTCATCATTGATAAACAAGAACTAAATTTTTACAGACAAAACATTTGATATACTCACCTATTATTTGCTTCTGGATTTAAAATAACAGTCACATGTTTTGGTTTTTGCAAGTTCGGCAAAGGTATCTCTCCATATTTCTAATAAAATAGCACACAAGATCACAGATGACAAGTATTGAGAAAAACAAAACATTTTATCAAAAAAATATATAATATAATCTATATTATTGTGATTACTGATTAAATCATACTATAAGAAGTTGGTACACTCTTTGACTTAGGTAATTTTGATCAACACAATGTGGTAATAGTACTATTATTTGAATTTACGAATACAATAATACAAATAATTAGTATACAATATAAATGTTTTTAATTAATACATATCTACTTGAAAATAATAACTGTTACATATATTAAGATTTCTCTCATTAGTTATTAAACTTACTGTTTACTCACTATCATTATTTATTACAAGGATATAAAAATTTGTTAAATATATAATTCATTTTATTTCCTGAAGAAATAATTATTAATTTATAGTTGAATTCTCAATACCTCTAAGATGTGAAAGATTTAGATGATTAAAAATAAATGTGGTATTTATGTATTATACCATTATCTAAATTAGCCTACTAATTAAAAGACATCACCAATTCAAAAAATGTCTCCAAATGCTGTCATCATTGTTGTTATTATGATCGAAAATGCATAGGAACGGCTTCCACTATTGGATATTTATCACAACATCTTTACATGCAATGAAATTTCATTACATGCACACCAAACACTCAAAATATACATCAGAGAAATTAGTATCATTCAAGCACAAACTGAGGTTGGTACAGTTCAATTAATTAAAAACAAATTAGCAATCAATAAATATACTAACCCTGGCTTCTTCACAATATGCTCTCATCATCTGAAAGGTCCTAGGAATGAGTAATATATAATCAGACATAACTGAAATTATATCTAATAAAAAACAAATACACAGCAGAAATACATAGTGTACCAGTCAGAGTTAATATAAAATCTGCCATAATTGAAATTATTTTCAATTAAAAAGCACAATTATTAATTATAATTTTCATTGTACACATTAACATTTTGTTAATTCTAGAAAACTTTCCTATATAGATCACCCAAACTATACACTAGATCCCAACTAGTACCTACCACTTTCTTCACAATTCGAATGAGCCTTATATTCAAGTACACTTACTAAAAATAAAGAGTGAAGATAAATTAATAAGTATAATTTATTACAATGTGTTAAAAGTAAATACATTAAAAGCTACTGTCTTTTATAGTTAAAATTTTTTTCAAAAAATACCTTATTGACGAACGAATTTTCTTGTAGCAAATAATGATCAAACCTTTTTTTAAAAAATTAAGATTATTTCTAAGTGAAAAGGACAAATAAACTGTACAATTATTTCCTCTAATTTAATAGGAAATTTATATTCATGTCTAAGTTAAATCCATTTAACGAAAAAACATACTGAAACACACACAAAAGCACTGAAAGTTTAATTAATAATCATTAAAAAAGGACTGAAACATATACATACAAAAGTATTGAATGTTTAATTAATAACCATTAAAAAATTAAGATCATAATAATTTTTTTAAATAAATAAAAGAACAATTTAAAGACTCGTGCTGTTTAAATGAAAAACCCTTTTAATTCGTCATTCTCGATGTACTAACCGATATCGTTCTGCTAAATTAGATACACCATACATAAAAACTCCGAAAAAAAATGTAGATTTTTTCCAATTACGTCGCAGAATCTGCGCCGTTTTAATAATTCTAGACATCTTTAAAATGAAATATTAATGAACGTTCTCTTTATGTTAAAAAACTAAAATTTCATTCAAAAAGGTACTCTCAAAACTCACGCACGGGAAATTCTGCCGATTGTTTACATTCTAAGTTTAATATAATTGCCACTTTCATTTACAAAATTTTAGTATAGGGAATGGGGAAAATAATGCCTAGGAAAAATATAAATTTAGCCAACTGTTGCTGTGAAATTTAAATTTTGGGAATATCCTAGTAAATCAAAGGATTTTAGGTTTTTAGAATATCTCATTTAACTTAAATAGTTTAATTAATATTTCAGCCCAAAAGGTTAATATTAGAAAAGGGAAAATTTATGATAGAAAAACCACGTGTTCATTGTGGAGGGAATTTCTTTGTTTTGGTTTATAGTCATACCATACAAGAATTTTTCGCCGGTGTATTTGCTATTTATACTAAATCGAAACCAAATATGGGTGAAAAGGAGGAAAATGGACTCGTTTTCACTTATAATCTAATTCATGACTTAACTTTTAAAAAGAATTTTGAATTACTGAGTCAAGGATCTGAAGCGAAAGTATACAAAGGCCAATTTTTAGGTAAATCATCAATCTTAAAAGAAAGATTTGTGAAAAAATATCGTCATCCAGATTTGGACCAGTCTCTAACATTAGAGCGTATTCGGGCGGAAGTTAGAGCTTTAAATAGATGTCATGAAGTTGGAATAAAATGTCCAGCAATTTATTTCGCTGATTTACAAAGCCGTTGCATAATACTCCAAGAGATTACTAACTCTATAACGGTTAAAGAACACTTAAGATCAATCTTAGAAAAGCAGGGTGTTGAAGGAATTAAATCTTTAACTCCTTTGGCTCATAAAATTGGCAAAAATATTGCCCTAATGCATAAAAATGAATTAGTTCATGGTGATCTTACAACATCAAATATACTTTTAAAAATAGATAGTTGTATTCCTGATGGAGATTACGAAGTATATTTTATTGATTTTGGTTTAGCCAAAAGGGATATTGTATTAGAAGACAAAGCTGTTGATTTGTATGTGCTAGAACGTGCAATATCTAGTTCACATCCTAATTGTAGTCAATTTTATGCTGCTATTTTAACTCAATATATGAAGGTACTTGATAATCAAGCATCCTTAGTTGCTGCTAAACTGGAAGAAGTAAGACAACGTGGAAGGAAAAGAACAATGGTTGGTTAAAAAAAGTAAAATAAATTATAAAATTGAATATTTTCAAATTCTGTTCATGAAAGTGCATTGTTTTTTACTACAAATGAGACTTCAAATTTAAGGGGACAATATTGGAACATAAAATATGTAATGTGTCTTAAGTATAATTAAAATCTTGTTTTTGTATTTCTTTTGTTTTATTTAGTGTTTAGGTTATATATTTCTTGTTCTGTTTCGCTATTTGAATTCACAATGACTCATTTGATTTATCATTCACATTTATCTGTATGAAAATAGATATGTTGTTTGTTGTAGATACATTGTTTGTTCAAACAAACTGTTAAACTAACTCAGATATTCATATATTGAGTATTAACAATCATATTCTGTTATAAAAAAGTTTGGTACTTACGTATTATTGCAACAATGCAAATGTTCAAGATAACTCGCCAAGTTGGCAACCCTGATTCTGTATGTGTCGTGAATGCTGAATTGGCAATCATGTGCTTTGTTTCATATAATGTTGCAATAATACGCAAGTACGAAAAATATTTACTATTTTTTCATATTTTACAGTAATTATTAGAACTCTGTGTTAGGAATTCTCTCTAAAAAAATTTTTATGTGATTTAAGTATAAAATATTATTTATATTTAAATGTATTCAATCTATCAGTAGAGAGTTTTTTTTTACACAAACAGAACTATTGCATGTTTTTTCACGAGTACTATAAAGTAATAAGTTATAATATCTCAAAAACTCATACATATTTTCATTTTTCTTATAAAAAATGTTTTTGGATTTTATTTTTTGACAGTATCTTAGATCATGTTTAATTCAATTTGAACAGTATTTTAATTCTTAGTAAATTATGTACAAAAACTCCATCTTGATTCATATTATATTTTAGTTTCATATATTAATTGCAATGTTCATTCTAGAGAGGATTTATAGAAGTCCTTGTTCTTCCAGCCATTTAAAATCTAAATTACTGTTTTTTGTAGTATTTGTAAACCATTACATAAAGGTTAAAATATTTTTGTAATGTGTGAACAGATATGGTTTTTCTGTGAAAAATTATTATGTGAACTAATTTTTCTAAGTTTTGTAGAGTGTTAAACCCCTTTATAAAACAAAATGCTTAGTAAAGTATGTATAATAGAATAACTGTTATTGATTGGAGTATAAAGTAATAAATGCTAGTATTCCCTTCAAATGTAGTAACTAATACTGATCAGATAAAAAAATGTAGAAATATGAATTTACTTTGCTTTAAAAAATGTGGCAAAATAGCAATTTGTTTATAATCAATCAAAACAAGTTAAAAATTTCATATATTCATTGGAATGAAGATTAAAAAAAAGAGAAATGGCTATTTAATCCTAATTTTACCCTTAATGTGATGCAAGCAGAATATTTTTATAGTACATTAATTTTCTGTAGAACTGCACCACATTAAAACTTTTTAAGATTCAATTTCATGTATTGGGAAGAAGATCCAAAGAATAAACACCTTTTGTGAACCTATTTCTCAAAAATAGTGATAATGTGCAAGTTTGTACTCCACCAGAAAACTTTCTTTGCTTTTCCAAATCATGTCCCCTCACCGCCTAGAATAGAAGACTTGCAGATTAGTGTCTTCAATTATTTCTTTCTATTTCTTATTGTCTCCCCTTGCTGTGGTGATCATAACAAGCAAATCTTCCATTCTTTTCCAGTCCTAAACTCATTATGTAGCCTAGTAGTCAAGGTAATGGACTCTTGGGCGGTGTGTCATGAGTTCAAGCCCAGTACCGCTGAAGACTCTCTGTATAGAGGAGCAATGTACGTTAAATCAGTTGAGAGCTCAAATGTCCTCCCATTGGTGTAGTTAGGAGAGGGGGTGTCAACTCAGGTGTCATCCTCGTCACTTGACCATGGTTCGAAATTTCGAGGTCCGTCGCCAAAAGTTTTTGAGTAGCTGAAGAGTGCAATGTAAATATTTATTCATTCCCTTGTAAAATGCAAAAGACTTAACAGATAAGTCTTTAGCTTCTTTCTGATTCAAAAGAATTTCTCTTCACTACAAAGGTTAAGAAACTCGATAGTCAAGTCTTTTCCTGAAAAATGCAGAAGAGTCGTTAATTCCTTTCCAATTCAGAAATGATACCTCATATATTGTTCAATTACATATGTACTAATATATATATATATATATTTGCTCAAATACATTCTATGGATTTTAAAAAAAATTCATTTATTTTAGAAATATATCCTTTAAAATTAAGAAATAATTTCTTATTCTAAGTTATATAATGATATTGTAGAAAAAAATTCTGTTTCAGATGAAAAATATAAATAGTAAAAATTGTTTCTTAAAATAAAAAAAATCAATTAACACAAAAATTTACTTTTTTCTATTTGTTAACTATAAATTGTGATATTCCATAATAATAATAATATTGCAGAGTGAAATTCATATCACTGCAACAAATTTTTATAACAATTGCTTTCAAATAATTTTAATGAGTTTCTTCTGCATGTGGTTCTTTTAAGTTAAGCCTTTTTTATAGATTGTATTTATAAGTAAACATTTAGCTCACATATGCATTTATTATTCTCCCAAAGAATACTTTTGACTATCAACATATGGGCTTATAATTTAAGAGTAATCACTCAAAACATGTTTCGCTGGTTTGTAATGTAGCAGGGCTGATATACCCTAAATCTTCCGAGGCTCAGAACCCTTATGTTGGCACAATGTGGAAATAGTTTGAAGTAACTCAAATTTATAAAGCCAGCAACCTTTATATTGCTTCTAAATTAATAAACTATTAATCAGCCATAGTACATACGTAAATATTGATATATTTGTTATTTTCACAAATTTGATGAAATCCAAGAATGATGATGAGAATTCAATACAAATATTCTTATTATTGAGTATTTGGAAAGTGGATAAATTTAGAATAAGGATTTATATATTTCACATATGTTTTTACTAATTTGTTCTTTTTACATAAAAAATATCCAAAGCAGTTAAACAAGTTTTATAGAAATTATTCTGGTGTTTGTATGGATTAAAATAAATATATTTATATACATTATTTTTAGAGTTTTACTAGCTCAAAAAAGAAAATACCTATTAATCCATTGTATATTGAAGAGTCGGGAAACAGACTTTTTTTTCTATAAAGTTACATTTTATATGAATTCTAAATTTCATGCTCATATTTTTAGGGCCATTTTTAACCTCCCTGGTGCCCTAGGCACTTCAAATAGTTTTACGCCTCCCCCCTTCTCTATTGTTTCCAGAGCATCTTCATTTCTTACCATGCCAGTTTTGGTTCGGGTGGGATTTTCCCTTTCTTAGTTTTTGCTGTTTAGAAAGTTTTCCAACCCTCTATGGATCTGACATGTCCTGGACCGGCAGTTGTAAGAAAATATTAGTGGCATGATTTGGCCTCTCTTGTTCAGTTTTTAACTTTCAACATCGCAGACCACCCTTCCTTTTGTAAATTAATGCAATCGTTTGCAATTACAGTATAGAGGATATAATATTGTATGAAATGTTTTCAATTTGTTAATTATCATCGCTTATCGCTTTACTATTTCTTACTTTTAAAAATCTTTATTCTGTACTGAGTCACTCATTGTACTGTACAAAAAAAAAGGTTTTCTTCGAGCTTCGATGATTACAAAATCGGTTATAACATTATTGTAATTAATTTCAATGGCAATATCATTTTGAGTGCATTGCAACATCTAACTGTTTAGCTTTTCATTTCGGTCTTTTCTCTTACAAGGGCAGAAATGCTTCTCTCATAACTAGCTAGATGGTGGTACATTTGTTTTAATTAGTTCTCTTTTTTCGCCCTTCAATTTTTTGCTCCCTAGGCATGTGCCTAAGCGGAAAACTGGCCCTGCATATTTTACATTATTATAAAATTTTGAATAACATAATGCTAATAAAAGCTTCCAAATACTTGAACACTCTCAAATTTGTTTGATATACTTATATCAAAATATTACCAAAGATACTTTATTTTTGCTGTCTGCTGATAAAATTGAAAAGTAGTACTCTGCTGGGTATGAATTTAATTTAAAAATGTTTTTTTTTTTAATTCAACCCTCTTTGTTTTTTTCCTAATTTTTCCTCAAATATGTGGAGTAATCGGTTTGCATGTATGGTAGTTCTGTACTGTTACATTCCTTTGAATACATTTGAGATTTTGCTAAAGGAATTTAAAAGAGCAGATGAGTTAAAGAACAGTTCTTTAAGAAGGAATTTGAAGAGTTAACAAAATTTCATCTAACAGAACAGAAAATCCCATCCCAGCATGTAACACATATTGATTCCCATTATTCCTTACTACCATTATCAGTAAAACAAGCCACAAGTTTCTACCTACTAGAGTCGTAAGGTTCCTTGACAAATATGAAATCTTAATTTGCTTTTATCATGTAAAACAGTAAGAAAAATTTGTAAATTATCTTCCACTCACCAAATGTGAAAATTTGGAATAAAATCTATTATATAATTTAAAACTGCATAGTGATTGATATTTAATATTCATGTATATATATTTGATTTGTTTATTAACACTGTACTCTAAAGCAACACGGCCATGGTAGCCTAGTGGTCAAGGTAATGGACTCGTGGCTAGCATGTCATGAGTTCAAGCCTAGTACCGCTGAAGATCCGCCGTGCACAGGGCATCAAAGCACGTTAATTATGTTGAGGCTAAAATGTTCCACTCCCATTGGTGTGGTGTGGAAGTTAGGAGAGAGGGTTCTCAGGTTTTGTCCTCATCACTTCAAAATTTTGATGTCTGTTACTAAAAGCCCTCATGTAGCTGAATAGTGTGAAGTTAATATTCACTCACTCACTAAAGGAACACAAGGGCTATTAGCAATGGACCTTGTAAATTTGAACCTTCATCAAGTGACAAGGATGACTCCCTAGCTGACACTGTACTCCGAACTTTCATACCATGCCAATGAGAAACTGAACAGGGACAGATTTAGCATGCATCAGCCCCTCTACACAGCATGTCAAGAAAAATTGACACTTTGGATAACATAATTTGTATACTTGAGATAATCATATTTTTTCAAAAAAACTTATTCTGACAGATTTGTCCTGTGAAGGTTTTGCATGAAATCTATGGACTTAATAAGATAAAAAAAATATTATTTTATAATGTCAAGAAATTTAAAAGATATTTTTTTTAAGTACAAATGAGAAGATGCATCTGATTATAGGTACAATTCTAACCTATTTAAGGAGGAGGGATAATATATTTTTGTAAAATAATGTAACATTTCTGTTTAAGACATACATGTGATTTTCATTTATCCAAGCCTAAAAAGGATCCCGCTCCTCATGTAAAAAGACTTTTCCTAAAAAAATTTGTGTGTGCGTGCATGAAACAAGAAAAAGAAATTATGACATTTATGTTTTAGTACTTTGCTTCGTAAGAGAAATAGATTTTTAATTTATTTAGAATATTTATATCATTGTGTAATTAAAGGTAAGTACTTATATAACTAAAAGTCAGGCAGGCAACTCTGACAAAAACTTATAAAGTGAACATATTATTGATGAATGGTTGAGATTAGTTATTTTTTAGCAACCTTAAAACCAAGTGATTTTTTTCAAAAGTCTGTTTTTCATTATTTATCTCAAGTATTTGTTGAGAAAACTGTATATATAAATAATTATATAAACTTTCTAATCTTACTCTGCCACAAATTACAATTCGTATAAAAATAAAGTACTAGAACATACATTTTGGAAAATACTCTCAATTAAAATGTGAGTTATCAGGGATACCTTTTATTGTTATATATTCCTGAAATTATACCTATTTTAAAATAATAAAGTCACATTTTTTTAAAAAAAATGCCTTATGTATAAATTGGGAGAATCATACTTTATTTTCTACCTTTTCTCAAGTTAGTTCAAAATTACAAAAAGGCTTTGTATAGCTGTAATAAGAATTGATTTTAAAAATTATTAAACACTTTTTAAATTTCTTATTTGTACAGAATTTCACCATAATAAGTGGTTATATGGAGTCACATTTTTTTAAAGTCTTATTCAGCACTAAAACATTCATTTATTCACGATATTTGATGCATAAATATAACTGTTAACAATTATTGGTATAATTAAGTTGGTTTTATTCCCAAATTTCTTTTAATATGCAGCAATTGTTCCTACAGAGTTATTCAAAAAAAGGAATTATTTTTCTGTAATTACAGACATTTCTCCTAGGGATGTCATAAACATTTTAATATTGCTATACTACTTTCATAGGCTTATTTATAAAAATCTATTCATTCGTTAATTCAGTTATATAAAATAATTATTTTGTATTAGTAACTGTATCAAATTTATTCCAGCTTAAGGACCTTATTAAATTTTTATTAGATACTCTTCATTGTTTTGTTAAGAATAATAAATGTTTATATAAAAATATTTAGCTCCATTATAGAAAAAAACAACACACAACACCATATTTATTCGAATCTGAACCACATCCCAAATTCTCAACATGTTTTTGTGTAAAAATATTTCTAGATATCTGATATCTACAAAATTAAAATGAGAACTAATAAGAAGTGAATAATTAATTCATTTTACCAATATAAAAAACTTTTAAATACACATACATGAACCTGTAATTGCTCTAATTATCCATATCATGTTTAATTTTCCTTTATCCTGGGAAATTTTCTACCATCAATTCTAAGCTGCACCTGATTTTCAATAACATTAACTTTAAGATGTATTGTGGCTTTTTCTTAAAGACATTTTCTAACATCAGTTATAATTTTTTGAAATTATACATCAGTCGGTTAATATTTATGAAATGTACTTGCAATTATGGTAAATAAAAACAAAACTAAAATCTAATTATTATTTTATTGACTAGATATCTCCACAAAAATTTTAATAAAAAATATATTTTTTATATAAAACATTTTTTTTAGGAATGTTATAAGTCAAACTTTTTCTTGGTACAAATAATACCCAATTAAATGGTCCCGTTTTCTTACATTGGGTAAGCCATCATCAATGTAAAGAATATAATTGGTATATTTTACTAAATAACACCTATATAATATTATTATATAATCAAATATAAATAAAGGCTGAATCATTTTTTTAAATTTTGTTTCAAATTCAAAACAAATGTTACTTTAATTTGAAAATAAAAATGAGAGTAATAATTGAATGAGTTCACACTAACTGACTATCACATAAAAAAAAATCATAAATAAATAGAAAAATAGATGCTTTAAAGATAACAAAGAATAAATGATATATTAATTAGTAACAAGAAGCAGATTATAAAAATATTTTCAAGAATTAATAATCAAGAATAATAAAAATGGTACAAACACAACAATGCAAATAATACATTAACACAAATATAGTTTGATCACAAATTGAGTGCATGATTATAAATATTTCTGTTTTTTAAGTGACTTTCCTCCCTTTCAGACACTTCCGAAAAATACAGTTTTGTAACAAACTGCTGCTATGACAATTTGGGTGCAAAATAGAATAGTGTGCTCACCCAGTATAAGAAAAATCATCACAGTACCGGTTTAAATTGAGCTGTATAACTAAATTTATAGTTATATATCATCCGATATAAATTGGAATTGTTTCCTAAGATCATCACCAATGTCAGATACTAACTTGCAGTAATGAATGGCAGAGCTTCTGTTCTTAATTGATAGTAAATATCTGGAGTAATCCATGAAAATAGTATCTATATCTTTAGGTAAGATTAGTTAAGAAAAATTTATTACAGAAACAAAAACATGTACAAACTACACATTTTCTTATGCATATTTTTTAGAATTTATTTATTACTTATTGCGAAACCCCATAAAAAATACTGAAATCCATCTTTTAAGCATTTGGCATTTAGTTGTCTCTACAATGACAACCAACATACTTGTCAATTATACAACTTTTAACATCATTTCCTAAAAATAAACGAGGTATAAAATAATCATACAGATTAGAACTTTTCCCTTTATTCCATTGTTTCTCTACAAAAATGAAAAATATATACTTAAAATTAGGGATTTATTTTGGAAAAGGGAACTGAAACACTTTTCAATTTAAATGTTTTATATAAATAAACTTGCATCAGACTGACCATCTGACCGCAACATCTGCTTATATACTTCAGCGCCCAAGGTCACAAAAGCTGAGATGGGCACAGTAGGCCTTGGATCTCATCGGCTGTTGTGCCCCACCGAGTTTAGTTTTATAAATAAACTTATGATAATGTCAAAAAACTTTTGAATTATCTGCCATTTTAATTAAACTTTAGATTCCAGGAGTTCTGGAATTTTTTTTTTTTAATTTTTAGAATTTATGTACATTAGTGGTACTTAAACTTAAGCTATACATTTGATTAAAATCTAATAATCAAACAGATACATCTTAATTGTGGTTTTGAGAAATTATTTTAAAATACAAATTTTATTCAGCAGCTAAAATGTCTCAAATACAATGAGAAAAATAAATATGAAATTGCTATTATTTATAAGTTTACTTTAGAACTGGTTGTCTCACCAATTTTAATGTAATGTAGAACCTTTGATTTTAGAGGTAAAATACATGGATTTCTTTTCTTTTTCCCCTTTCTTTTTACTTTAACTGAATTTAAATTATTTAGAATAATAAAAATATTAAGGGAAATCATTAAATTTTTTAAAAAATTGATTACATATGCATTTTTTATTATGTTACTATTGGGAAGGGAAAATGGGTATTTTGAAGTTTGGTTCCATAGTTTCCTACTCCTATACAGTAATTTTAATGAATAAAGTTGTCATTATTAAAAAAATTTTACAGTAGAATAAAAACTTACTAACTAGAAAACTTTTTATAACCCCACTTATTATTTATGATATTTTCCATGTTCCACATTTACATTACTGTAATCTGCCTTGAAAAATATTCTACTAAAGATATTCTTATTTATCTTAATTTTAACTTATTCTGTACCTTCAAAGTGATATCCTTAAGAGCATATACAGTTTAAAAGCCATTGATATAGACAAGTCTAAAATATTTTTACAATTTTATACAAGCTTATCCAAATACTTATGTGTTTTTTTATTTTATAAGAGTTTTTAAACTGAAATTAACCTGCTCCCATATGAATTTATTACCTATCTCATTGTAATTTTTTAAAGGATATAATTTTCAGGTGTTTTTGTCAGCAATCCAAATTCCAAACATGACTGTAAGAAAAGTGCTGCTCTTTCCAGCATATGTGCAGAATATAGAAGTTTTATAACCTTCCAGAATTCATGCATGGACAATAATGCTAAGATGGCTTTGTTCTAAAAATAAATTGAAAAGCAGAAAGAATGTTAAAAAGTTATGATTAATAACACACACATATATAAATACATAATAAATTATTCATATAAATCTCAGAAACAATCTTAAAATGAAATATCTCAAAAACTCATTACCTAAATATGTTGATTTATTTAAAAATTGATTAAATACTTTATTCTACATTGCATCAAAATAAACAAATGAATTTCAATGGAAAAGAAAAGTAATTTTTTATTTTAGAATCTCTAGTTTATCATTTTTTTTTGTTTGTTTTGACTCCATAATTAAGCATGATAAATATATGTAAAATAAATAAATGAGTTTGGAACAATTATCTCCAGACTAATCGTTTTATAGGATGCATATATATTACAACAAAAAAAAATTATTTTTAAAAAATACATTGCTTCCACATGTTTACAATCACACACAATTTTTTTTTAAATGAATAATGACATAATTGGCTTTCATATTTATACAACAAGAAAATTTAATTTCTTCAAAATAAGTATTACCTTTTGATCTACAAGAGGTGAGCATAAGTAATCTACCCAGCGTTTTAAAATCTCCTTACTTTCCTTTACAGGTAGAGTAGCCTATGAATAAAGACAATTTTGATTTCAGAAATCCAGAAGAAACATTTAACAGTTAAATATTCAACACTGCACTACATTGAAATACAATCAATATAATAATCAATCTCTAATCAATTTACTTTTCCCTAATAATTGATAAATTAAAAAAAAACCTTGTTTTCTGCATATTTTATTTAAAACATTTTTCACCATAAATTCCAATTCAAATGGTCTTTAAATAGTATTTATAGTAATGCCCTTAGAGTATCTTTATCATATAATACTTTACTTTTGAGAAACTTCCAAGAACTGAATACAAATAAATTTTAATTTAATACATTACAAATTCCATTAAGAAACAATTCTCACTACCTCAACAAAGTACTAGAAGAACAAAAAGGCAGCAATATGAGTCTCAGTCATGATAACAAAAGAAACATTATTTTGTTAAAATAATACATACATAGCCCATAAAATAAAAAAAAG
The DNA here is from genome assembly GCA_019973935.1 of Trichonephila clavipes. Classification (NCBI taxonomy): domain Eukaryota; kingdom Metazoa; phylum Arthropoda; class Arachnida; order Araneae; family Nephilidae; genus Trichonephila; species Trichonephila clavipes. Next base: position 180,042 of record BMAU01021340.1, on the reverse strand, counting down.
GCTATACAAATTTAAAATACAACTTAATATGAAAAAAACTAGATGATTATAATTGTTTCCTAAATAATAAAATTTAAAGGTTGGAATAATATTTTTATTACCAATTTTAATTTTTAAACTCTTTAAATATAACAAAGCTGCTGAATCTAAATAATTAGCTTTTTATAATCTTCAAGAATATAGCAAAAAACTTTTTTTTCTTGTAAAATATGGAGTTATAGGAATTGATTAGCAGTACCAAATTTATGCCAAAATAATGATAATAATAACAAGCATTGATGTATTGTTATACTTCAAAGTTTCCCCCCCAATCATCCCTGCAATAACATAAAAAATTAACTTTTTAACTAGTTTTAAACCAATTATGAATATACTTTGGAAGTTTTACATGAATGCAAATTAATAATCTTATATCAAAGTGTGAAAACTGCCATATAATATGATAAGTAAAGAAATTTGACCTTTGCTAGCCACACAGCTTCATCCCACCGTCCCGCTCCTTGGAGATATCTACAACCATCTGAAGCTTTCTCTATGAGACACAACAGCTGCACACCTTCTGATATTCGGCCACTGGCAATGAGATTTGTGGACACCAATTTGATGATGGATTGAGAGGTGCCAGAAGACTGTACAGTGGCTATCAGACAAGCCCTGGAATTTATTGAAGAGATGAAATGTTATAAGAAGTTGAGCAAGTAGGACCACAATAAGATTTACAAAAAAACAAACATATCTTCTTGTGCATACACAAAGATGATAGTTAAAATTAAATATAAAATTCTTAATATTTACAGTAAAATCCAGTGCATAATGTGCACTTTTAACATAAAAAATAAGATTGAAATTTATGGGTACACCAGTTGTACACTGAGTATAAAAATGAGAGCTTTAAAAATAAAAAATGATGAGCATAAAAAAATTAGACTTCTACATATATAGAAATACAGTTTATTTAAAAGAAATGACATTCCTAAAGAGTTGTAGTTCTAGAAGTATATTGTTTTTTTTTTAAAGTTTGGAATAATACCTCAAATAAATGACTTCAAAACAATAAGAGTATTGCTCACATACATTTCAGGTTTCATTGTTAAAAAAGGGGATGATCGTTACACGGAAAATATACCTAAAAATTGCAGCTTGAAAGTATAGGTGTACATTACACACCGGATTTTATAGTAATTAAAATAATTCTTTTAAAATTTTTAAATCTATATAATAATTATAATTATGGAGAGTTTTCAAGTAGCACTCTAAAGGTCTAAAGAACAAATACAATTTATATGTTATCAGGACTGCCATATTATTTTTGTTTGACTAAAGGATAATTTTGACTTCCATTCATCTTCAAATCCATACCAAAAATTATATAGAAATATTTATACAACTTTTCACTCAAAATTGAACAATTTTTTTTTAAAAGGAACGGATCACTCTATTCCCCCCTTTTCCTTCCCTATTAAAATAAATCACACAGCCATAAAAATAAAATGTAATAAATTTACATTAAAAAAAAGTCAAAACACTGGCTGAAATAAAAATGTGTATGACAACTGTTAAAAATATTGGACTACATATAACAGTTCAGACAACAGAATGTGATTATTGGAATTAGGATTTCTTTATTTAAAATTTTTAAGATGGTTAGAGAAATTAGAGCTAATAACTCTCTTTTGAAACATTTATAAGACACGTCATTTAAATTTTGTATAGTGTTTTTGTAGTAATATCTTCATATCTCTTAAATTTTAAAAAAACAAAAACATTTTGAGCAAAATTTTTTTTTATAATTAACAATTTTTATATTATTTATTACAAATATCAACTAAACAAATACTTGTTTTCCTACAATTATTATAGAAGGAAAATCATTTCTTTTTCTTTTAATATCAGGCAAAATTTTATTTCTATCACTAGCAAATACTTTATCCAATTATTAATATTAAATTGCCACTGTATTTGTATCTATTTAACACTAATTTTTATTAATTGTAACATATTATGAAATAGATGAAAAATATATACATATTCCCTGTTTATATTAACCTCCATATTCATTATTTTAAATCTCTACTCATTAACCTCTCAAAGTAAATAAATAATTCCAGAAACGAAATAAAATAAAAAGAATTTAAATTTAAAAAAAAAGTAAATTTTTTGTTTAAAAAAAGCCAATAATATTAGGAATGAAACCTGAGGCAATCTTCATAAAAATTGTCATTTTCTGATTCTGTTTCAAGGAGGAGTTGAACAGCCTGATCAGTCTGACCCAGAAGTAACAAGCGTTCAGCACATTGTTGTGTTTGACTATAAGTAGTTCGTTTACTCAAGTGTAAGCGAACTCGATCCAATTGCAGCTTCTGAAAAAGAAATAAAAATTAGAAGCCCAACATATGAAATTATAAATCTACAATTCTTTATTTGAAAAAATAAAGAAGGGAAAAAGAAAATTCCTTACCTTATAAACATCACTGTCACAAAAGAAGTCATATGCAGTGTCTAATGGGTGATTCAGGAAATGCTGAGAGTCTTCATCTTTAGCTTCTTTTTGTTCTTTAGACTTAGATCCTAACTAAAAAAGAAAGCCACAAACTAATAACCACAATAATAATATTAATATGATTAGGAGAATCAAAATATTAATCACTCACCAACAGTTGTTCATATTTTTGTTGTTTCAAGAAATGTAAGGCAACAGTCCAAAACAAACAACCCTCATTATCTCCAAATATTCTATAACAAATAAAAAGAAGAATTAATTAATTATCTTCAACAAAGTATTCTAAAAAACAATCACAGATATAAAAATTAAAATTTTCAAAACATTACACTGTGTTTCATTAAAACCAATTATGTCTACATTGTACTTAAACTTATCTTTGTCAGAAAATCTTGACACATATAAAGGTATTCAACATGAAGAGATTCCTGCTTACTCTTTAATATCACACCAAAGAGAGAGTTGTTCGAGATTCAACAGCAGTGGTCATGTTCTTTTTAGATCACTACAACTACTTGCTCATGCTGATGACATTGATGAAAAATAGCTCAATCTCTTCCAGCATTGAGACATTTCTTGCCCTTGAAGTAGCAGCAAGACTAGGAGTGGCCCATTTGCAGCTCCCTTGAATAATTTTGTGGCCCGCGAGATTCAATACAAAATGTGAATATTTTGTACAGTATTTCTGTTTTTAGTATTGGTGTTTTGTAACAAATAAATACCCTAATTGTATCTATTTTATTACACTGCCTCTTTTTTTAGTCCAATAAATGCTTGTAATGGGTCCTAATATAATATAAATACATATTTTTTTTATATGTGACTTGCAGGGTTATAATTTTTTCCCAGCGTGCTCTGCAAAGTTATTTGGGTTAGCCACCCTTGGGCAAGATGAATGGGCTTAATTATAAATGAAGATAAAACAAAATACATGTTTTTCTCAAAAAAAAGAGTAGCAGACAAGCCCCCATCTTGAAATAAGCTGCTATAAATATGAAACAGTAAAGAGTTTTACTAATTCATGTTTAATTATTACTAATGATAACAGAATATCTCCTGAAATAAGAAACCAACTACATCTGGCGAATAGGGCTATCTACAGATAAAGAATTTTTAAATCTAGGTTCCTTTCTAGAAAGACAAAGTTTTTAATTTACAAAATGCTGGTTAAACCTGTCTAAACCTATGAATCTGCAAATTGGATAACAACATAACTGGAGGAAAACACAATCGTAATTTTTTAAAGGAAGATTCTTGGAAGATACTTGGCGGTATAAATGAAAACAGCAATTGGAGAAGGAGATTCAATTTTGAACTATACAGGATATAAAAACAACCTGACATTATTAAATAAAATACATTAAAATAAATAGAATGAACTGGATGGCCCAAGTGACCTAAATGCATAATAACAACACAATAAAAAAGGTATTTTTTTAGACTGACTAAAACCAGAAGGCGAAAAAGACCGCAGTTGAGATGGCTTGATTTAGTGGAATCTAATTTTTTCACAATTAATGAAAGAACTGGAAATCAAAGATCAATCAGAAGTCCTTACTGAGGAATTTTTAGAGGCAGGCACTGGTTCATAACTAGGCTGTTTAGTCATTTATAATGATGTATTTAAACTTTTCTTTGCCAGATAATGATAATAAATATTGGTAATATAAATTTCCTTTTTGGTATATTTTCAAATTACATATATATAGGTATACAATAATCTGCTCGCTTATATTATCTCCATTTGTGTAGATTCATTTCTACATACTTGAATTTATTTTAATATGTAAAATATGTTTGATAGATTTTATTATGTGAAAACCTAAATTTTAAAGTCTTAAAAAAATTAGGAGAAAAATAGCAATTACACCAAAAAATTGTGGTTATTTTTTTTTCTAGCTTTTAAATTTTTATAACTTTTAAACATATTTTGTGATAGAAGAACAAGGAATGGAATCTTAAATTAGATACTGATTTATGGTTCAATTTTTGCATTGGTTTCATTAATGAAAATACAAGCATAAATAGAAGAGCTTGTACATGACTTTTCTCAGAATGAAACTTAATAAACTTTAAGTAAGAGTTGCTAGACATGCATGTATATTCCTAAATATTTCATTACCATTCCTCCAAATCAGAAAATCTATATATTAAAAGATCTACCTTGACACAAAAAGACAGCGTTCGGCTGTTCCATAAGGACAACATTTGAGGTAATGCCTCCAATCACTGCTCAGTGATTCCAATTGTTCTTCTGCCCAAATCATATCTGAATCATCTTGTTGATCAATATCTGTATTGAATTTTTGCTTCCAAAGTATATGATGTAGGAAACTTTTCATGTACAAAGAGACTCTTGGTGATAAAATATGAGGTACAATGGGAAAATCTAAAATAAAGATTTACATAAGTTACACACTGATTAGAATTTCTTAAAGCCTCAATTAAATACAGATATCCACATTTTTTTTGTTTCATTCAGCTTTTTTTATGACCAATTTGGCTAGATGTAGGGTAATAAAGTACTCATTATTGTATCAGACCTCTGTAAACAGACACTTAGCAATCCATCTATTTGCAGAAAATTCAACTTTGCATTACTCATTTTTTTTTTCTTTACTACATTTTTATTACTATCACTAAATACATACACATTCTAGAAAAATTAATCACGCAAATTTATTTTCTATGGATTTTCTGGATTCCAAAATAATTCTCACAGGGAATAAATTTTTATAAATTCCAATTATGTTTATAAAATCAGAAAAATAATTTTTTTTCTCTATTTCCTATTTTTTTTCTTTCAATTTGAACATAAATAGTTGAAATCTTTGACAAACAAGTCAACTTCACCTTAAAAATATTAAAGTTCTATCTCTTTACCTGATGGTTGATAGTCAGGAATGCAAGAAGAACACAATTTGAGCATAATATCAGTCACTCTTAGGGAGCCATCAGCAGTTGCCAGAACAGGTCGATCTGAACCCACCCAATCAACATCCTGAACTTTAGGCATCTCACGGGGGCAACGTACTTGATGCATGAATGTTACCTGGAAGAAAAAAAGTACTATCTCCATACAAAAGAGTACAATTAATAAGAAATTGTTTGTTAAACTTTCATGATACATTTTTATTTTAATTTAGTACTTTAAACATGAAATAGTTGAATTATTAACATTTCACTTCAAAGCAACATGCAGGCTATAGAAAATGAAATTTTTAAACAAAAAACATATTGCAAAGATGACATTCTTGATTTAAAACTCCAACATAAAATGAGCTGGAACCTCGTTCTCAAAATTTTCACACCACACGAACAAAAGTACTTTGAGCATCAACAAGCATTAGCCCCTCAATATGGAGGGTCATTAGTGGCACTGACAAAGGTAGGGCATGACTAAGGAAATTCATTTGGGGACTTTGTTTAATAGTAATACTCCTTCGGGTTGTTCAACCTTTAATGTAATAGCGCTGAATGGGCAATTAATTACAAAAAAATAGCCTTCGAAATTCATATTTAACTTTTGTACAATTAACTCCAGCGATGCAGAAGCATATGTGGTCATATGCCTGCATCCCACATGATCGGATAGGGTTCAAGTTGCATGATCAACTTTTTTTCTCGAATTTATTTAATTATTCAATTATTCTACTATTAGCCCACTCTCTCTCTATATATATATTTATTTATATACATATTTATCTTGTTCAAATTTTCAATTGTTAATAAAATACTTTCTATTCATCCAATTAAGTTCAAATAAATTTTTTTAAACTTGCAGTGGATGACACTTGATGTTAATACAGTTTTTTCAAATATTAATTAATTAAATTAAATTAACTACCGGTTTTTGACACCAACTTAGATTCGTCTCCATTGTTGTAAAAGGTAACTGTTAAAACAACAACAAAAGTTGACGTCGAAAACCGGTTTTCCAGCCAAACTACCCAAACCGAGTGTGCATTGTTCCAACAATGCAGACACACAAATCATGCTCTTTTTTTAATTCCTACTATAAGTTCACTCTCATATATATATATATTGTTCAAATTTTCAATTGTTAATAAAATACTTCTATTCATCCATTCAAAGTAGGAAATAAGAATTGACTTAAAAAATATTTTTTATATATTACTTGTTTTTACATTTAAGTAAGTTTATTTTAAAAAAAGCTTATTAAATATTAAATGATTTTTTTTATAAAAATATTATTATATTATTAAATATTACACTATATTAAATTAGATTTATATAATTATTTTGCATTTTCAAAAGTAAAATAGTTACAAATAGTTTCATAATATATAAAATATAATATTTTATTATGTTAATTATTTTATGATTAATATCCTAAAATAATATGTATTTAATATTATGCATTATTAATTTAATTACCTTATAATATTGTCGTAAAATCTAGTACATAACATGCACCTATACTTTCGAGCTAAAATTTTTAATTTTTAGGCGTACTTGCAGTATAACACCCCCTTTTTTACAAAGAAACCTGAAATGTATATGCACAATGCTCTTATGTTTGAAGTCATTTATTGGAGGAATTATTCTAAGCTTTAGAAAAAATAGTATAAGAAGCCTAAGTTTTTTTTTCTATGCTGATCTTTTTTTTTTATTTTTAAAGCTCTCAAATAACATTATTAAAGTGTGCATTATACACCAGATTTCACGGTATATAAAACATTTAATAAGCCTTTTTTAAATAAATTCATTTAATTGTAAAAATAATTAAATTAACTGGGAAAAAAAGTTGACCTTATGACTCGAACTCCTATCTGACCGTGAGGTACGCAGCTACCTTACCACCTATGCTTCTGCATCACTGAAGTTAATTGAAACTGTGTTGTATAAAAGTTGAGTATGTGTGTGAATTTTGAAGACTATTTTCTCTGAATGGAATGCCCATTCAGGTGTTATCATATTGAGAGTTGAACATCCTAAAGGAGTACTACTATTACACAAAGTCACATCCCAAAATTAATTTCCTAAATCATGCCCTCCACTTGAAACACTCAATCCCATGACTCAACAGAAACAATACTGGCCACAAATTCCCATTCATAACCTCTTAGTAACCACAGCCACTTTAAATATCACTTAACTGAAATGCACATAGTAGAAATTCCTGATATATGAATGTAACATTATTTTCTTTTTTACATTTATATCTAACTCTGTATAAATGATGAACTGATATGTCATCAATAAAAATAACAGTTCATGCAAAAATATTTTTAAATAGAACATCATCAGAAAAGAAATAAAATGTTTCTAGATAATTTTTGAAATTAAATAATGCAGTATTCAAATATGAAAGTTCTTATGTCACAGAAAACAAATGAACATGAATAAAAGGTACAACATCCCACAGTATGCTTCATACTTTCCTAATGTATACATAATGATATATGTGTGTGAGAGTAGGTTATTTATTTCTTTACATAAACATATCAGCAAATTTTCTTTAAAAAAAAAACTATTTGTATCTTGAAAAAAATTAATTTAAAAGGATGAATAGTACTTATAATTAAACTTAACTTATTTCTGAAAATTTAAATAGTAAAATATGAATCATGTAATGAAATTCATAGTTTAGCATATTTTATAAGAAAAGATATTTGATAATAGTAGTTACATGAAATTTACAATCGCAATTTAAAATATAGACAAAAGGTATATAAAGGATTTATTATTTTTAAGAAAGAAATGAAATGGTGAGATTTTTCAGAGACAAGCATACAAAGCAATAATGTAAAAAATAAAGAAAAAGCAATTTAAATACACTATTTTTTAATGAATAATTTGATATGCATAGTTAATTACAAGACAGTATTAAATAAACTCTTGCACAATTACTTCATAAAAATAACATATACTGAACAACTTTAAAGTCTGCCTTGAGTGCTATAGAAATATTTACATAGTATAATACATATTTCATACAGAGTGTATTTATTATAAGCACTTTCTCAAATAATTAATAATTTATTGTTTCATTCCATCCATGTGTCCAAAGCAATAGCAAGAAAATTTTAAAATTACCAATTCCTGTTATTAACTTTTTTAAACAAAAAATTTATCTAACATGAAAATTAAAATGTACATCTGGTTTATATTGCAACACAAATTAAGAATATATAAAAAAATGTTTAGTTTATAAAAAAAAACATTAAGAAATTAGTAAACGAAGTGTAGTAGTCTTACATCTTTTACATCCCAGACATCTACTCCATCATTGTACAGAACTAATATCTTCATGTTACCTTTTCCAGGACCAAAACGGATCTTTTTTATCCAACCTCGATGTGTTGCAATCCCTCTAAACAGAAAAATTATATTGAATATAAAAACTATCTCGTATAATAAATTATTTCATGAAATTTGTAAGTTATTACTAAATATATTTACACACATTATTCAAACATTATAGTTATAACATATCTTCAAATATGGCCAGCATATTAATTTTACCAACCCCTTTACTCTTTTTTTTCCCCTTAAGACTTGTCTGATTTTGATCAGCTGATTTGAAACAGTGAAATGATTTTTAGTACATTCACAAACATAAATGCTACTCTTAAAACTACGATCTTACCCCTCTTCCATAAGTTTATTTTTAAAAAATTTCCCCTCTTAGGGAGAAAATTATTTCTGTCAAAGGGATTTTCTGAGCCATATTTAGAAAAAGGTTATTTTCTTATCCATTAAAGGTTATTTTCTTTATCCATTGCTGCAACTGACACATTTAGAATATCTTCATTAACATCATCGACAGTCTCTTATTGAGATGGCAGATCTATTTTATGTATTTTCATTTATATCATTAATTGATTCATGAGAGGTGTTTTAGTTACTCTTCATGAAGGAGGAAGGGTTATATTCCACTTGGATCAGTGATACTCAACCTGTGCCCCACACCTCACATGGGGCCTGGTGGCCTTTTCTGAGTGGCCCGGTCATGGCTGATTACACTAAAAAATTCAATTGTATAAGAACAATGTACTAAAATTTAGCGGGAAAATTCTATCAAAGCAGCAATCAAATCTATCCATTTTTCTATCAATTTGCTTTTTTTATAGTAGAATGTGTTTCTCAAACTTTTTTTTAGAATGCCCCCATAAACCTTTAAAAAATATATACATATACATAAATAAAACTTTAAGGTTTTAGGAAATCACTAGAAAATTATTTTTATTACAGCAAATAAATTTTAAAAACTTACAATCGAAAACTGAAATAAAAATAAAAAATTTAGTGAGATCCTTGTGCTTGATGTTTGTTGCAAAGAGATGTACCATAAAATCGGGTGTATAACGCGCACCCATACTTTGAAGCTGCAATTTTTAATTTTGAGGTATATTCGCCGTATAACGTGCACCCCCTTTTTTACAAAGAAACCTGAAATGCATTTATGCAATGCTGTTATGTTTTGAAGTGATTTATTTGAAGAACTTCCCAAAGCTTTTACAAAAATAGTATACTTTTAGAATTACAACCTTTTAAGTACATTAAGAATGCCATTTCTTTTAAATAAGCAGTATTTCGAAACATGTAGAAGTATAATTTTTTTATGCTCATCTCTTTTTATTTTTATTTCCAAAGCTCTCATTTTTATACCCGCAATATAACTCGCACCCGTAAATTTTGATCTTACTTTTAGTGTTAAAAGTGTGCCTTATATGCCTGATTTTACAGTATATTACAATATTTAAATGCAAAAAAAACCCCTTTTTCATGGAAAATATGTTTCTGGAAACTTTTAAAAATACAATTAATAAAAATTACCGACTGAATTTACTTATCATTCATATATCACTAATATTTATTCGATTTATGTATTTTTTTAATCAACAGGACTTTTATAACAATTTTACAGACATTTATTTTGAATTAACTTCAATGAATAATAATGAATGATGCTGCAAAAACTTAGATCCCAGTATTAATTATTTTGTAGCATTCAAAACAAATAGTGTAATTGTGTTTAGAAAGAGTGTATTTTACTGTCCTGAGGACAGGTATTTAAAACATTTATTACAATTTGTCTCATATTACACCACTAAATAGTGAACAATATTTTTTATAATTGGCTATATTATGCTATAAATGAGTCTCCCCCAATGAGAAACGCTGATGTAAACAAAAGGCTTGGTCTTGGATGAAAGGAAATTGAAACTACCCTGTAACTCAGTAAAAAATGCAAAAAAGCAAATTTTGTGTGTGTGTTTGATGGAAGTGTTAATAAAGTACTAAAATAAAAACTGAAAATGAAAGTTTTAATATTTTGATCAATTTTATTTTATCCAATGCTGTTTTGGCCTTATAGAGTTTTATCCCCATTATACTTATGTTGTGGTAGCATGAAATACCTGTCATATGTGTGTGGAAAAAAGGTTGAGTACCCCTGACTTGGATGCTAGGTTATGCTACAATCTAGTGTTCAATTTCTAAGTCACCACTACGAGCAAGTTGTTGGTGACTATAAAAATAGCAACTGATTTGAACTACTAATCTGCTGGTCTCTAGATGCCTTGCAATGCATTAAAAAACTGGACAGAAAATTAATTTCCAAGTGGGTCAGTTACTATTCTTTTTACTCCTGACATTGCTAGTATTAACTTACAAGAAAAAGGTCACCATAATTACACACATTGTATAGGAAATTACAAATTTGTGCCTCATTTAATAAAAATTTGCATTTTTAAATGTTATTAAAAATCTAATATAGATTTATGCATAAAACTAATATTTTGGAAAAATAACAAGCATGCTTAAGAATCGCTTTTAATCAAAAATATTAGCTTAAAGCTATTTCAAACTAAAAAAACTGCATTCATGTAAAAAACATTAAATAACATCATCATTATTATGAACTTAATTTTCTAATAAAACTTCTTAGAAAAGAGGAACAATTTATTAGTTTTTAGATTTAACAAATTTAACCATTTTTTTTTTAATTTTTCAAATTTTTAATGACTAGGAAACTTTATTCTTACGAATCAAAACATTTAACCAATACCAATATATATATATATATATATATTATATATATATATATATATATATATATATATTACTACTGATTTCATATAACAAATTATTTCACTCTTGATAATTCAACAATTTAACAACAATATAGAATTTTGTTTTTAAGCCAAATCATAACAATTCATGAATACTACAATTTGTATGAAAAGCTTTCAATGAAAAGAAAAATACAGAGAGCACGTTTTTGATCTAGTTATTAATACAAAGGAAGCAAACTAACTTTGAAATCTTCCCTTTCAAATTCCAAATATTTAAATTTCCATCCACATCACCAAGAACAATATGATCGCCCTTCCAAGCTATGCATGTTACACTTCCCATAGCCTGCTAAAAAAAGAAAATGTAGATATTAAGTACATCAAAACATTTCTTAAAATTATATACAAGTCAATTAAAATCTGTTTTTTAAATTGATTTAAAATAAGGAGGATTATCCTCATTTCTTAAAATCTGACCCTAAACCAAGAAAGGTATATATATTTTTTTAAATATAGAATTGTTGTTTTTAAGAACAATCTTAAAGAAATTCGATATCTTTAATAATTTTCACAATATTAGTCCTAAATGGATAAATTTGTTACCATTCTTGATATACCTCAAAGAAAACTGAACTATATTGTTGCTGTCATTGCAAGTCTCTGAAAACTAGCAGAGCTGAACTAAATCCAAAATTATAATCTAAAGGGATTAACTGATTTAATTAAAGGGATTAATTGATTTTTTTCAAGAATTAAGCAGCGAATGATCAAAGCTTGTGCTCTAAATTTAATTCAAGCTCAACTATTTGCTCACAAATATTAAAGGAAAATTGGAGGATCATGCACGAATCAAAACATTTGGTCTCGATTTTCAACACTCTGTGATACAACATATATCAATAATAAACTTTATAAAATAATGTATAACTTCTTAAGGTTATGACTATTCCAATTGAAACTTTTACCTTTAATATTACCAGTTCCATAGGAATAAAAATGCAGAAAAAATTAATTCAATAATATTGTGATATAAGGAACATAAATGCATAAAAAAATTGGATAATTTACCTTTTCTTTCATAATTGAATTTTAAAGAAATAAATGTAGTGGGTGTAAAAAGCTTAAAAATGAAGTTGAGTATAAAATTTGATATTGTAAAACATTTGAAAATTTTAGTTAACATTAGGAAAACGGTTTTTGAAACCCTAATTACTCAAACTTTACAGCAGAAATTAAGAAAATTTGGAATATAGAGTAATTATGTCAATAGATTGAAAAATTAAAAGAGAAAAAATGTCTCTGTGAATAAGAACACTTGTTTTGAAAATAATTACTATGCTATTTACTTTATTTATTAACATTAAAATTAAGTTCCCCTTTAACCATTAAGAAATATTCCAAAGTTGACATAAAATGTTTTACGTTTCTAAGGGTTTGTAAATGTTTTCCATTTCTAAAAAAAAATTTTGACAACTGAACAAGTAATATTAATTATGTTATTCTGCATAAAAAATTCAATTTAAAATAAATATTAATTCTTTATTCTATTTTAACATTATTTTTTTATATATAATTTTCATTTATTTATAAATTACTTCCAGCAGCTCTTCTGCAGTTCCAGAAAGAGCACTTAATGCTGCTATTTGCATTTACTATAATCACAAAACAAGTTTCTTTAGACATAAAAAGCACTAGTTGCTAGTAATTATCAAGCGAAATTTGTACAACACAAATCATCCAACTTTATGTAAGCTGCAATTAAACTTATTTTGAAAAAAATCAAAGAATTTTTAATTTTTAGATATTTTATCTTAATTTAAATATTTCAATTAGATTTTTAAATTTGATAAAGATAAGAAAAATAATTAGATAGGTAAGATAAATAATAATATAAGATATTAAAAAAACTATATTAATAACACTTAGTGAAAATTTATATAAATGAAATTAGCAGGAGTACTTAATGATTATCTCTTTTTAACAACAAGAACAAAATTTATTCACGGCAAAAAATATAACAAATGAAATTAATTATCACTCCTGGTTCTAAAAGATGCAACTTGTTGAGTACATACATAAAATGAAACAAAATTATATATTACAAAAAGAATATTTGTATTACAAATAGAAACACAACTTAAATTGTCCTAGATGAAACTAGAAACTATAGATATATTTTCAAGAATTCATTGGTCTTCCAGTATGGCCATTATTGATACTTAACTTTAGATAAATGAATAAATTTCTTAACATTTATACATTTTAAAAATAAAAATCAGAAAATTCAACATTATAAAGTTTCTATTTTTTTTTAAAGCCCTCTTTATAACAATGTAGAGTAGTTGGTAAGATTTATTTCTCAATCAAACACTGTATGTGCTAATGAGATTGCATTTTCTGAGCTCAAAAAAAGTTGTCAAGAAAATGAAAATAAGACAACTTATCAGTACTGTAATTTTAATATATTGATAGTATTGTATATAATGCTGCTGCATCAATGTAAATGATTCTATTGAATAAATTTGCTATAACATATATCTTCAAGATTCTAAAAAAATCATTATAAACAATGTATTTTATTAGCATTTTGTTTCTACTATTCTAAAACATGTTTATTTTTCAAAGTACAGTAAAATACATTTATGTATTTCAAATTTCTACAGAGTTTTGCAATAAAAATATACTTTTCTAAGATTTTATTGAAAAACTAACATTTGTAACAGTTTTGGAAAAAAGAAGAAACAAAAACCAAGAATAGAAACATGAATAGATCAGATTTTTCAAAATGAATTTCAGCAAAACTTACATCAGCTGGTATAACAGAGCCATGTTTGACAACATTGCCTTCTACTGAAAAATGATAAAGTTGTCCATTGGTATCAGTAAATACTAAATGCTCTTTTGTATAAGACACTGCCTTTGGGGTACTAAAAAAAAAAAGTGATAAACTTTTCTTTTTGAATTTTGCACTTAGTTTTAAAAAAGATATTTACATCAAAAAGTCATAGAAGTTTTTAAAGAATTATCACATCAGATATAAAATATTTATGCAGAATATAAATACAGTTTAAAAATTATAACACTATTTTTAACCCTTAACTTCGCACTGTTGCATTTCTGCAACATATGATTTATTTTAATTTAACAGACTCAATATTTTTTTTAATTACCAACAAATCACTTATCTGAGAAAAAAAAGATTACTACAATGAAATACATACTAATTTTGTCACTAGATGGAAGTACATTTTTCCAGAAATCACAACAATTATATAAATCTCTGATGCCTCAAGAACTGTGTTTTTGCTATAAAAAGAATCCATTATATTTTATGCTTCCTCTTGTATATTGACAAAATAAATTACCGGGTAAGAAAGTTAAACATTTTATGATGAATAATAAAATCCTCATATAAAAAAAAGTTTTGTAATTTACAGCACTACTGCGCAATGCTGCACTTCTGCAACAAACAAAAAATGACTGAAATTCAATTTAAAACAGCTTAATTTTATATCTACCATTCTCAATATGAAACTACTTTTAAAGATATAAAACAGAAAATTTATGAATTACAAAAGAATTTTATCATAGTTTACATTGATAAAGTACCTGGTAACTATGCTGTGATTTGTAAGTATTTTTATTATAATATTCTTTATGATCACTTTCTTAATAATGGTTCTTTTAAAAAATTAGATTTGTCACATAATGAAATTAGTAATCGTATTATTGCTATTTATAAAAAATTAGGTTATTGTATTCCTAAAATTAAAAGTATCCATATATTTTTTTAACTCCAAAATTCCATAAAAGTCCGGTTAAATTTAGAACTGTGACAAATGGTTTTAGAACATATATTACTACTGCAGGCAAATTACTTCATAATATTATACAAAACTTTATTAATCAGCAATGTAATAAAGCTATAATTAAAAATAGTAAAGAGATTATAAATTTTTTTAATAATAGAAATATTTATTCAGTTCATAGTTATGACTTTGAAGATCTTTTCAATTCCATTGATTTATATGATATTATTAAAGTAATTTTAGAAAACCACAGTATGTATAACCTTAATATAAATGTTAACAAATTTAAAACTCTGATAGATTTTGTCTTAAAAGAAAAGTACATCAATTTTAATGGTTCTTTATATAAACAAGAGAAAGGACTCCCACAAGGGGGCCCAGCTAGTAATAGTTTGGCTAATCTTTATTTACATTTTTATGAATATAATTGTTATTAATAATGACTATTACATTTTTAGATATATTGATGATTTAATTATTTTTGGTAAAAATGATAATTTAAACCCTATTATTAATTTTTATCCGTCCTACTTAAACTTAGTTAAAATTAATAATAATCCAATCAAAACAAATTACCTAGATGTATCACTGTATATTAAGGATTTGAAACTACATAGTAATATTTATGATAAAAGAGATGCCTTTAATTTTAATATCATCAAAGTGCCTTTCTGGAATTCTAATTTATCAATATCTATATATAGAAATATTATTTTTAACTATATTTATCGCAATAATGTATTAGTTAGCGATAAAGCTAATATTTTTTTAAATCTTAAAAAAATTTTTAATCACTGTATTGAACATGGATACCATGCTAACTTTCTTTGTAATTATATTTATAATGGTTTTTTATGATACAATTTGTATTACTGTAATTATTTACTGTTTTTATGTTTTGTAATGTTTTTTTAAATTTAGACAATATCTAATTTATCCTACAAGTATTAAATAGATGGCGCCACATGCTTATTTAAAAAAATTTAATTTATATTTTTTTTGAGTTTCTTTTATATTTTACGCTAATTTTATATGATTTTTATTTTTATGATTTTTTAAAAGTATATATATATATATATTTCTTATTATCGTATATCGTATCGCAATTAATCGTTTCTTATATCGTATCGCAATTAACTTTATGCGATTCTGCTCTCCTTATTTGGCGGGAACACATTACTGCACTCTTGGCCATCGTTTTAACTCCGATTTAGTATGTTATGTTTATGTTCCTATGTTATTTAGTTTAATGATTTTTTAATATTTAAATTCTACATATATAACTCTTTCCTTTCCTCTTGGTACATAGTATGACAAATTACAGGTGAAGGTTGGTGCCGCAAAACTTATTTAAACCTGCAATCCTGGTTTCCTAAGGCCAGGAATTTGTCTTTATACTATGTGCCTCCTTCCTACTTTTAGTTATCTTAGGTATATAACTATATGTCTATTTTTATATTTTTGTTTATGTATTTGTGTATATGTTTATATATATGTATAAATTTATATATATGTGTATGTATATGTATATGATTATATATTGAAAAAATTCTTTTATATTGGATTATATATATATATATATATACATATATATATATTCCTTTTTATTATTACTTGAGAACTAGCTGATATAATTTTTTCATAGAAATTTAAAAAATTGGGAAGGGTTAAACTTATTACATATATGATTTCACAAAATTCCAAGAACTGAGATACTATTTTGTTTTTAATAGTTATAATGAATGCCAAATAAAAAGCTGAAGTAGGATCATATGTGGCAACAAGCAATATAGTTTTATACCATGACAAGATATTTGAATTTATTCTTGTGCTTTGTTTAGTGTTCCCTTTATCATACAGTGCATTCAGTTGCTAGCCTTGGCTTCTTTCACAGGTTATTTTTTAAATCTAGATGACCTAGAGTCCCAATTTATCTGGAATAATGAAATTCTACTGTATACCATATTTAAAAGGAATAAACATGGTTAAAAACTACTGTATGCCATATATAAAAGGAATATTCATGGTCAAAAACTACTGTATGCCATATTTAAAAGGAATAGTCATGGTCAAAAACTACTGTATGCCATATTTAAAAGGAATAGTCATGGTCAAAAACTATTGTATGCCATATTTAAAAGAAATAGGCGTGGTCAAAAACTACTGTATGCCATATTTAAAAGGAGTAGTCATGGTCAAAAACTACTGTATGCCATATTTAAAAGGAATAGTCATGGTCAAAAACTAGCATTGATTCTATCAAGTCATGGGTTTGTCCTGGTGTCACACAAAACCTGCTATGTAGAAGTGCTGAAGCATGTTAAATCTATCAAGGCTTAAATTTTAACATTGCCATGATATGAAAGGAAGTTCGGAGAGTGAGGTGCCAGCTCGGGTGCATCCTAGATACAATCCAGGTTCAAAGTTATAATGAGGTATATCATCAATAGCCAAAGTATAGCTTCAAAATGTGACATTTATCAATTATAGTTAAAAGATAATTACAAAAAATTATGGTAATAAAATTATTTTTCCATGGTTTTGAAACTCAAACTCCTAGTTACAATAATTACAGTATACAGAGAAATGCCAACAGATAAATTTCAAAAGATTTGTTACAAAATGTGAAGTTAATTTTTCTGTATTCATATAAGTAAAGAGATTAAATACTAATTTTTTTAAAAGTACATACAAATTTAGAAACGACAAAATTAACTCACTTTTCCCCATCAGTTGCTACACTGTGATTGGAACCACTTAATTCCTTAACTTTATCAAAAGAAAGATCTAATGATGATTGAGTTTTCTTGTAATGACCTGGAGACCATTCCTAGATTAAAAAGAAAGAAATTAATAAATAAGTATGCAAAAAAGTAAAAGGGTTAATCCATTTGTAAAAATATACAACTAAGGAAATTAAAAATCAAAAATAAATTTTAAGAAATGTTTTTAAAATTAACCATTGCAGAGAGATTTTTTAAGAGATTATTTATTTATTGTTTAGAAGTTATATAGTGAACAGGGCACAGCAATCATTCATATAAGAATATCACAAAACTATTTTTGGCAGATAAAATGATTATTTGGAAATGGTTATGGATATTTTATTTGGAGAAAACTTATTTTCCTTTAGAAAAAATGAATAAAATGAATTTTAAGAAACATACATAATAATCATAAATATTTAATTAATGTAAGAACAAAATTTTAAAATAATATAATTATAATAAGCTAAACTAATAAAAAAGAACTATTTTAATCCCAAAGTATATACCATATACCAATAAAATAATGAGAAATTTATCCCATCAAAAAAATTTCATTAATTCCTAAATTGGATTAAATATAAAACCCAAATAGTTATTCAAATACAAAAAAAGCAATGTTTAATTTTGGGGTAAAAATTAAAATATTTTTCTAAATTTTTAATCTATGTTTTGATCATAATTTTGATAACTTACCAATGCAGTAACAATAGGATAATTTTTAGGCATAACACGAAGAAGAACAAGCTGTCTCAAGTCCCAAATTTCAAAAGGCTCTTCTTTGAAAGCAATAATTACATACTGTCTGTACAAAAGAAAATATTATATTAACCACAAATCTCCAAACAATTTTCTTGACAAAAATTATGACAGATATTTTTATTTTAATAAGTATATTAATTGAGGGGGGATACAATGACCGGGGGAACAGAACATTTAATAAGATAGTAAAAAGTGAACATTCAAAAAAAAAGTTACTGTGTTTCATCTTATTTTTAAGTTTATTACCTTTTTAAGAATGATGACTTAAAAAGTCACAAAAAAATTATTTCTTTTTTTATTACATAACAAAAACCAACAGAAATTTTTTTAAATACATTAAATATAAAGAAAACAACAAAGGAGATTGTCTATGTGCCATATAATATAAGGAAAAATAAAAGTTTAGAAACATTGAGCAATTAATACTAATAAAAAATAACTTTAACAATACATTTTTTTTAAAAAAAAATGTAATTTAGATATGCTAGATTCAAATATGCTTAATGAAATAAAAAAAAAGACAAAAGTTATTTTTAATTATAAATCCTATGATTCATATGTATATAATTTTTAACAACTGGTTGGTCAAACTGAAAAAAAAATTAAGCAACAGTTCTGATGCATTTTTATGAATGACTAGATCCTACCAATGTATGTGTAAAAATAAAAAAAGAATCTAAAAGTTTAAATTAAGATTTAAAATAATAAGAGAGATTTAAATAATAATTTTCAAATAAATTAAACAAGTAAAACTATTTTCTCTCTCAATTTTTTTTTTCAAAATAAAGTTTTCCTAACTTTGATATGTACTATGAAACACTTTAATCAAAATAAAACAATGAGAAAAAATTTCTTTTGCCCAAGTAGAAATATTCCTAATAAAAATGCGTCATAATAAACTGTACACAGGGAAAAAGATACTAAACAATATAATTTATTTCAAATTAAAATAATGTAAAGAAAGTAAATGAATACCAACCTGAGATAAGACACTCGAATCATATCTATAGGAGATTCTTCATTCCTGTCTCCTCGAAGGCCCTTGATTCGACCTGATTGAAGATCAGTCAAAACTAGCTCATTTCGAACATGACCATTACTATTTATCGTATTTGGATGAGAATAAGAGAGGAAGGATGTTAAACCAATCCATTCAATACCTCTGTAAAAGAAAATGTAACTGTTCTAGACTATTTATATATGAAAAATAACACTTTTCGATAAATCTGGGAACAAGTAGGAATACATAAAACAAATAAAATGGAGAGGGGTGTGAGAGATTTCTAAATGTGCATCGCTTAAAAAAATACAATATTAGAAATGCACTTTGAAGATATGAGTACACAATGTTGCAAAGGACTATCTTGCAAGGTTTTCCTTTTTGAATTAACCTAGGGTTTTCTTTGCAAACCATAGCAACCACTTCCTTAGAAAAGAAATTAATATGCAAATAAAATTAAAAATATAAAGTAAATTAAAATAACAAGTGAGTTGTTAAAAGTGGAAAGGGCCATGATAGTTAATTAAGAATTTGTGAGTAGCAAAATTCCTATTTTTAAAAAAATTTGCACAAAGTATAATATACGAACAATTACTACAATTGCAACAGTGTTTCGTAGATTTTGCTGCAAGTGGAAAAGATATTTCCCTGTTTCAAAATCCATTTGATTATGTAATTAAAGAGCTTCTACTCTTTGCATTAGCAATTTTAATCTATTTAAGAATAACCTTTTTAAATATTCAAATGTACTTCTTTTATTGCTTTTTTTTATAAGTTTTGGTAAAATGTGTAAAAATATTATATTTAAATATCACTTTATAATTTAGTTTTTATTTATTTTTCCTTCTATCATCATTATTATTCTTCTTCCATCTTCTTTACTCATTCATATCTTCTTGTTTGCCACTGTGCCTGCCGAGCCTAAAACTTTTGCAAACTGCTGTTTCCCAAAAATGGTTGGCAAACACTACACTAGAAGATGAATAGTAGGGTCAACTACATTAAAGATTTTGAGTATCTGCATTTGAGGATGATCTATGATCCAGTTCATCTACATCCATGCTTGTGTTTCTGAGAAATATCTTTAATCTTTTTAGTTTCATTGTATGAGAATTTCTTCCCAATTCTATCATTTAAGTAATTAAATCAATCAAAAAGGTTAGTTTTATCTTGTGCTTGTGGTTTGTTATAGCTATGAACCTAAAACTACATCATTTAAAAGCAAATGTGATAGGAACAGTATCTTTGAAGGTTATTGTTGTAATGTTAGCAATCACAGAAATTTATCCATTAACCAAAAACAAAGGATAAAAGTAAAATGAAAAGGGGATTACATCACATTGATATCATATTTTAAATATAAAAAATATTCAAAAAATTATTTAAACCATAATATTTAAATATCTAAACTAAGAAGTAATTTTACAGAAAAAATTTTTCCAGTATTAATATTTTTAAAATATTTTCAATGATATAAAAAATAATAGAAAATAATATGTCAAATAATTATAAATACCTAACAGGAGATAAATGAAGGGCATATTCTTTTTCTATTATACCAGTTGCCATATTGATAACTTGAATACTGCCACTTGCATTACCTAATAAGATTATAAAAGAATTAACTATTTTTATAGTTTCACATGTCGACTAAAAACTAGCTCATAGACAAACATATATTATAAATTTTAAAATATTGAAATAATATACACAAGAGACAAATCTAAAAATAAAATATGCTTCTTTCAAAGATACAGGGTGCGGCAAAAAACCCAGACAAACAATTTTTAATATAACTTTATAAAAAAATTAAGAAATTAACAAAATATAACAAATAATAATAAGAGTAAACTTGAACTAATAAATAAATTTAATCAGTTTTAAAGTGACTGCCATTTGCAACAATTCAGAGGCACAAACGCTTGCAGAAACTTTCAACAATGGGCCTTTAATCTATTCCATTCCTACAGAAGCAATTGCTTTAGAGAGTCCAAAGCTTTGTGCGGTTTAGTGCAGGCCCTGGACTCCAAATGGACCATACACTGTAATCCATGGGATTGAGATCTAGTGGGTAGGATGGTCATTATTCAGATGATATCATGTCTGAAAAATTCACCTTGCACCACTCTTGTGTCTTTTTGGCCATGTAAGCTGGTGCAGAGTATTGTTGAATAATATACACAATTGCATTTAGTTCAATTTGAATTTATGAAATGCTTTTGGGCCCACGGAAGTACAAAAGCTTTAAGAATGTCCCTCTGGTACACTTTTTGATTGACTGTAATGCCCTCTTCAACAAAAACCAAAGGTGTTTTGCCACTTGTGCACATTCCGCCCCAGACCATGATGAACTTCGGATACTGGCAATGTTACCAAAGTGCTTGAAGCTTTCACACAGACCAGATTCTATCATTTAGGGAGTTATGAACTTGTTGATCTGTAAAGAGCTTCTCATCAGTGAAAAGGAATCTCTACCAGCGCTGACTTGCTGCTCGTCTCAAAAGTTTTCGTCATCTTTGGAGCCATACGAGTTTGTTTTTTTTCAGTGAAAAGCTGAACTTTTCGCAACTTGTAAGGCTTCAGTCCAAGCTCCATTTTTGCTATTTGCCTCACCAATCTGTCACTTATTCCCATGTCACAAGCAATCTGTCTCATAAAAACTCTCGGATTTCTCTGGACTCGCTTTTTAATAGCCTTACGATTCCTTGAAGTGTTTACAGTGTGTTTTCACCCCCTTCCTGGACGTCAACCACATTGCCAAGCTCTTTGCAACAGCAGATTTCATCAGACACTGTTAGCCAAGGTACATTAAGCAAATGAACGATTTTACACCGTAGTTTCCCTAGCTGAAACAACTCTAAAATAGCAGACCTTTTGCTCAACATTATGAAAACACATAAATCAAAGTACAAACTAAGAAATATACTAAAAAATATTTTATTATTAAATTGGTAGATAAAGAAACATGAAAACGCCCATTAAAAGGAAATTCGTAAACTATTCTAGGAGGTAAGAAGTTTGTCGGAGTTTTTTTTGCCACACCCTGTATAATTTAAGACATGCATAAGTTTCTCTCAAATGAATTTTCTTGGTATTGTAATTAATCTCAGCAGACTTTCATTATTTTAATTAAATGTTACCCTTTTACTTTTTCTTACATTGACTGCAATAATGCAATCTACATCAATAATTCAAATAAAATAATTAAAATTTACAAGATAAACATTTTGATTAGGAATACATCATATTAAATTGAAGCATTTAACAAAAATAAAGAAACCTTTGAGATTTATTCTAAAATCATAGATTATGATTATTTTGCATCTTATTAATAACACAGTTTGAAGATATCATTTCTATAGTATGTACATATTAGTGTTTAACCAATAAAAAACATTTCAATTACAAGAATACATGATTTAATTAAATTTATTAATAATGATAAAGATATACAATAACCACTAACCCACTGCCATTAAAGGTCTATAAACAGTCCAGTTACGAAATGTCACAGGAGGACACATCCTTATGACATGAGGAGGAGCAGCCAATGAGCTCAAATGACCAGTGATAAACATCTTGACACGAGCATTTTTAACTGGTTTCATCCCTGGCCCTTCATTTCGGTACAGAGCTGGAGGGATGTTGTCAGCAAGAGTGTTTGCAGGATGACAAGCATCAGAAAAGAGAGGAAACAATGGAGACTTTTCAGAACAGCTTTCACTTTCACTCTTCACAATAAAATTATGTTCCAGGCTTTCAGATAAGTATGGAGGTAAGAAGTTTGATTTCTCTTTCTGAAACAAAATTTAATGTTTCACAAAAATAAATTTTTAAAAAATTTCAGAAAGTTAATAAAGATATGTTTGAAAAAAATCCCATGTTGTTGTCTTGGTGATATAGCTATTTCAATTAGAAATATATTTCAATTTAACACACAGTAGATATAAAAAATAAGATAGTGCATAATTTCTAGATTGCTCCAATGGAATAATTTTCAAGTTTTTTTTAAGTAACTGTAATGAAACGAATTTGAAAAATGTTTATTTAATTTAGGCTTTAAAATACTTCCACTACTTGCATCAGACCCTCTTACATTGACAGAAAACTAAACAGAGTTTAAACTGGAATACTTTATTTTCCCTCTTTTATAAAACATAATAAATAAGTATCAAAACTTATAAATATCACCTAAATAGAAAGAAGATGAGATTCTTTCATTCATTTTACCCTTATTTCAAGGAATTGTTCAATTGTCACTAATATGGAAATACCTTCTACTTTTATGAACTATTACAGAGTAGTTAAAACTTAATCAATATGAAAATGCATACATTAGAAAAAGAATTATGGAGAAAATATTAATGTATGAATTGATACATTTAACTCATAAAATGAAAGGAATCTCATTCATTCTTATAGATAGGATAAATTTTGCAACAGATAATTGTAAACGAATGTTAACTTTCAGTTGAAATAAATGTAATATCAAAACTCTAGATGATTTTCAAATACACTGATTATTTCTCATTTCACTTTGTCTACAAACAGAATAGAATCAAAATTATTTTTAAAGGAATAATTTTACTGCATACTTTTGAACACCTTTCCGGTGATTTTTTAATGAAAAGATATTTGATTATAAATCTATGTTAAAAATGATTATCTTTTTTTCTGATAAACATCATCAACAAAACATTTTAGTGCAAATGTTCACCTTGTGTAAAGCAGTTACTTCTAGGAATAGCACTCGTCCATCACTCACAAGAAGTGCAATTTTCATCTCACTTAGTGGACACACAGCCATTCCAGTCACTTTAGCATGCTTTGTTAACCTCAAGGAATCTGATTGACATTGAAGATCATAAGTCACTTCCAGACTAGCATCATTTGAGTTGACACCTGTATCAGAACCTTCAATAAAAAATATATTTCATAAATAATTAACAAATATCAGGCAATCCAAAAATTTCACTTATATTAAACATATAACAGATTCAAAGCAATGCAACAACAATATTCAAAGACCAACAATTAATTACAAAAAACTATAATCATACATTAATAAGACTTTTATTATTGTTACCTGAAATTACAGATATACCCTCAACTTAAAAGTTAAATTTCTGTTTTCTGGTAGGTTTATACCAAGAATAAATACATTTGATATGATACAATTGAAGATATGATACATTTTTGAAATATATAATCTTTTTGATGAAGCAATTATTTCATATAATGACTTCTTTCTCTTTTTTAAAAAACCAATGTATGCATCTAAAAATTTTCTGTATTTAAATCTTATTTTTTTTAAGTAAAACTTTTCCTAATTTTATTTAAAAAGTTCAAGACAAAACTCCATTACTAAAACAAAATATGCAAAATAAACTAATAAAAAATAAAATTCAAAGGTATTATTTTGTGTTTTCCACACGATTTTTGCATAAATACATTTAAGTCCTGTTTGATTCAAGTATGGAATAAACTTTTAATAATGTATCTTTTAATAGTGCATACTTAAAAATAAATTTATGTTCAATTAGTCATAAAAATATACATAGTTCATTTCATATTAAATGGCCATATTTGATCTATTTATGCTATTCAAAAAGAAATTCAAGTCTCATTTCAATGAAAATAATTATAAAATTCCATAGAACATTATATTATAGTACTTTGTACTATCTTCAGTAGTATTTACATTATGATTTAAAAAATTTGATATATAGATAACAAATTAAATCGGTTTCTGTTTCACTTAAAAATAAAAACATTTCACATTTTTTTAATAAATAAGTAGGAATATAATGATTTACATTCACAGGGAGTAGCAACAGCCATAAGTGCTCTGCCTCTGTGTCTCAAGCGAAGTGATACACAGCCAGATTCATGAAGAATATAAAACACATCCCGCTGCCAACAAGAATGCAGTTGCATCATTGGAGATCCAGTATGTTCAGAAGTAACAATGCCAACAGTCTACAATAAATACATAAAATAAGTTTACTAGAAAATTCATGCTTAAAAATTTCCTAATTGTATAAAGAAAAAGTCCTTTAAAAAACTCTAAGTCAAAGTACAATGGAAATTAAAAGAAATTCTGAATAGTTTCATTAACTCTTAAGTCAAAATCTTGTTTTTCTTTATATTTAGAAACCAAAAAAGCAATATAAATGCAAACTTATAATCATTTAACATTTTGGACTCTGTAATTAAAGTTGCATAAATGTTCATGCATTTTTAAAGCAGTTTTTTTAAGTACTTTAAGTTGAAATATTATAAGGAAATGCATAGCCTTCAACAAGATTTTTAAACTCCTTTCTACACAAACTGAAACTTATATCACTGCACCATGATATCTATTTCTCAAGTGGATTCCATCTTATGCTGACCTTTACAGCAATGAAATGGTGGACAAATCAGCAAAGGAGGGCTGTAATCTTCCAATTCCCTCCACTTCCGCCCATACCTATTTGGAATTATACTCACAGATAAAATCTCAAAATTTTGTGAAGTGGAGGGTGCCTACCATTCATCATTGGTACAGGGGTAATATACCTGGTCTGGTTCTAGCCTTCAAATATGACGGAGGCTCCGAGACTACACTGTCACATCTTGCCAGTGGTTATATCAAGTGCCTCTCATTTTCAGAGAACAAAAAAAAATCTCTATTTGAGCAAAGTGTCAGGATCACTAGATTTTTCCTGAGCACATTATGAATTGTATAAATCTCTATATAAGATATCTATATGGGACCCTTTCTTGTGCTTGATTTTTAAGTGTCAATGGTCTAATGGATCTTGTCTGAATTCTTCAGACTGGAGGATTAGCAACAACACAACAGATTTTTAAAAACTACAGGTTTTCTAACATATTCTAAATTGTGTTTTTTTAACAGCATATACAAATTCTATTATCATTCTTGAGTACTTCTTCACCCCCTCCCTCCCGAATACTACGATTTTTTTAAAGTGATTGAAAGAAATTTGAAGTTTCCAAAAGTATACTTATTCAGTTTTAAGTTTAACCCTTACAAAAAGAAAGATTACAAGTAATATAAATCTAAATAAAATTACAAAATGAATCACACCTGATTGATTTCCAGATCTAAAATGAGAATTTCTTTGGGATAAAGCAAGAGAAGATGATGACGATAAGACTTGTGATAAGTGAGGTTCAAACATTCATTCAGAGTAACTCCTTCTTCACTGTACAAAGGCAAAATTCAAAAATTAATTTAAAAGAATTTAACAAACTGGAAATTAAAAAATCAAACATGAGTACAGTAAAATTTTAGGAGTACAGAATTTAATTTTCTGAGCTTTTAGTGCAAATAACTTTCATAACCATAACTTGTATGTAAAACAGAATCCAAGCAAATCTCAAACTAAACAAATAAAAAAATTCTTGTAGGTTTCCTAGATTATTTAAAAGGCTACTTTCCACAAACTGAAGGGGGGAAACAGATAAATTATAAGATTTATTTAAATAAAAATTAACAGAGTTGTCATCAAACATAAATTTCTATAATTTTCAATTATACATAAAATAGAATCCAGGCATATTTCAAACTTAACAATGAAATCAAAGTTCCTATAGGGTTTCAAGGTTATTTAATAAGTTTTTTAACATTTAAAAAAACTTATTGTTTAAAATTTACCTCTAAATGGTATGGAGATTTTAAACATATATCATGTGTGTTTATATGTAGAAAGATTATCATTTATTTAAAATTACATAAATCTTTTCTAACTCATATTGAAACAAAATTAAGGAGCCTCTAAACTAATCTAATAAAAAAAATAGTGATATTTTATCTCAAATTTCCAACAAACTTTTTTCACTTGTGACTAAAATTAACATTAATAGCAAATAAATATGATATGAGTACCAAAAATTGTTTGTACAATTTAAATTTTTTGTGAATTAAATCTTTTAGAAAAATAACTTTTTGGATATTTTTGTCTCATGGAATATCACACATTTTAAGTATAATCTTACTCTACCTCCATTATTTCCTTCACAATATTCTTATAATTTTAATATGAATAAACAGAACAAAATAAGAAATCTTAACTAAACTAAACTAACTTAACTAAACTCAGTGGTGTAACAGCCTATTAGAGGGCCAAAGTCTACTGAATCCATTTAAATTTTTTTGACTTTGAGCACTGAGAAGCATGAGCAGATGTTCCAGTCAGGTGGTCAGTTTGACACAAAACTCCCAGTGTTTAGTTCCCAGGAAAGCTTGGTACTCATTTATTGACCCACTGAAGGGATGAAAGGCTGAGTTGATCTTGCTCAGGGATCTTGCTGATCGAGGGTTTGAACCCCAGACCTGTGGCATGGAAGCACAATATGCTACCACTATCACTGGGCTTCATAAGTTTTATAATACCCATTAATATTTAATGTGTTTACTCATAAAGATGAAATTAGTAATGACAAAAAAAATTAATAATGTATCAATAATCTAAAAAGTAGAGTAATTCAGTATTTGTTACAAGTTTTGATTAAATCAATTACAAAAAATAAGTAGGAGATTAAGTTAAAATTCCAATAAAAATAAAAACATCAGTAAATAGTGAAAATTATATTTACCGTATTTTCCTGTATATAATCCGCAGCGGCGTATTATCCACAGAGCCCTTTTTTTTGAGTAAAAAAAAAAACATCGTATAATCCGCAGCGGCGTATAATCAGCAGCAGTTTTGGCGGCGAATAATCTTGCTCCTTGAACGTCAACGGTCCTGGTAGGTGGAATATCAAATGATAATGGAACTTCGTCCATATTATATATATATATATATATATATATAAATCAAATCCTCTGTAAAATTATTTTCAACAATAATTTGCTTGCAAAATGTCAAAAAGTCGTCAGATTGTTTTTCCCAGTCATCAGGTAATTTCTGTCCGACCGTTGAACGACTAAATTGTTTCTGTTCATAAACCGGTAACACCATGTGGGCCCACCAGAGAAGTTAACAATATTCATTTCGCGTGCAATAACTCGGGCTTTCATTCTGATGCTAACTGTCGAGACAGCTTTCCCATCGTCCCTTTCTTTTAAAATCCATTTATTTATTTCTGCCTCTAATTCTGGCCAGTGAGGTTTTCCACGACGATCGGCCCTTTT
Organism: Trichonephila clavipes; assembly: GCA_019973935.1. Taxonomy (NCBI): domain Eukaryota; kingdom Metazoa; phylum Arthropoda; class Arachnida; order Araneae; family Nephilidae; genus Trichonephila; species Trichonephila clavipes. The sequence continues at coordinate 151,023 of BMAU01021340.1, read as the reverse complement.
ACGTCTATCGCAATTTTCGAAGTTAGTCTTTTTCCTTCTCCACAAACCAATATTCGATTTGTCAACATTGAAAAATCTTGCAGCTTCTCGATTTCCGACTTCGTTAGCCTTCTCTACAGCGTTTAATTTGAAGTCTGTAATATAGCTAACACACTTACGCTTCATCATGATAAAAACTTTTAAAGGATGCAACATCTCTAGTCAAGACAAAGTTGTAAATGACGCCAGCGACTTGTAACTGCTATTTCCTTCTGAGGAACCGAATTCGTTCTTGAAAGTAATTGGACAAACACTAATTATGGCCGTAATACGTCAGCCGAGTCGTGAAAGCGCCATCTATTATTTATTTTATAAAACATAAACAGCATTTCTTTCAAAACTTTGTTAACTTTTCTGATGGAGAATGTTTTTTTTTTCAGATAATCCGCGGCGGCGTATAATCCGCACAACGAAATCTGAAACTTTTTTAACACATAATCCGCTGATTATATACAGGAAAATACGGTAACTTTATATGAAAAAAAATTAGATTAATTAGCAAATAAAGCAATAATATAAAAACTATATAAAACCTTGCTCTAGAGTCTGCTTTAGCTAAAAGCCACATCCTTCTTGGGATAGAGCCCCGACTCCCAGTTTTATTCTTATCTTCAGATCCTGAGTTTGTGGAAGAGGAAGTAGAAGGATTGGAAATGTAAAATTTTCTCCCATTACTGGAGGGTGTTTTGTGGACATTGAAATCATCCACAAACAAAATGCACTCTGAAGCCAAAACTAAAAATAAAGAATTATCAACATAAAACAACATGATTATAAAAAAAGGACATGATACATGAAGTTTAGTTGATAAAGTTATTGCAAGAATATCCCATGCAAGACTTTTTTTTGTTCAAAATAATTCAAAAATTAACAGCTAAAGATTTTACAATACAATAAAAATGAAAATTCAATTTTATATAAATGAAATTTAATTGATAAAGCTAATAGCAAGAATATCCCATGCAAGACTTTTTTGTTCAAAAAAATTCACAAATTAACAATAAAAGATTTTACAATACAATAAAAATGACAATTCAATTTTATATAAATGCTACCAACAGATTTTTAAATATTTCTATGAATTGCCTTCAAAAAATTTCATATTACTTCTGATATTTGAAACTAAATATTATGTACTCATCAGTTATACGGACCTTAAATTGGCTTTTCTGGGTTGTTGCCAACAATAGCTTTAGTAATATTATCAATTTACAGTTGTATCTGGGCTAAAATCCATTTGTTTTTGACATTCCATTACAGAAATAAGTTTGTCAGCTCAGCAATAAATAAAGCATAAAGTTTCATTAAACAGTATCCTAGATCCTGAGAACGAATTCCTAATATGAAGACCAACATTATACCTGAAACCAAAAATATTGCATCTCCAGAATTACTTTTTGTTTTCTTCTATCCACATAACCTGACTGTGAGAAAAAACACTGCTGTTGTTTCTAATGCCACCTGTCTGACAGTGTTAGATCGAGGCCAACAAATTTCATCGTGGCAAGGGACTAGCAATCTACACCTGTTGTTAGCCATGGCTTTGAGCCTCATGCAGGTGACAGTACAATTTGGCTCAGATCCACCACAATTTTGAGGAAGGTTCAGCCCCCCCCACCTCTCTTCCCCTTCCACCAACCTCACAAGAGGACTTGCAGCTCAACGGCTATTTAAAGTACCCCCATGCTGCGAAGGCATTATACATTTACAAACACTCATGCCTTCTCCAGGATTCGAACCCAGGTTTAATGGCACAGTAATCAGCATCACTAACCACTATACTGAATGAGCAGCAAAACACTGCAAACGTAAAAAATTTCCTTCAGTCAAAAATAAGGCTTATAGCATCTTAATTTGTCCACCAATTCCAAATTTTCATGATTGTAGCAAATGGTAGAAAAATCTAGTTAACAGAGAAAAAATTACTCTAAAATACTTATTTATATAATACTAAGAATTAATTTAAATCACGTTTGGCCCATTTTCTACATGTTACTTTATGTTGATTCACATTGGTCACTATATAACCCAAATAAGTATATAGATCAAATATTCTACAAATGATCATAAAAGTAATGATTAATAAATGAGACATATTTAATATAGTATCATTATTGAAAAATAAATTATAAGTATTCAATTAAGAATATAAAAGTTAAAGAGAAAACCAATTATCTCTTTTAAACATAAATCACCAAGGAATCTATGAGCATGCATACTTAATTGGTTTTATTTTTTAAAAAAATGATTCATAAAAAATTAAAGATTTGTTGTAGAATCAGGAACATAATAGGATAAAATTCAACAATGTATAACAACTTTTCCAATTCAGAAATTATTAGATACTGTATCCCCCTTATTCCTTAACAGATATTTCACTAACACAATAGAAATACTAAAATTAATTTTACATGATTTTCACTTATAAAATAAACAACTAAATATTTAAACCTCTTAAAATCACAATAAAAAAACTTTTTAAATGATTCAATAAACACACTGGTAATGCTTATACAATGCACTGTAAAATCCAGTGTATAACGTGCACCTATACTTTCAAGCTGCAATTTTTAATTTTTAGATATATTCGCTGTATACCACAAATTTCCTTTTTAAAGAAGAATCCTGAAATGTACGTGCATAATGCTCTTATGATTTGAAGTCATTTATTTGAGGTATTATCCCAGGCTTTTGAAAAAATAAGTGTATTTCTAAAACTACTACCCTTTAAGCTCATAAGGAATATCTTTTCTTATAAATAAACAATATTTCGATCTATGTAGAAGTTTAATTTTTTTCTATGCTCATCTACTTTTTATTTTTAAAGCTCTCATTTTTATAATGGCATATGACGCACACCCATAAATTTCTATCTTATTTTTTGTGTTCAAAGTGCGCATTATATGCCAGATTTTACGGTTATTAATATAGCATATAAATAGAATTAAAGAAAAAAACTTACAAGTTATATTGTTTTCTGAAAAAGGATCAAAAGCGAAGGAGAGAAGGGTTTCTGTGTAAGATTTTTTCCACACTTTGTTACCAGTTTCAGTGTTCCACACCACAATTGAATAAGGAGGATGAAGCCCAACTAAAAGTTGATGGCAAGAATCTCGTCCAGAAAGCCATTCAATATCTATAAAAAAGCCCTTTTATTATTAATATAAATACATTTGCCTATTTCAACCTTCTACATAACTATACATAGTTTTTGAATTTTTAAAATAGGTCTCCGCAATTTAATTCAATTTTGGATTTGCCATTGTTAAAGCATAATTCTCTATGAGTATACTATGATTTCTGAATAATAGAAATCTACATTCTTTGTTATACCAACTCTCAAGATAACCTACCAAACAGGCACAACCCTGATTTCACACATGTCAAAGGCATTGAATTGTCAAACATGTTCTTTGTTTCAAATTTCTCCACAAGTCACCATTCTAAGTCTAACTGTTCGATGATATGGCAAGATCAAATATTAAAATGTGAATCTGAGATTCACCTAATTCTTAAGTAATAAAAAAATAACATATTATATAATTAATAATAATAAAATAATATTAGGTAATAAAAATTAATTATTGTTTTTCTGTTATTGATTGTTATTTATTTATAATCATATTTTTTTTCAACTATGCACTCCATATTCTCATCAGTGTATTCCATTTTTAGAAAAAATTCATGCGGTTTTATTCAATGTTGCCAATGTGATTATGATAGTATGTAAATATTGAAACCTTTATAAATATTAAATCTCATTGAATATGAGCATTAGTAATAAACACACTTATGTAAAAATAAAAGCATAATGAATATTTACATAATATTTATACATTGACAAATAAATACTAAAGGTATAAAAATTTACATAAAAATAACAAGGATGTGTGCCAATAAATAACACTAACCTGTTGCTGGTTTGCCAGTCTCAAAGAAATAAGAGATTGGCTTGCTTTCTTTTACATCCCATACAACTATCAAGCCACTGGTGTCTAATGATGCAAGCTTCAATGTATAAGGATGAGTAAGATCATGGTAATGGTTTTCATTTGCCCATTTTACCTGTAAATGGCAAGAAAAAGTTTCATTATAATTTAAGCAATTCCCTACAATTATTAATTCTACATATAGTAAGGATTTCACTTAATTAAACATGCAATAATAATTCATTTATAAAATATAAATAAAAGAATTACCTTTACAACATCACTTGTGTGCTTTTCTAATGTTTGGAAAACCTAATTAAATAAATAACATTTCATGATATTTAGAATTTGCATTAATTTCTTGAAATAGATAGTTTTAATTCATACAGATGAGGAAATTTTAAATAAATGTTTATTTAAAAATAAAAACAATAAATACATATGAATGAGTTTAATATCTATGTAATATGCATGTATATTTATTTTTTGACATATATGTTATGAAGTTTTTTTTAATAAAAAGTTATCTTCAAAAATTGTTTGGTATTTTTTTAAAAAGACTAGTCCCTTTTTGTTTAACTTAAAATAAAAAAGTACAAAAACTTAAAATATAGAATTATACCTTTACATTCTGTGTATCAATGACAACTACATGATTATGGCATCCATAAGCTACAAAAGACTGCCAGCCCCTGTAAAAAATAAAAAATTTTAATTGCATAGAATTCTTTTTGAAATCATACTTTTGCATGTGACATTTAACAATTATAAAAACACTGTGAAGCTACACAATTATATAATGTTAAATCAGGGGTTGGCAAACCGTAGCTATTTGTACAGGTGGTTGTGGCCCTTCAGATTTCAAGCTATTGAATTTTTAAAAAAACTTCTACTAAAAATCGTATTCTTTCTTTTTTCCTTTCCTTTCTTTTTTCCTACTGAAAAAACTTACCTCAGTTATGACTAAAATTAAATATTTGACTGTACAGTGAAAATATTAAAATTAGTTCTACAGCAATAAGTCTGGTAGAAATGTAACCATGGGAAGACACTTTTCTAAGCAATTTTCAGCGATGTTTGCTTAATGCATACATGAGTTACTGAGCACTATTGAATATGAGCAAAAGATCCACATAAACCTCCAAAAGAAGTGACAAAAACACATTCTGTATTTTGTGTCATGTTTAAGGATTAAAAAAAGAGTTGAGATGATTTTTATATGCAAGAGAATAATAAGATTCAATTTTAATAATTAGTGTAAACAGGAAATTTTAGAATAAAGTTCTTACAGTATTATTTGTATATGAACATTTTTTCATGACATTTCCAACATAATAATATTTTGACATAGGTTGTTCTTGCTTTAAGTCCTAGAAATAAAAATATTTTAAAAAGTTTTTAGTATTGGAAGGAATGGAAAATGTTACTTTGCCTAAAACTTTATTTAAATATTATAAACAAAAATGTTAATTGGAGTGCAACAATCTTTATTGGGACTGTTACCACAGTTTCCCCTTCCTCTCCTGCACACACGTAAGTAGCTATTTGTGGAAATGGCTCTTTGATACCTTAGTTATATTTTCCTTAAAACTTAGCTCTTTAAAAGTTTACTGACTACTGTGTTAAGTCATACTTATAATTATATAGTACTAGCATATTATCGCAATCTATTGGAGACATAAAATTAAATGAAGCATCTGGTTGCCAATTCAGTGTGAACAACACAAAGAAAATTCGGGTTGCCAACTTGGCAAGTTATCTTGAACTTTGGCATTGTTGCGATAATACATATAAGTACCAAACTTTTTTATAACAGAATATAATTGTTAATACTCAATGCATGAATATCTAAGTTTGTTTAATAATTTGATTGAACAAACAATCAATCTATCTACAACCCACGATAATTAAAAATTATGAGTACTGCCACCACTAGCACTCATGTTGCTTCTATATATATATATAAGAGCAATGTTAATAATCATTCAGACACAAAATGAATAAAAAATAATGCATCTTTCCCACAATTTATAGAAGAATTTTAAATATATTCTTAGTAACAAAATTAATGGGTTTTTTTCAGCATAATTGCAGAAAGAATTTGGTACTTTTCTATTTCGCTGGCACAAATCTCAGCAAGTAGGCTTTACTGGTGACAACACACAAAATGCATATAAAAAATGTTGATAAATGTTAGGGTACTTACATACTATCACAACAATGCCAACATTCAAAATAACTCGTCAAGTTGACAACCTCGAATTCGCATCTGTCATACGTGCTGGATTGGCTACTACATGCTTCGTTTCATATATTGGCACAAATATGGTTGTGATAATACATACCAATGGTAGTTCTCATCGTTTTTCATCTATTTTTGATATATTATGAAAAAGACATTATTGATAAGAAAGGACTTGTTTTGAAAATTAAGGTAATAAAAAGTTACCAGCAGGAATATTCCATTTAGCATCAGTTGTATAATTTTTGGCAACTTTAATACCTGTGCCGGCAAAACAGAAAGAACTACAATTTTGATTATTGATGTTAAAATGAGAAAAAGTACAGTTAGTTTAAATTTTTAGTTTCAATTTTAGGATATGTAGAGCATTAAAAAAAATTAAGAAAATCATTGTCAATAAGCACATTTCAATAAAAATGGAAACTTTTCAAAAACAAATAATATGTTTTTTATTTAAACACTAGCATCTAAGCCATACTTTAAATTCTAACCTAAGAAATGTTAGTAAAATTTAGACAATCAAAGATAGAGTAGGATAATAAATTTACAATTAAGGAAATTTTAGAAAATCAAAAAATAAAGAATCTATTTAAAAAAAATTAGGAGTGCAGTTAATGGTAGTGTAAAATGTAAAAAAATAGCTCACCAATCTAGAGCTCCTTTATTTGCAGCTGATAACACACCAGTAATGGTTCTAGGAGACACTTTTTGAATAATTGGAGTAGTTTTTTCATCCAGAGATTTTGAAGAATCAAAACTTAGAGATGACATTTTCACATGTAATAGTTATAATATTACATTCAATAATTGAACGAAAGATACTTTTATCACAGTCACATCAGTAACTTATAACTATAACATTTGTTTTTCGTTTTCATATCGAAATTACGTATTTAAAAATAGACATCAAAATTCACAAGAAAAATCTAATAAATTGGTTCCAAATTATGATTTATGACATAATAAATATTTAAACATCCTATGGACATGAAAGCAAAAAAATTTGAAATGATTTTGATATTTCACAATATCCTCATTAAAAATAATTTTTAATTGTTTAACAAGTTCTAAATAATTTTCCAAATACTATTATTATTATAATTAATACAGAGTAATTTTATTGAATAATTTGTTGATCAATTGTTCTAAAAATTAATTTCTTAATCTCAGTATACTTATTTTATTTTTCGATAGCTAAATATTTACATTGAGGGGTATACCGTGATTTCGCGTTAAAGAGTGACCAATATCGAGTTGCTCTTGCCATATGTATTTCTCTTAGGAAAGTTCAGAAATACTTATTTTTCATTGGTGGGTGGGTGTATAGATACATACATTTAGGGTTGTCTAATTTGGCGTTTTAGCGTCTTTCTATATTCAAGTAATTTATTGAGATCGCATGAAAAGACAGAGAAATTTAAAAATAAATGTTTTGCTCTTATTTTTTTTTCTTTTACCAATAAACTAAATCCCTGCCATGTTTTAATTTCGTTAATGAAACATTTTTTTTATTTAATATAAATAAAACAAGGAAATAAATTATAAATAAGAGATAGCATAATACTAATGGGAAAATTCACATTAGTATTAGAAAATTCTGTCTTCACGCAAAAAAAAGAAGAAAAAGAATGCTATTTATTGAATTGCGGTTTCAAATTAAACTTTGCATACAATCCTGTTTGATTTTTCCCTCATTGGACGAATTAATTTTTATTTCTAACTAGTTCAACTTTTTTTTTTATCCTTTTGGTGTCGCGACCTCCTGTTAGGAGCAGTTATTAATTTCATTCACTTTTTTATGTATGCGGAAATCATCATTTGCTACTTTTTTTCTGCTTTGTTGGAAAGAAGTTTTTGTTTCAAAGAAAGAGATAGAAGGATGAGATTGGATACGAAGAATGCAGAATATGTTTTTTATAGCCTTGTATATGTGAGTGTTTATTTAGGTCGCACCATAAAGCAACATGAGGGCTATGGCGACGGACTTCGTAATTATGCTCAACAATCAAGTAACAACCGACTGAAATTAGATATTTCGGGTACTAGCGCACACGCACTTATGCCCAGGAAAATGACGAGGGCGACAGCTCAGCTGGCACCTCCTTTCTTTCTCTAAGCTACCACACCACACCGATCGAAAAACTTTAAGCCAAGAATGATTTAACGTGCATCAGCCCCTCTACCCCATGGATCTTCAGTGGCATTGGCATTCGAACTCATGATACACCGGTCGCGAGTTCGTGACTATCATTAGGTTACTACGGTGTTTTGAATCGTGAAGGAGCGTGTGTCATTTGTACTAATTTGCTATTGCATAAATAATGTAAATTAAATTAATTACCTCGAAATTTATCACTATACAACAAAGTTTTAATTATTCAGCACTGGTTTATTGTTACTACAACTAAAAATAATTTTAAAAAAAGAGAACTTACAGTAACGGCATCAGAAATTATTATACAAAAATTTCCGTTTTCGTCGTTCTAAGGAAGGGGATCTATTTTTTATATCCAAATATCAATTAATTATTTCCAGTATAGCATACTTTAATGTGTGTGTATGTTTACTTTATTGCTTAATAATTAAATATCGCATTTTTTTTAATAAATCAATAAAAAAAAATTCGTGTTAGCATAGATGTTGAAAAAAGAATTTGATTCTATGATGAGGTTTAAGAAAGATTGATAATCATTAAGATATAAAAAAAACTTGAGAGGGGGTAACATCTCCTCAAAAGTATAACATCGAGCTCAGTTTAAAATTTTTCATTACACAAATTTGTATTTTTCAATTCCTACTATTAGGTCACCCTCTCTATATATTTATTTATTCTCTCTATATATTTATTTATTATTTTCTTTTTGGTTAGTTTTTTTTTTAAAAAAATGGAATTTTTTCATTTTAGAAAAAAATGAGGAAAATTCATGTTGTGGTGTATTTTCTGCAATATTAATTTATAAAATTCTCTCAGATAACACAAAAAAAAAAACTATTTAAGAAAATAAAGTTAAATGCTTTAAACCTTTTTTTTTCATGGAAGAGCTAATGAAGTCATTTATTGAGCAGGGACGTCTTAAGACTTCTTGAGGCCTGGGCTCTTACTCAAAAGCAGACCCTGGGCTGCTACGGGAATATAGGCACCACCTATGACACTTAAAAGTAGACAGTACATAGCATACGTTGTCAAATACTCGTACACGCAATAACCAGAAATAAATAAATGTTGCCCGATTTATAATCGCACAAAATCGGCTCGACTGACTGCCACCTTTTGACTGAATGAGTAATGATGGTGTACGGTGATAGGCCAAGGACGGTCTATTGATTGATTTGATTGATTGATTGAATATTAACGTCGCACTGTTCAGCTACACGAGGGCTTTTGGCGACGGACCACGTAATTTTGAACCATGGTCAAGTGACGTGGACGACACCTGAGCTGGCACCCCCCTCTCCTAACTACCACACTGACAGGAGGACGTTTCAGCTCTCGACAGATTTAACGTGCAAAGGACGGTCTATTACCGTACACCAAGCACGGTCTGGCTACATGGACGAAGATCATCACATGTAGCCAGTAGACATATTACCCGAAATTACCAGCTTTTTGGAGAATACAACTGGAAATAACATTTGATCGTTGAAATTATTCGAATTATGATCTTATTAAGGTATCTGACAACGTTCGAAACCGTGATTTTTAAAAGCTTATAAATGGATAATATTTATGACATTTAGTGTCACTTATATTAGAATGCATGTATAAAATTGTTTTAAGACTGTTATAACAATAGAAAAATTATTTAAGTACACTATTTTGACAAAAAATGAACATAGAATGACCCATTTTCAAAATATTCTCCTTTTATGAAAAATGCTTCTATTATAATAATATTTTGCCTGTAAATAGCTCAGACTTCTGTACAGAGGCTGAACAAGAATTTTTGAAATACTTAACTTAGAAGTGGATTTATCCATATTTTACGACAACAGAGGGGAGAAATTTTAAGAAAAAAATGCCGATAGTTATTTCAATTGGTGGTAACTCTAAAAAAGAAAATGTGAATTTTTCAAAAACCCCAGTTTAGATTCTCTGGAGAAGTCTTTACTTTATGTAAGCAAAATATTATTATTATAAAAGCATTTTTTATAAAAGGAGAACGTTTTGACAAAAGGTTATTCGAAGTTAATTTTTTGCCAAAATATTGTATTTAAATAATTTCTTTCATCGTAATGTTCTTAAAACTATTTTATACGTGTATTCTAATCTAAGTGACACTAAATATCATGAAAATTATCCATTTATGCACTTTTTTACGGTTCCGAACGTAGTCGGATGCCGTAAGGCTGAGTCGTGAACGTGATAAGGCCCCCATTGCAGCCGAGGCCCTAAGACGTTCTTGTTATTGAGGGGGGAAGTGACCCATACATATTGTAAAGTTGTGACTCCCTAATTTGCTTAATTTCTGGGTAATAAGAGCGAGCACGCAACTTTGGTCAAATATCATTTAATTTACAAATCAAATTAGAAACTTAGCTCAATTATTATAACTATTCTTTGCTGCTCTGCAGCCTTTTCCTGGAGAAAATATCAAATCCGGTTCGCGGTTCCATCACCTCCCCGATTTCTGGTCCCGCTGCCACTCTGCCTATGGCAGTTCTATCCCTCTTATCGTAGAAATCCAATAGCTGGCGCGACTGCCCCCAACCTCTGTCACTCCATCTCACAGAAGTTCTGATCGCAGTTCACTGATCTCACAGATCCCCGTCACCTTACGAGCTGACTCTTTAAACCTCCTGCTTGGTCCTTTGAGATTATTTATATCACCTTACCTCGTAAACCATATGGAGGGTCTATTAACCGACCTGTCATTTAGCCACTTGAAATACACTCCTTAATATTTCTTCTTCAAAAAGAGGCTAACACTCACTCCATACAAGGATATCGTGGACAACATGTGTGAGAATGGATGGCCGTCAAACAAGTGTGTCGTTTCTAAAGATCATTGTGAAGAAAAAGCCGTCTGATAACTGTATTCGCCACTGGATATCGGATAAGAAAAAGAGCGACAGCATTAAACAGTTCAAGAGTAGCCTCAACATCTGTTTCGTCCTAGGACGTGAGAGAAGAATCTGTAGTTTACTTTGGAGAATTTTAATAACCTATCTGACTACTCTGCTCTCCCCTGGGCTTCAAAAATAACAAGATGGGTGGCAAACGTGCATCTAATGAGACGACGCTACAATATATATTTACGTTTTAGTCTTCAATCAATTGGTAGGTAGGAAGATATTTAATATAACAATAATACAGCACAGAAATCTTGAGGGGGTAGTAATAATATTACAAAGAGAGAGTTCTCCCGAACAAATTAAAACATTATTAGTTTTTATGTGCGTTGCGACGTTCTAACGAACATTTCGTTAGTTTCGTACTTTTTTTTTTTTTTTGATGTGTAACATCTTTCCTCTCGGTTGCTGGATATTTGTCGGAGTGATTTCGTGAAAAGGGACGAATATGGGTAACAGAAAGTGACGTCAATGGGAACTTCGTGAAATATTATCGATACAGTCAAGTTGGCATCACATCTGGCAACCAAGTTTGCCGCCAATTTGGCGAGTTCTTTTCACCGAGTGGATGCGTGCTTAACCACTCAGCCTGGAAGAAGTGCGCGCAAACCTCTCGTTATTTTCTAATACTGTTAACTGTTTTAATGTAATTGTAACTGAGATCTCCTTTTTTTTTCTCCCTTGAATGTTGTTTAGTTTGAATTTGAAACCCATGAAATAAAGCTGAGCTGACTTAACCAAAGTAATAATTCTTTGATTACAGTCTTTACAAGATTAGAATTCTTATTCTCTCTCAGGATAAACTTACTTATTAATAATTATATTTACTGTTAAGCGTCTGACAAAGTTCAACATTCTTAAGAAAATACGAGTAAGTAATATGGAATTATTCGAATATATATCCTTTTCATACTTTATAAGAATAATTCCTTTCGCTGTCCATATAATATTTTTCATTGTCATTAAAAAAAGTTTTCTCGATTAAAAATTAAACACTTACCAAGCTCTAATTGCATTTCCATGATTTTGTGATTTGCAGATATGGGTAAATCCAGAGCAGAATATATGCGAAATCCAACTCTGTATATGTGTCATATTTTATTTATCATAAGTCTATTGTATCCACTCTTCCCCAAATTGAACAAGAATAAATATTTTTGATAAAAAAATTGCATTACTCCTAAATAAAATTTTCATTAAAGATATAATTATTCGATGGAGAATTATTTCCAATCATACTGGATTCATTTTTTTCAGGATTCAAGTTACTATTGCGTATTTACCACGATAACATGTCGGATGTTACACACCGTATGCGACTACTGTAAGGCTCGTTTCTTTCTTCTTTTTTTTTCTCTTCTGTCTTTTAAGCGAGTCAACTTTTATAACTCTGGTCCTATTGTCTTCTGAAAAGATTACAAGATTTACTTCAAAAAGCACGAAGCTAGGGCTACTTTCCATTGAATTCTAATTTATAGTTTCATGGTGCACCTGACCCTTTTCTCCCTACCAGAAAATACGGAGAATTGCTTGCGTATAGTACTTAGGTTTTTAGTTGTGGCTTTTGATTAACCCTTTGATGCCTTCCTAGAAGTGAACCATAAAAAAAGTTTTTGCTTTGTTTCTTTTTCTTATAAAATTTAGTTTTTGAGCTGCTTATGTTCCACAAATTTAACATAATTGAATTCTTACTTTCCCAGTCAATTGTTTCGGAAAAAACCTCAAGATAATTCGTTTTTTTTACAATTCCCTGCCCTTGTATCTCCAAAGCGTATGCAAAAAAATCAAATCTGGACCCATTTTTTGTCTTTATTGATACTTTATTAACGCCACACTCTGAAGCAACACGAGAAACCACTGGTGATGAGCCTCGTAATTTTGAGTGAGTGAGTGAATATGAACGTCGCATTGTTCAGCTATACGAGGGCTTTTGGCGACGGACCACATAATTTTGAACCATGATCAAGTGACGTGGACGACACCTGAGCTGGCACCCCCTCTCCTAACTACCACACCGACAGGAGGACGTTTCAGCTCTCGACAGATTTAACGTGCATCGCTTCCCTACACGGCGGGTCTTTAGTAGTACTGGGCTCGAACTCATGACATGCCTGCCTTAATCCGATACCTTGACCACTGGTCTACCGCAGCCCCCTCGTAATTTTGAAGCATGGTCAAGTGAAATAACAACACCCGAGTTGTCAACCCACTCTCCAAACTTCCATATTGCACCAACGTGAGGATTTTGAGTGGGACAGATTTAACACACACAGCCTGTATACACAACAACTTAAGAACCACAACTTGAGAAAAGTAATATTGATCACGAATTTACGATTATGACCACTTGACTATCAAAGCCTTGTTTTCCTGGTTTTACTACAAAAAGTATGCATGTCAAAATTCATATTATATACCCTCCTCGTGGCGAATCGTCATCGACTTCAAATTCTAGATTTGATGTCGCCCCATCAAATATTGAGAAGAAACAAGCATGATCCAACGCATTTCGAGATAATGTAATTAAAGAATAATGAAATGAACTTCCAAAATAGTTTTCATGTCTCTCACCAGATCGCGCACTCAATGGAACAACGTCATCAATTATGACGAGGAGAAAAGTTATGTAACATGCAGCCATGCAGAGCAACCGCTCTTCCCGCTCCTTTCCCCAGCACACGAATGGAGCGATACGTTGAGAAAATAATTCAATAAATCTAACAGAGAGAGTATTCTTGTTTCAGCATAATTGCTATAAAGAACACGTCAACCTCCACATTAGAAAGAGTAGCTTCTATTTTAAAAGCAATACCTATTTAATTGAATTTGATTGGTGTTCACTTTTGTTACTTTGTTCAGAAGTGTACTGTATTTCGGCTGCGTCACCTCAGTTTCTGCCTTCTGCATAAGTCTAGAAACGGTTAAATTCGAACCACCTCCACTTTCTAACAAATAGTCCTGTATATTTTTCTTTTAAAAAATCGTGACGGGCTTACGCGTTTTTTCATCAACATGTCCTTTTGGGTTCGTTCTTTAGGGCCAGAATAAATGACAATTCTTTTCCAACCAACCCGAGAAGTAAAACGTGAATGAAAGATGCAAATTAGGAAGCTTTTAAATAACAGAAGTTTAGAGTAAGTGAGGTGGCATTTGGAGAATGTTATGATAGTCCGTGTTGCAAGTGTGAAGAGTATTTTGAGAAGTTAAGTGACAGTCAAGTGAGGTTACCCATGACAGAGAGCCTGTGATATTCCTTCCTAGGGTGAACATTTCTTTGAGTTTCAGAGTGAGCTAGAGGTGTAGGATTAACGGAAGAACTAGAAGCATACATTATCTTAATATGGCTTCATTAAGATATTTAATTTTAATGGTTTAACAAATTAGATTATAATAATATATGTGAGAGAATCTACGGTGACAAAACACACAATATATATATATAATACCAAATGAACCTAACACGGACCACTATCAATTACAGACTCGCCTAAACTCAATTCCAATACTATCACTGATCCTAATATTAAATGGTCAATCCTACCTTGCTGTAGTCTGAAGAAGAGATCACAACAATCTTAGATGAAAGCGTGTAATTACTCGAGTGCAGTGGCGCAATAAGAATCTTGGGGGTCCGGACCCCCCAAAGCCCATGATTTTTTTCTGATTGATTATAATTCTAAGCATATTGTAGCGAACTCGAGACCACTTCTAAAACTCGATGTGGCAACGCGGACTGATCGGAAGGACTGCGAGTGCGCGAGTACCAAGCCATAAGTGGTCGGCCTTCACTTCTCGAGGAGAACATTTGGAATCTGTGAGCTCCACCCGTGAGCGCAGTGTGGATATCTGCAGTTGGCTTTTACCTCTCGACGAGAAACTGTATTTGGCTCCATCAGCGAGCGTAAAGAATGACCTCTCTAAAAATGTCAATAATCGGATCGCCAATGATTTCTACAAAAGTGTTAATATGGTACAAATTTTTGTATGTCTGTGAACTGCCCTGTGAATTTGAGAAATAAACCTACAAAAGACCAAATAAGTGTCATCACTTAGATGCTAGGGACGTTACAATATAGTACGTAAAATTTAATTAAATATTGTCATTAATGATTAATTTTATAAATTAATGCTAATTATTTATTCAATAATTAGTTTTTTAATGTGTTTTGTTCCCGAAAATCGACAAAATCAAAAGGAGCATGATACAAGAATGGTGAACTTTCGATCCTCGAGCGCTACTGCTCGCTCGACTGCAATGGTATGCACCTTGACTCAATGTATCTCTATCACGTATAATTTCTGCTAGTCGCCACGCAACGTTTTCCAAAACTTCTTCACTCTTGAACCACGGATTATGTTTACATTCCTCTAGTTGCCATCTCGCTTACTCTAACTTCTGGTATTTAAAAGCTTCCTAATTTGCATCTTTCTTTCACGCTTCAATTCTTGGATTTGGTTGGAAAAGAGTTGCCATTAATTCTGGCCCCAAAGAACCCAAAGGACATGTTAAAGAAAAGACGCGTGAGCCCGTCACAAGCCTTTAGTCAAGGTGGAACAATTCCACGCCAGTGAACCGCAACTTCAGTTAGGATCCGGTACATTGCTGCTTCGTTGGACATTAAGGTAGGAGTTACCATTTTAATATTCGGATCTGTGTTTACATTGAAATGGAGCTTAGGAGAGTTAGTTATTGATAGTGGTCCGGGTTACGTTATATCGGTATTATATATTGTGTGTTTCGCCACCGTAGATTCTCTCATATCATATTATTACCTAATCTGTTATTGGTTTAAGTTAAGATCTTAATAAAGTAATATTAAGATTATGGCAGCTTCTGGTTCTTCATTTAATACCACACCTCTAGATCATGAAGTTAACTTAGGAGTGAGGTATCACCGACGGGGAATACTTCACAAAATACCACAAATATTATAGAACTAGTTGGTATACCCGTTCTTCACACGGGTGAATTGAAAAATTAAACAATATAGATTGAAGGATAAAGAAGTTTTTAAGGAGTTAATTTTACGCGAAATGCATATTAAACGAAAAAAACACACATGTTTGTTAAATTTTAAGTATGTAGATCTAATAACCGATAAAAATGATTTTTTTATTTATAACGCCCCTTAACTCTCTTGTGGGTCGATTTTTGAAAACACCTTCCTAAGCTGATCTCTGCCCAGCAAAACATTGTTACAAATTTTGTGTAATTAACGCTTAAAGTAGTGTAAATAATTTATATCTAGAAGTGTAATACGTTATTATTTTCTGTTATTCTGTTAAAATTGTAATATTCGCAAGCAACTCCGTTCCTTAAATTATAACGGCGATTCAATGGAAACATAGCGAAATGTTGGCGATGGAATGAAGTTGGCAACTTGGCAATTGATTGAACTGTGCAGAAGTCTATATTCTGTAATGCCTGCAGATTTCTCTTTCCATTTAAGAGCACCGCAAAATTTGCATTCTTTATTCATCACTTCTATTTTTATAAGCTTGTGGCTTTCGTAATCAAGAGTTTCGTCATACTCGAATGCAGCTTTATCGAATACCTCCCACGTGTTTTTTGTGAATATTAGACGTCGCTGTTGTGCCCTTTCAGCAACAGCACGTTTGCGATATTCAGCTGCTTCAATGGTTTCTGTATCTCTCTGAGACGCCATGTAAGTTGCATGCTGAAGACGCCGAGCTTGGGACTGTTCGGGTGTCTCAGCAGCCCGTTGAGATGCCAGATATTCAGCATGACGTCGACGCCGAGCTTGGGACTGCTCTGGTGTCTCAGCAGCTCTGTGAGCTGCCTCACGCTCCGCCTGTTCAAGCATTCGCAGTTCGGCTTGTGGAAACGTTTCGTTAAATCTAGCTACTTTCTTAGCTCGAGCTGAATTAGAGCGTTGGGAAAGATTAGACTTACGCTTTCGCGGCATAATTCTTAGTAGCTGCCTTTTTTACACTTCCAAAAAATACAGTACGGCAGTTATTATTTTTATAGTTAAAAAATACAATACCTGCTTATTCAATTAAAACTATAGCGTTATAATTAACTACTAATCACAAACAAAGTTGCAAATTTGTCCAAATGATATAGTGTAGTGTGAAAGACTTAACTTATCTGCTTTAAATACCAGACGCGACAAAAGTAAGTTTTATTCTAAAATAAAAAAAATAGTGATTACAAAGCAAAAAATTAGAATCGAGCACACAGTGGTGCCTGGCGTAGACAAAACAGAGGGGAACGTTTTGCTTCTAGACATATGCTGACGGGGCATCGCAGAAAAGATTGCAGATGGCAGAATTTTTTCCTACTTACTTGACAATTATCGTTATATTTTGGACACTTCACACAATATCTTTATATCTTTATAAATTATAGCCTATGGATTATTCTGATTTATAAGCGATATTATTCTAAAGTTTCAGTAAATTCCATTCAGTTGTTTTTGCGTGAAAGACGGACAAACATCCTTACAAACTTTCACGTTTATAATATATATTAGGATGCAAATTTCAAACGATATAAAGAGCAGCTCACTGAGACATAACTCGTCAATTAAAGTACCAAGAGTAGAATGACACGAGGATTAAAATAAGAAAATATAAACATCAATATTTTATTGAGATTGATGGTTTCCTGTCTTTACTGCTGTCACATAACTATTGAAATTGTTTCCCTGTCTATGCTAATTTATATTCCGATCAAAAGTAAGCTTTCATACGCTAGTTCATGTAATGTTTCCATGTCCAGAATTGAATTTTAATTAGGTTATTTATACACAGTAACATTGCAAGTTTATTTATCAAGATATTAATTAAATCTGCAGCCATTATATATATAGTTACAAAAAATCTTATTAGAAAAATATATATATATATGTTTTGTTTTTAGCATCTCAATTGTAACCATGTGCCTAAGCCTATTTTTGAATGAGATGGTTCTACATTTTTAGATTATCAGTGACGTTATTCCAAAACAAATAAAACGTTCTATTTTCGGAAGAAAAAAATCGTCTGTAAGAATTTTTTTTAAAAATAAGGGCACCCAGAATTAAAAAAGCAAACAAAAGTGCTATAATGCTATCTAGTAGCTCGGCGACGACGGCATGCATAATTACACATACAGATATTCTCATGCACACACACACACACACACAAGTAGATATTAAGATATCTCTTGCCAAGAGCTTCATTCTTGTTCAAAACCATCGCCAAATAGCTCTTCACAGTTGTTCATATTCCTGTTCTTTTCATTAATGAATAAAAAGTATGGAAAAAACTATGCCTTTTCTTCAATGTAGTATTCAACTATAAAATAAAATAAGTAGATGTCTTTTTTTAGAAAAAAAAAATAATAAATGTGTGTGGTCATGTTAAGCCTACCAAATTTGTTATAAAACCCCTTTGCATTTTATAAATTCTTGTGTCTCAAGGGTTATCCTCATATGATATTTCATTCAATTTTTCCGAAATTCTGCTTATATAATATGGCCATGATAGTCGTGAGGTCATAGTCGCGAATACCCGCAGTGTAGAGTGACCACGGCAGATTAGTAATCATGCTCACAGACTCGTAGCCTACGTGTCATGAATTAGAGCCTAGCGTCACTAAAGATACGCTGTGTAAAGTGGCTGATGCACGATAATTCTGTCGAGGCTCAAAGTCCTCCCTTTAGTGTAGAGTGGAATTTCGAAGAGGGATACCAGCTCTATAGTGTCGTTCTCATCGCTTGCCCATGATTCAAAATTACGAGGTCCGTCACTAATAAACCTTGTGTTGGCTAAAAGTTTTACATAAAAAAACACTCACTCACAGCAGTGTAGATGGAAGCTAATGCACATTACATCTGTCGAGGCTCAAAGTCCTCACGTTCATGTGGTGTGGAAGTTTAGAGTGTTGGGAGTTAGCTCAATCTCTCATTATTTGACAGGGGTCCGTTACCTACAGCTCTTACGCTGCTTCGAAGTGCAATGTTAAGAAAAAAATCAAAACAATTTATAAACAAAATGAATTCTTTTATTTCCAGAAAAGAATATTTTATTGCTACATTTTGATCAAAAATAACTGTGCGTTCCCATTTTGTCATATGTTCAATGATTCCCTTAAATAAAGCAATCTTGTCCTTAAGGTATCCGACTACGTTCGGAACCGTGATCTTGCAAAAGAGTATAAATGGATAATATTTATGATATTTAGTGTCTCTTAGATTAGAAAACGTATATAAAATTGTTTTAGGAATATTATTACAATTAAAAATTATTTAAGTACAATATTTTGACAAAAAATGAGTATAAGAGAATGACCAATTTTCAAAACATTTCATTCAAACATTTCAAATTGAAAAGTACTTCTATTATGATAATATTTTGCCCGTATATAGTTCAGATCTCTGCAGAACTAGAATTTTTGAAACATATAACTCTTAGAAGTGGATTTATACATATTTTACTACAAGAGAGGGGAGAAATTTTAAGAAAAAACACCGATAATTATTTCAATTGGTGGTAACTCTGAAAATAACGTGAATTTTTCAAAATTCCTAGTTTAGACTCTATGGAGAAGTCTTTACTTTATCTAAGCAAAATATTATTATTATAGAAGCATTTTTTATCAAAGGAGAATGTTTTGAAAAAAGGCTATTCTAGGTTAATTTTTTGCCAAAATATTGTACTTGAATAATTTTTTTTTCTGCCATAATATTCTTAAAACAATTTTATTTATGTATTCTAACCTAAGTGACACTAAATATCATGAAAACTATCAATTTATGCGCTTTTTTAAAATCACAGTTCCGAATGAGTCAGATACCTTAAGTTAAAATGAATTTATGTATGTCGTGTTTAATGTTCGTGTGACATTATGTACTAAGATTGATAGTGGCGTATCGGAGAATATTAGAACCCCCCTGCGAAGTCAGATTCTTGACCCTAGACCATATCTTACAAAAGATTGCGAAGACAGTCAGGCTTTTGGTCCCTTAAAATCTTGCCCCCACCACCATGATGCGGGGTTGTACTTTACGCCACTGAGAATTGGCCTAATATACTAAAAAATATTATTTTTGACTGTGATAAAATGTTTCCAAGTAAAAATTTTCGAATTCAATAAACTCGAAGAGAATGAAGAATACATTTTTTAAAAATTACAGTAGTGTCCACATTATTGAAGCATTTATTAATGGTTTATAAAGAAAAGAAATTGAGAAAAAGATTTTACTTTTATTTATTTGTTTTTGTGATTTTTCGTACAAATTCGGATTGCTTTTTTTCCAAACTGTGAATTCTCTACGAAACTTTTCTCAAGTAACTGACGCTAAAGTTCTTGGAGTATGTCCAAAGGTCACCGGAAGTCATTATGACATATATTGGAAGACAAAAGAACAGCTAAAAGTCCTCCAACTTGACTGCCTTTTAGTTATTTATTTTGTACTTCCTGTTTTAATATTACAAGTTCGCATTTTTCCTTGCATGTTTTTACAGAATGTTTTCTCTCTGTCAAATGATGAGCTCTTCTGTTTAAATAAAAATGTATATTCCTTAAAGATGCAATATATATAATATATTCTGACTAACCAATAAGAAAATGTATCGGAATGAATTCAAGGTACTAAAATAGGAGTTTAGGTATATAGACTTTAGACTATACTATAGACTAGGGATGGCGAAACAGTGGCACGCGACACAGTATTTTGGGCACGCCAGCGATCAAAATTTTTTTGCATTTTATTTCAAAATAACAAAGTTCACTTTGAAGTATTACGAACAAACGCGAGTAATCCGTCGCGAAACAGCTGGGAGCGCATTCGTTTGTTATTTTCTTGCCTACGTTACGTCCTGGACTACAGTTGCTTATGATGCAAAATTTGTCTACGCATAGCATAGCCAATTTCGTTGACACAACTGTATTTTAAAGTTTATTTGTGTTATATTTACGATTTTTAACTGTTATTTAACATGTCTAGTTCAGCAAGAGAACAAAAAGTGTAAGATAGTAAGTGTATCAGAGAATTTCAAATTTGGTGAATCTAGAAGTATGGCATTATTATAGTAAAGGCAAGAAAGTGGTGTGTGCTTTATGTTCTGGAACAGTGGAATACAGAGCATCGTCTGTAAAATGGCATTTTGAAACAAATCACAAATCTTCTTGTCAAAAAAGTGAACCACAATAAAAATAATTGCTTATAAACTATTTGGCAAATGACTCCAATTCAGCGTGCATTCTACTAAAAGATACGTCTTACAATCCTAATATAAGTTATTTGTCATCCAATCTGCAACAACAGAAGTCACACTAATGTTACTTTAATTTGAACTACACGCATAACTAAAACATTTACAAGTATACAGTGCAAAGGGTATTTTTTCGCAGTAAGTAAAGAGTTTTGAGTTGTTAGTATTTGGTTTGTTTGTTTTTTAATAATTTTCCCAATAGTCACAAGTCAAAATTATTGATGGCACGTCTATACCTTGAAGGATATGTTGCGTTAATGTTCATTCAGGATGCAATCAGATAAAACTTAACAACTTTAACTTTATTGTAGACACATGTTCTAAATCATCTGCGAGTGTTGAGAGAGAGAGAGATTACCCATGAGCACAACGTATATATACTGCAACCCTAGCGGAGAAAACTAGTACTATTCTAGATGTACACTTCATTGTAAGGTGCTACCATCTAGTGAGCTAAAATTATAGGATATGCTACAATAGTATCCCCCAGTGATGGAGAGAATCGAAAGAACGATATATGACATGCTCATGAGCAAACAATCTCAAATACAATTATTTGAAATATGCTTGAAAATTACATTGAAAAGGAAATTATATATACATATGCTTGAAACTACGTTGTAAGAAAATATAATATGCATACAGATATTTGAGATTACATTACATAAATATACATAATATGAAAAGGTATGAAAATCATAAGATATGAAAAGTCAAACAAATTTTCCAAGAAAAATATATATATATGTCCATCTGGTACTTGAATAGTTTATTTAATTTCAGTTATTAGTCTCTGAGGAAATCTTACCCGTCTACCTGATTTGGTAGTTTGCATGTTTGTTGTCACTGGATGGCGATGTGATGATTCTGCACTAATGATAGGATCAGGAATGGTATCGGGCAAATCCTTGAACACAAATGCTGGTTTAACTCTATCAAGTGACACACAACTTTTCTTTCCATTTATATTAATGGTTAGGTCAGTGTTTGTCATTCCTTGATAGAACTTCGTGTGGCCCTGTGTAAGGCTGAGACAATGATGGGGAAACTTTATCAACACGGAGGAACACATGAGAACAGTCATCCAATTTAGGGTGCACAAAAATTTTTGAAAATCCATGAGTGGATGTTGACAAGGGTTTTAAATGATTCATTTGGTTTCTCAACTGTTGCACAAATCCGTAGTCTAGTGGCATTGAAGATGTGTCAGTGCATATCTCGGCTGGTAATCTGAGGGAAACACCATACACTAATTCTGCACTTGAAGCATTGATGTCGGGTTTCACAGCTACTCGCAAGCCAAGAAGAACTGCAGGTAGGGTCTCAGTCCACTTGATATTCTCATGAGCCATTAAGGCGCTCTTTAGCACTCTATGTAAACGTTCCACTAAACCGTTTGCTTGTGGGTGGTATGATGTGGTCCTGATGCGGTTTGTGCCCAGGAATTTCGTTAATTCTTTGAAAAGAGCAGCTTCAAATTGTCGGCCTTGGTCAGTCGTTAGGTAAACTGGGCAACCAAATCTAGAGATCCAAGTGTCAAAAATGGCACGAGAAACTGTTTCTGCAGTAATGTTCTCTATGGCTACTGCTTCTGGCCACCTAGTGAATCGATCGACAATTGTTAAGCAAAAAGATTTTCCTTCTGATGATGGTAAAGGACCTATCAAATCCACATGAATGTGTGAAAATCTTGCATCAGGTAAGGCGAAAGTGCCCAGAGGTGTCTTCGTGTGTCTGTGCACTTTTGAACGTTGACAAGCAATACAATTCTGGACCCAATCTTTCACTGTTTTCCGCATGTTTGGCCAAACATATCTGGATGCGATGAGTTGGAAAGATGCTGCAACACCAGGGTGAGCTAAGTTGTGAAAATGCTCAAATATGGTCCTACGAAAATTATGTGGTACAAATGGTCTGGGAGAGCCAGTGGAAGTATCACAGATAAGTTCAGTGGCTGATACTGGAGATGGCACACGTTTAAAGACAAGGGAAGATTTCTCGTCATTTTGGAAACTCTGTAATTCGTTGTCTTCTAGTTGAGCCTTTGAAAGTGCCTCGAAATCTAAAAATGAATTGGATATTTGATTCACTTCAATTCTTGAAAGTGCATCAGCGACTGCGTTGTGGGTACCATTTATATGACGAACATCGGTACTGAATTGAGATATGAAATCTAGATGTCGCCATTGCTGCGGACTGCACTTGTCAGGATTTTGCATAAAGGCATACATGAGAGGCTTCTGGTCTGTGTAGATTATGAAGTCTCTTCCTTCGAGCATGTGACGAAAACGTTTGACCGAAATATATATTGCCAGGAGTTCTCTGTCATATGTGGACCATTTCTGCTGACTTTTCGACAGTTTCACTGACAAAAAGGCAACAGGTTCCCAATTGTTTTGGCAAAGTTGCATAAGAGAACCACCTACGGCTTTTTCACTCGCATCAGTCCGAAGGCTTAATTTTGCACCTGGAATGGGATGTCGAAGAAGAGTTGCGTCAGCTAAAGCGTTTTTGGCATCATTAAATGCCTGCTCTGCCTCCTCAGTCCATTGAATTGAGTCACGCAAATTTTTACAGGAAACTTTTTTAGACTTTTTAAAATTTTTAATTCCTTCCAAAAATTTATTTAGTGGGGCTAATAAATGAGCAGCTTTGGGAACAAAGCGTCGATAAAAATTAAATAACCCGAGGAAACGTCTTAATTGCGTGAGTGTAGTAGGTTGAGGAAAATTTAAAATGCAATCGACGCGATCCGACAAGGGTTCTATTCCTGATTCAGATACTTTAAAGCCTAAGAATTTTATTGAAGTTACACCGAAAATGCATTTAGAGGGCTTTAAAGATAGTCCATATTGTTGTAAGCGTGTGAATAAAATTTGTAAATGTTGTAAATGTTCTTCGGGTGAAGAAGACGCGACCAGAATGTCATCTACAAAAGCGAACACAAATGGAAGATTTCGCAAGACTTCATCTATGAATCGTTGAAATGTAGCAGCGGCATTGCAAAGACCAAACTGCATCCGAGTGCTTTCAAATAACCCAAAAGGTGTGATGATTGCACTTTTATGTACATCATCTGGGTTAATTGGAATTTGATGATATGCCTTCACGAGATCAATGTGAGAATAAATTTTTGTACCGTGAAGATTAGAAGTAAAATCTAAAATATTGGGAACGCTATAATTATCTTTAATAGTTTGAGCATTGAGTGCACGGTAATCGCCGACTGGTCTCCACTCTGTGCTGTCTTTTTTAGGAACCATATGTAAAGGTGAGGCATAATTACTTTTGGAAGGTCGCATATGACCTAGAGTAATCATGTTCTCAAATTCCGCTTTTGCGATGCGGAGACGATCGGGAGCGAGGCGGCGAGCTTTAGCTGTTACAGGTCGACTATTTGTTTCGATGTAATGGACTACGGAATGTTTAATTTCTTGATCAGGCCGGGGAGGTTTTGTGATGTCAGGAAATTTTCTTAAAAGTTCATGATAAACACTATCTCCTGACACAGTTTTAATTGAATGAATTCTACTATTGCCTAAAATACAATGACATTTAATATTTGTCTCCGAGTCTAACAATGCTTGCTTACTTATATCCGGTACTAAACGGAAGTTGTACAAGAAATCAGCACCGATAATTGGGGTTGAAACGTTACCAACTAAAAATGTCCATTGGAAAATTCTCCTTAAGCCTAAATCCAAAGAAAGTGTTTGAGTTGTGTATACGTGTATGGGTGATGTATTGGCGGCAGAAAGTGTCATTTGTGAATTATTTTGCCTTTGTGTTTTTGTTGCTGGAATTATGGACACATCAGATCCCGTGTCAATTAAAAATGTGACATTAGTACGTCTATCTCGAATAAAAAGGCGACGAGAATTTCTTGGCAAGGCAGTAGTCGCCATTATACCTAACCGGACTCGTTTTTTGAGAATTTACATGGAGGGGGACATTTTGAGCTGCTGAGCCAAATTTGTAATGGTACCAGCACTGCTCGTATGTTTTTGATTTAGAGCGATTACGTTTATGAAATGGGAGATTACGATTACGACTACGACTTCTGCTACGCGAAATTTCATCAATGCGCAAATTTAATTTTTTTTATTTCTTCAAGGACATGGCTTTCAATGGAATTTTTGTCTGAGGAAACGGAACAGGCACTTACCGCAATTGGCGTCACCTCCATGACTCGATCGGCTACTTCGGCAGCTTTCTCCAATGTCAGCGGGCTTATAGCTGCAAGAATGGATTGTACACGAGTGGGCAGATGCTGCTGAAAAAGTTCAAGCATGAGGTCATCCGGAACGCTATGAGATTCCGCGCGCCTCCTCATGACGCGCAATAGTTCGCTGGGACGTCTATCTCCGAGTTCTTCTCCGATGAGTAATTTCCTGATTTCTTGATGGGATGATTCACCGCTTCTTTTTATTAGCTCCATTCTCGCTTTTTCGTAAGGCTCCACAGCGTCGGGATTCATAATGACGTCACGAATGATCGTTGCGACTTCCGGTGGTAAATGTGCGATGATGTAATTAAATTTTGTTTTGCTGTCTGTTATTGCCTTGGGACAGCCAAGTTGGAATGTGCTATCGCACATTGTGAACCAGAGAGCAGGATCGTGAAAGTTATATGCCGGTATCTTGACGGCGCCTACGTCATTCATTTTGAAGCTTACACGTGGTTACCAGTTCTTACGCAATATTTAGTTATTTCGTGAAAATTTTAAAAATAAAGCATTATTTTAATGCCATAATATCTTATTCATGCAGGTCACCATTGAGGGATATGTTGCGTTAATGTTCATTCAGGATGCAATCAGATAAAACTTAACAACTTTAACTTTATTGTAGACACATGTTCTAAATCATCTGCGAGTGTTGAGAGAGAGAGAGAGAGATTACCCATGAGCACAACGTATATATACTGCAACCCTAGCGGAGAAAACTAGTACTATTCTAGATGTACACTTCATTGTAAGGTGCTACCATCTAGTGAGCTAAAATATAGGATATGCTACAACCTCATTAAACACTTCTTTAGGAAAAAATGGCACGTTGATCCATAAAGATTCGCCACCCCTGCTATAGACACTTAAAACCCTTAGGCGATAAATTTTTTTGCTCAAAATGTCCCAAAAAAGGCACATTTTTTTATTGTATGTTACTATGCGTAATACTTAACAGAATGCAAAAATAGAATAATTTTATTGTAATTTTCAATTTTAAAGTTTTCATACTACTTTTTATTTTATAATTATGGAACACATAAGCCCAGGGCCACTTTTCCTCTTAGGCACGTGCCTAGGACGTAAAGAACTGGAGGGTGAAAAAGAGCGAAAAATTAAAATTACAAAAGAAAGGACCCACACCGCCTAGCGAATCGTAAGAGAAGCATTTCTGCCCTCAAGAGAGTAAAGATTGAAATGAGATCCACTATGGAAAATGAAAATCTTAACCATTTGATGTTGCTATGCACTCAAAATGATATTTCAGTGGAAATTGACTGTGGATTGACATTATTAATGATTTTCTCGAAAAAATCATTTGCTTTGTGAAGAAAATCTTCGTTCTACAAGTACAATGACTGACTCAACAAAGAATAAGGATGTGTAGCGGTATCTAATTTAAACCAGTACTTAGACATCATGCAGAGACGATCGGTTTGGCGTGATCGATAAAGTACTGGCGTTCGGAACGGAAGGTGCCCGGTTCGAATCTATTCCCACAGATGTAAAAAAGTAAAATTTAATAAAGAGATAAGCGACGAGAGAAAAAGATAATTAACAAGTTGAAAACAGCTCATACACTAATGTATACTCCATACTGTAATTGCAAACGATTTCATAATTTTCTGTACTAATTTACAAAAAGGTGGGTGGATCGTGTTGCCGTTAAGTAAGAAATGTAAAGGGTGTTTTTTTTAGAGGTATAGAACTTTAAATTGCAATAAAACAACGATGTATTATTCGATTGACATGAAAATTTTTTTATTCGAAAGATAATCTTGTGGCATTACATTTTACATATGATTTATGGCATAGGACTGCCACGGCTGGCTCGGATGTAGTCCAATCTGGTCGTCCAATTTTCAATGACTTTTTCCAACATTTGTGGCCGCCTATCGGCAATAACACGGCGAATGTTGTCTTCCAAATGCGTTTGTGGCTTATCCGCATAGACCAATGACTTTACATAGCCCCACAGAAAATAGTCTAGCAGTGTTAAATCACGAGATCCTGGAGGCCAATTCACAGGTCCAAAACGTGAAATTAGGCGGTCACCAAACGTGTCTTTCAATAAATCGATTGTGGCACGAGCTGTGTGACATGTTGCGCGGTCTTGTTGGAACTACAGCCCCTGGACATCATGATTGTTCAATTCAGGAATGAAAAAGTTAGTAATCATGGCTCTATACCGATCACCATTGACTGTAACGTTGTGGCCTTCATCGTTTTTGAAGAAGGATTCCACCAGCCCATAAAGCGCACCAAACAGTTAGTTTTTCTGGATGTAACGGTGTTTCGACATACACTTGTGGATTAGCTTCACTCCAAATGTGGCAGTTTTGTTTGTTGACGTAGCCATTCAACCAGAAGTGCGCTTCATCGCTAAACAAAATTCGCTTATGAAAATCGGGAACAATGGCAATCTCGTTTTGGGCCCATTCGACGAATCTACGCCTTGCTTGATCATATTTAAAATGTAATGCAACAAGATTATCTAATATACATTAACCAATTATATATTAACAAATAAATTATTCAGCACACGAACAAGCAATAGTTTACGTGGTGAAAAGGTATTTAAAATTTGCTTGTAAGTATTATTTTTTCTCTCTTAGATGCTTTGAAAAAGTTACCACATTGATACTAAATTCAATGTTTGACATATTTTCAATAAAAAAAAGGAACAATTTGTGATGACCCCCCTGGGTCAGACCTTGAACACCAAGATTAATTTGAGGCAAAGAACCACCAAAAGCCATTTTGAATAATAATATTATTTATTTTTGTTATAATTTCCTCAAAAATCTCTGATAACAAACAATACAATAATGCTACGTCTTCTAAAGGGATTTGCCTTTATATATTAAATTAAATTACTAAGAATACAATTAATAACTAAACTAGCTCAACTCAAGTAAGGTGCCGCGTTGCGTGGTTAGGCATTCTTCCCTACAACACGGTTGAATTAAATAACAGTAAACATTTATTAACTTTAAAGATTAAATGAGCAATTAAGAGGTAAACTTCTAAAAACTACAACACATGGTGAATCAGGCACGCTACAAGAATAACAGATCAATTCAGTTCAGTTTTGGAGTCGTTATGTTGAGCTGTAAGGTCGCTGCATACTCCCCTTCCAGTGTCAACGATACCTAGTTGGAAGATGAACTTTGCGACCAGAACGTGTAGATGGCTGGGTAGGCGTTGAAGCTGTTGGATCAGATTCCACAGTAGCAGGTGTTGAAGCTGTTGCATTAGGTTCCACAGTAGCAGGTGTTTCATTCTTGGTTTGAGGTAGTTGCAAGTCCTCAGTGTTAAGAAAGAAGGCAGGTTTGCATCTATCAATAGATACAGATACCCGTTTACCATTGATGGCAAGGAAAAACACTTTATCCTTCCTTTGTAAGACTTTGAAAGGGCCATCATAGGGTTGTTGAAGTGGACGACGTAACATGTATCGACGAAGAAAAACATGTGTTGCTTCCAACAGTCCTGGATGGATAAAAACTGGACGTTTGCCATGGTGTTTTGGTGGTTTAGGGTGAAGTGATTGTGCATGTGAGACTTAACTTTCGAAACAAAATTCACAACATCATCGTCTGGCTTGGAAGAGTCAAACATCTCCCCTGGCAGTCGAATAGTGGTCCCCAAAACTAATTCAGCTGGGGTACACAGAATATCTTCTTTAAGAGAAGCTCGTAGACCTAGTAAGATGATAGGGAGTACTTCTGTCCAACGCTCAGTAGCATGGCATTTGATTGCACTTTTCAATGGGTGGTGCAATTCTTCGATCATCCCATTAGCTTGAGGGTGGTATCCAGTTGTACGACACTTCTGAACACCAAGTAGTTTGCTAAGAGCTTTGAAGAGCGAGGACTCAAACTACCTGCCCCTGTCGGTTGTGAGAATTGCAGGAGTTCCAAAGCGAGACACCCAAGAGGAAAAGAAGGCCTCAGCCACAGCCTCAGCCACAGCCTCAGCAGTTATGTCTTTGAGAGGTTGGGCCTCTGGCCATTTCGAAAAACGGTCAATCATTGTCAGGCAATAGGAGTAGCCATTTGATGGAGGTAGAGGTCCAATGAGATCCAGATGAACATGATCAAAACGTTGGGAAGGTTCTTGAAATGATGAAAGAGGTGATCTAGTATGACGATGAATTTTGGATTTTTGGCAAGCTAGGGCAGTGTCTTGCCCACTTAGCTACATCTGATGAGATTGATGGCCAAACAAAACGCTGCTTCATCAAATGCACTGATCGACGTATGCCAGGATGGGATAAATTATGCATAGCAGAGAAAACATCTTGGCGATGCTGTTTTGGGATGTAGGGTCTGGCTGTGCCCGTTGATAGATCACACATAATTTCAGTAGACGAATTGGGAAAAGTTACCTTTTGAGTTCCAAGGAAGTTCCAGATGCTATTAGGGTGTGAAGCTCCTGATCAGTTTGTTGTGTCTCAGCAATACAGTCATAGTCAATTTGACTTGGGAAGGTGATTGCAGAAACACGAGAGAGAACATCAGCAGCAATATTGTCAGATCCTGGAATGTGTACAATATTTGTGGTGAAGTGAGAGATGAAATCCAGCTGACGGATCTGCCGTGCAGAACACTTGTCACTTTTTTGCCTAAAAGCATAAGTGAGGGGCTTGTGGTCAGTAAACACTGTGAAATCTCTAGCTTCCAGCATATACCGAAAGTGTCGGATAGCCGAGTAGATAGCAAGGAGTTCACGGTCGTAGGCACTGTAAGACTTTTCAGATGAAGTAAGTTTTCTGGAAAAGAAAGCCAATGGCTGTAGCTCAGAGTCCACAACTTGGTGAAGTGCACCTCCTATGGCATAATCAGAGGCGTCCACATGAAGAGCAAGCGGGGCAGAAGGTGAAGGATGAGCAAGAAGTGCAGCATCAGCAAGAGCTTGTTTACACCTCTGAAATGCTGTAATTGCCTCAGAAGACCAGTTTAAAGGCTTTGAGTCCTTCTTACCTTTAGAACCTTTTAAAAATTCACTTAAAAGATACTGTTGTTCAGCTGCTTTGGGCAAGAAACGTCTATAAAAATTTAACAGTCCTAAAATTTTCTCAGAGAGCCAACAGTCTCTGGTTGTTTGTAATCAAGGACTGCTTGAACTTTGTCAGTCAATGGCTTAATGCCATCAGGAGTGATAAGGTGGCCAAGGAAAATGAGTTCAGTCACACCAAATACACATTTAGAGATATTTAAGTCTTTGGAATATAGTTCTTAAGTGAGAACGATGCTCCTCAGCATTTTCTGAGTAACACAAAATATCATCCAAGTAGACAAAACAAAAAGGAAGTCCTCTTAGTACTTCATGCATGAATCGCATAAAGGTTTGTGGTGCATTCACAAGGCCAAAACACAAATGGGTATATTCGTAAAGACCCCATGGAGTTGTTACAGCTGTCTTAGGAATATCACACTCAGCTATAGGGATTTGGTGGAATGCCTTAAAAATGTCTATTTTGGAAAATATCCTCTTGCCATGTAGTGCATGAGCAAAGTCATTCGAATAAGGCATGGGGTAGCTGTCGAACTCAGTAACAGAATTCAGCTGCCTGTAATCCCCAACAGGTAACTGTAGAGTCAGATTTGGGCACAACATGAAGAGGAGAACTCCAGGGAGACTTTTGGAAGGTCTAATAATGCCTTGAGCAAGAAGAAATTCAAATTCTACCTTCATTGCATCATACAGTTTAGGGTGTAGCCTTCTAGGCCTGGCAGTGACTGGTGGGCCAGTAGTAATAATATGGTGGACTGTGCCATGTGATGCTGATTTGGAAATTAAAGAAGGATTGCTGAGGTCTGGATATTCCGATAAGATGTTTTTAAAACTAATGTTTGCATCTACAGTGAGGATTGAGGGCTGTACAATATTTGAAAAAACACAAGAAGTGGAAAGAGAAGTTTCCACATCCACCAACCTTTTTCTTTAAGGTCGATTAAAAGGTTGAAGTGCTTTAGAAAATCAGCACCAATTATAGGAGATGATACATCAGCAATTATGAA
This sequence comes from Trichonephila clavipes, assembly GCA_019973935.1. Taxonomy (NCBI): domain Eukaryota; kingdom Metazoa; phylum Arthropoda; class Arachnida; order Araneae; family Nephilidae; genus Trichonephila; species Trichonephila clavipes. Next base: position 119,268 of record BMAU01021340.1, on the reverse strand, counting down.
AGTCCAGATAAAAGGTCGCCTCAGACCCAGGTTCAGTTCTTTACGGACCATACCATAGGCTGGAATTTTGGTATTATTAGCAGCAAATAAGGAGAAGTTAGACTGAGGTGATTTATTCATAGTTGGAGAAGGTGGGATGACACAGATTTCACTTCCAGAGTCTATGAGGAATTTCTGGCCAGACATGCGGTCTAATAAAAATAACCGGCTGGTATGTTGCGAGGGCTCTGCCATTCCAGCTATGACAGAGCTTACTCGTTTTTTTTGCACAAATGCACAAGGGGAAGCACACTTGCGGGCCTGCTCTTTATAACGGCGATGATAGTAGCAGATGCCACTTCCTCTATTGACACTCCTAGAGCGTGAATGTGATCTCCGGCGGTCAGGACTATATCGTTGATGGCGAGAGGAATTGCGCTCTCTTGTCAGTTCAGCAACTTGTAGAGACAGCTCTTGGATATGCCTGGCGAGAGAGTCCATGGTTGGCTGAGCACTGCATGAAGATGACTGGGATGGTGGAGGAACAGTTGTGGCAGCACAGATAGTCGAGGACGCACCAACAACCTCAGAAACCTTATCAGCGATGATAGCCAGTTTATCCAAAGGCTCTGAGGGTGCAGACAAAACAGTCTGGATATGTGGTGGCATTCTTTGAAGCCACAAACTTTGCAGAAAGTCATCCTGGAGTTGGCCATTAGACAGCTCTTTCATTTTTCGCAACAGGTGACTGGGCTTCTCATCTCCTAGCTGAAGGTCAGTAAGCAGTTTCTTAATTTTTTTGAGTATCCGAGTCGCTGAATTGGGTGATGAGCCGCTGCGAGAGAGTGTGATATTTGTCACTGTTCGGAGGGCTTAACACAATGTCCGACACGTAGGAGAGAGTTTCAGCATCCAGGTTCGCAACCAAAGCAGAATACTTAGTATCATCACTGGAGATACCACTGAATGTGAATGCATGGTCGCATTGCGCAATCCATAGACGAACGTTGGATTTCCAAAACGGCGGCAGCCGCAACGCAATACGAGCGACTTCAACGGTTTCACTAGTCATATTGTTGAATAAGCAGGAAGCGAAACGAATCTCCGAGCAGATGCTTCAAGTGGCCTTGAGGAGAAGGAGAAAAAAAAATCTTTCGCTACGTACTGATCATCCGTAGTAGAAGAATTTGTATTGCATTCGCCAGTAGAACAGAATAGCTTACGTGTTTTTAAGTCCAAAAGGGGTCACCACTGCCGCGTTGCGTGGTTAGGTATTCTTCACTACAACACGGTTGAATTAAATAACAGTAAACATTTATTAACTTTAAAGATTAAATGAGCAATTAAGAGGTAAACTTCTAAAAACTACAACACATGGTGAATCAGGCACGCTACAAGAATAACAGATCAATTCAGTTCAGTTTTGGAGTCGTTATGTTGAGCTGTAAGGTCGCTGCAAAGGTTTACCGAAATAGGAGATCCGAGAAACACACGTATTCGAATTCTTAACTGTCATTAACTTTAACTAAGTAGCTCAAACTGACGCTTACTCAAAGCGTACGTGAATTATATTTACCGCTGGATTATATCATCTTTCCGGTACGTCTAGCAGCACGACGTCTTCACGAATCTAATCTCTTTGAATCTTCTAGTTTTGCTTTTAACGTTGTTGGCTCAATAGCCTACCAGCATCTCTCTTGCTATCTCGCAACCCTCGACTTAAATACCTTATCTAATTTAAATATCCCAAACTTCTTTTTGGAGTTGATTGGAACTAAACGCGAATTTATATTCCCCAGAAAGACGCTTAAGAAGTTTAGTGGAAAGGTTCCGTACAGATTCGTCACAAATTAAGGGGTCGCGTTTGTTTTTCTAACAATTTTAATACGTATATATATAAACTGAAGCAATCTTTTCATTTTATTTTATTTAAGATTAAATATTAAGACAAGAACTTAAGTAAGATTACATTACGATTTATTTAGTATTAGTTAATCTCTCCGCTATAACTATCAAAATATATTAATTGAAATTTAAAAAGTCTTTCAATAAATATTCACCTTTAAAATTACGAAATCGAAGATCCTGGTTTGTAGGAAACTCAAAGCTTACTATAAATACTGTATTAATGTATATATATATATATATATATATATATATATATATATATATATATATATATATATATATATATATATATAAGTACATAGATATTTATAATCAAGTATTTAAGGTTATTATTTTTTTCAAAACGCTTTTTGTTATAAAAGTTATTTGCCAAACAAAAAGAAAATTTTTTTTTGGAATAAATCTGAGATACATTTTTTTAAACACTCTTATAACATATATTTGAATCAATAATTTTGAAAAAAAAAAGCATATTTTTGTGTTAATTAAATATATTTTCGATAAGAATCCGGTAAAACAGAACTTGTTCACATCCACGAAGAAATGAATCATTTGGCATCATATTCGAAGGAATAACCCAAATTGGCGAGAAAATAGCATGGCTCTATAACCCTACAGAATGCTATCTCCAGGTTGCTTTTCCCTCTCCTTTACTAGAGTAATCTCTTCCTTTAACGGCTTTGGATAAACTAAAATATGACATCATTGCTGTTGCATCTTATGATTAATTTAATAGTCTAATGAATATCAATAATTTAACGATTACTAAAATTATTAAAATTGCTTAAACATGAATAAAATAAATCATTTTAAGCATTCCTGAAATAAATCATTGCTGAAATGGGATTGTTGATGAGAGTAAATTTGTTAAATATCAAATTTTATTTCAGATTCTGTGTAGAGATCCGCTAAAAACGGGTTTTGTGGAAATTACTCCCAAGTTACAGGGCTATAGGGGCGTTAAGGATAAATATGCTTACGTTTTAGAAAATAAATCTGTATAAGTCAAAAGGAGAAGGTTACAAGAAAGTTTTTAAATAAAATTTAATTCATAATGCTAAGATTTCAATAATTTAACATGATAATTAATAAGAAAGTCAATAATTTAAAAACGAAAACAAGTCATACAACACCATAAAATACTCATTGAAGTGGGTAGGTATTTTGATTTTGATTTCATTTTATTTTACTCCCACTATGACTGGCCGTTGTAGCCGAGTAGTCAAGGTGTCAGCTCGTGTCTAGCCTTCTCACAATTTCGAACCCAGTACCACTAAAGAGACCCGCCGTGTAAGGGAACGATGCACGTTAAATCTGTCGAGAGCTCAAATGTCCTCCAGTTGGTGGGGTGGGGTAGTTAGGAGAGGGGGTACCAGCTCAGGTGTCGTCCACTTCACTTGACCATGGTTCAAAATTACTTGGTCGGTCACCCAAAGCTCTCGTGTAGCTAAACAAAGCAACGTTAATACTCCCTCACTCATGCGTCACACTATAAAACAATACGAGGGCAGTTGGCGACAGTCCTCGGAATTTTGAACCTTGGCTAAGTAATAAGGACGACCCTTTCCAATGAGCGCGTGCCCCTTTCCATATTTTGAGCCTCGACAGATCTGACATGCATCAGCCCCTCAACACAGCGTAACAGTAATGGCACTAAGTTTCGAAGCCTGACAATATACGAGTTCTTGACCATGACTTATCGCAGTGGCGTAACGGAGAATATTATGGCGCCTCTGCAGTCAGATTTTGGGACCCAAGCGAGATCGTATAAAGAATTACGTACTTGGCGTCAGTTACGCTTTGAGCCTTCTTGAATCCTGAGTGAAGATTCGGGGCAGGGGAGTACATTATACGCCACTGACTGCTCGGCTACTGTAATCACAGGGGTTGGTAATGGCTAGTGTTGAAGAATTCACTTTTCTTTCCTTGTGAGATAGCAAAAAATGACTATTTTACTAAACACCGAATTTATATATTTGTTCATAGGTCATAGACAATTTAAAAAAAACTTGTAAAATTAGTTTAATATTCATTTTAGTTCAGTGGTGTACCATATAGCCCTAACCCTTGCATTGCGGGGAAAGGGCAGAATTCTAGGAGGACCAAAACCTGACTTTGCAGAAGAACCCTAATGTTTTCCGTTACGCCACTGTTCTATACTGTAATTGCAAACGATTTTATTAATTTACTGTCTAATTTACAAAAGAACAGGTGGTTCCTGATGTCGTAAGGCAAGAAATAAATAAGAGTGGCCAAACCATGTTACTATCCTTTCCTTACGGCTGTTAGTCTGGTACATGGCAGGTCTATAGGTGGTGGATAATGGAAAGATTCTCCTAAGAGCAAAAACAAAGAAAGGGAAAAGAGTAAGGGAAAATGCATCCCGAACCAAAATTGGCAAGGTAGGAACTGAAGGAAGGAGATGCTCTGCAAATACGAGAGGGGTAACAATTTGAAGTACCTATGGCAACGGGAAGGTTAAAAATGACCCTAACCGTCTACATCAAAGTAACTTCGGTTTGCGATTTGGTATTTGTATTATCTAAGATTTTGTTAGACATTTTCCTCTTTCTAAAATATTATTTTCTTTCGTCTTCGACCCCAACTAAAAATAATTTATATTTACATGCGAAATTATACCCGGACATGGGCGAGTTCGACTTACGCGGACCTGTCCCACCTATCGCGAAAGTTCGGGGTATTATTGTAATTTGATTTGTGAACTTGGTTATGATACCATTCACTTGTTCAATATCAGTTATTTTAGGATTTCCCGGAATAATGGAGATCAACATGGAACGTGTTCCAGTTTGTGAATGTGTCATAGTTTATTGAGAGGGAGCAGAGAAATCATTTAAGTTAACTTTGAAGACACGATTTTGGTCATTTGATAATGCAGATGTGGTACTGACAATTAAGTTATTACTGTCATAAGAAACTCTCAGGTAGACGGTAGATTATTAATATCGTGCTTGGTTGAAACCCTGCTGGGCTCAAAAGATGCATCTATAGTAACTGGAGCAATAACTGACACCCACCATTCTACAAGTTTATATTTTAAAAATACAGATTTAAGAAACAGACACTAAAAATCAATAAGAAAAAAAGAATAACATTTCTAATCTAAAGAATCTACATTAAATATGTGTCATAAAATATAAAAAATGAAGACACTCAAATTTATTTTCATTCTGATTTTTTATATAAATGATCACACTTACAGTACACATAGAAGATAATGAATTTTGAATTCAATACAAAATATTTCACAAAATCTATTCTACAGTCACATTGATTACAGAGAGAAAATGCAGATTGACGGCTGATATGCTTGAAGCATATGAACAATTTCTTTGGTAAAAACAATTATTACTACTTATCCAAAATAACGAATGTAAATAAATAGCATGCAACAATCATTAAGTACACAACAGATGAATTTCTCAAAATTAGTAACCAATAAAATTAAAAATTTCTGATCCACACAGTAATAACAATTCACACAATAACTTTATCATCTTAAGCCACACAGATAAAGTTTAAAGTTCAACACATATATCAAATTCTTTTTTCTACCATTAATTTGAAAATAGAATAGACATTCATAATCTAGAAAAAACACTTTCATTTTATATTATAAAAAAGTACTATTAAATATTAATAATATTATTACACCACACAGACACAATATATACAACATATTATAAGAAATGTTATTTAACAATTGTTTCAGATCTCATAATTTAAATAAGAGGTACTTGTGCACTGACCCAGGGACCAATAGGCAAAGAATGCCAAATTTCATACAATTTTTTTTTCTCCAAAAAAGCAGACTAAGCACATATTTTTTTAACTAATTATTCAAACCAGTAACTGTTTTGTAGGCTAAATCCAACTGATATTTTCAAGATTGAAGCAAAGATAATTCTTTCAAATACAAATCTTAGTACAGTTAACAACATAATTCTGGATCCTTCTAACCATGTTCCTTTTTCAACTGTTGTTTGCTAGTTGCACATTACACCTTCATTCAATGGTATAGTGACAAGGAGAAAAGGGATATTAGAAGGGGAAAAAAAGAAATAAAAATAGTTATTATATTTTAGCATACATAGGAGTCTTTTTTACTTATTGACCATGGCATTTAGCAATGGTTTTTAATTTGACAAAAATGGTCAAGAACTGGCTAATGCACAAGTAGCAAATATAAAAATGAAGATTTCTTTGAAATATTCTTATGACAAAGATTATATGACATAATGTTGCATTAAAAATAATAATAAAATAACATAAATAAAATAACATTCATAAATTAAAGAAACCTCTGTATAATTTTAAAAATAAAATAACATTCATAAATTAAAGAAACCTCTGTATAATTTTAAAAATAATAAACATTTCTCTCACAAGACAACACATAATATTCTTATCAATAAATTCCTCTATTTTATAAAGAAATCATCATAAGACCTAAATTGAACAAAGATATTCATTTTTTTTTTTACTTCAATATTTATGATTACACAATATCATATTGACCATAAATACTAGTGAAGAGTCTGGCTAAAAAAAAGTCACTCATTTTTATCAGCAAACAAGATTTCATGGAATTTAACAATTAACACATTATTTTGTGTGTTTAATCACATCCTTTGATAGCAGTTTTGTTTGGCGGAAATCGTTGACAGGATAAAACATACACAGCAATATTCTTATGATGCATTTTAAAATACTGAAAAAGAAATTAAACCTCTTTAAAATATAAATAAATAAACAAATTGTAGAACACAACCATATATTATTCACATACATTTAAAGCTTTTTCATGAAAAACTGTCTTTTGAATGAAAACTTTTAATCTCACTTGCTTTTTGGATTTTTTGCACGAGTAGTGTTTTAACAATACACAATGACATCATACATTAAAGGTTAATTGACTTCTCAATCAATATCACTATCAAATTATTCAAATAAAAAAATATTAAGTTCTTTGTCTTCTGAGATCCAGAACTTTACAAGATTTATTTTCGGTTTTAAAAAACTCACTACTAGTTTTCTTTTCTTTTAAATAAAAACTATTTAAATCAAAGATATTCATATGAACAATATTTCAACAATATTTCACATGAGAAATAATATTTACTCACACATAAAAAATATTTCAATCACTATCTAATTATTATTTTTCTTTAAATATGGGCTGACCATTTAAAAAAAATCTCTTTCTAAAACAAATATTGTTTGTATATATATGTCTCATTTTTAGCATAAAACCCTTCTTTTAGTGTGAAAACAAACCTTGCTTTTAAAAAAATATGCTAAAAATAATTAATCAAAGATAAATATGAGAATAAAATCTGCACATTTTGAGATTTTACAGGATGTGAGGGAAAATAAAGTAAAATTTTAAATTCAAATATGTCATCAATCAATACATTCCAATGGCATATACAAGAGTGGGATTTGAGGGTTCATTCCCTTCTTTCCAACAGCAAAATACTTCCAATTTTTAAGCTTTGGTGCTTTTATCTACATGTTTGTTTCCATGTAAGCTCCATTGCCTGCCAAAAGAGTCTGTGTACATTCACTGATACAACTAATTTAAATTTAGCACACAAAACAATAAGGAAAAAAATAATATATCAATAACTGCAGTTGAAAACAAATATATTTTTGAATACAACTAATGTTAATTGAAAGCAAAAGTGAACAATAAAATTTTCAACAGTTGAATAGTTACAAGTTTAATTTGGGATAAACAAATTTTTCTATCTCAGAAAAACTAGATAAAATTTGCCTAGGAATCTTTAATCTTCTGTTTAACAGGGTATATACATTCTGTTAAAAAATAATTGCAGACAAATTTTTAAGAAAATCCAGTAAAAATTTCTCAAATAAATCTGTATAAAATAGGATATTTGATCAATTTTTATATAAAACAGCAAATGCTGTTTTCCTATATTACAGCTTTTCTCGAATATTTTATGTGACACTATCTATATTGAATTTTTTTCAAAAATGGAAGTTTTAAATTTATTATGGAATAATACAAGTAATTTAAAACTAATTTTTTGTTTTTCTCACACAAAAATAGCTAGTGATATGTTTCCCATCAAAAAGTTTGTAAAACTGTCATAAATGGCATAAAAACATATATTACCCTGAACTGAACTGCAATATAACATGTGCAGTTCTATGTATATGAATACATTTTACTTTACATTAGATTTGTAAACAAAAACTGAATTTTTGGCAATAATTGATAATTTACTATTCAGTCTTATATTGAAAAGATTTAAAACTTTTGAACACACAGAAAGGTAATTCTTCAAAACTTCGTTTGTGTAAATAATGTATTACAAATTAGCCCAAAAGGTATCTTTTTGATCTTCAACAAATGCTGCATTGCATATAAATGGCCTACAGTTAAAAGTAAAATCTTAAAGACACAGATTTCATATTTAAAAGTTAATAAATATGTCAATCTACACAGCAATCTATACAAACACTTTTTAAAAATAAAATCAAATCATCTAAATATGTGCTTAAGTAACAATGCATGATGATCTAAATGAGCTTCTTTCTACAGGTTCCTCAGAGGTATCAGATGATGAATCATCTTTTGCCTCTTCAGACAGATTCTTTGCTTTTGTACTTTGTTGAGATTCAGGTACTTGGTGGCTAGATGCAGGTTTCGATGAATCAGAAGTTTCTTGTGATTGTTCTGCTGCTGAGGCAAGATAAGTTTCTTGCGAATGTGCTGCTGAATCGAGATCACAGGTTTCTTTAACATTTTGAGCGCTTTCGGCTTCATTAACTCCAGAAGTTATGGTTTCAGCTCTCTCCTTTAAAGCAGAAACCGCTTCACTTTTATCAGAAGATTGCTTATCCACTTTATGAGTTGTATCCATATCACCGTCCGAAGAGTCACCCAAGGATTCTAAAATATACATAGAAATGTCATCGCATGTAGCTGTTTTGGATGATGAAGATCGAGTTCTGAGTTTATTGGATTTCAATCGATTAATACATTTTTTCGCCTTCAATTTCCGTTTTTGAATTTTATTTTCAGTTGGATCGAAATGTAAGTAACGTCTATATTTTCTCACTGATGTTAGAATTGGTCGGCCATCTTTAGACTTCCGAGGCTCCTCGAAAATAGTTTCAAGGTTTTTTTCTTTTGGTGGAACGAAATTTTTGTTTTGATATAATTCTTCGATGCTAAATTTTTTATCCCTTTTTGCTTTTTTCTCTGTCATGTTGGATCAAACACTGACGGATAATTCCGCCAGTATTGATCAAAACAACACAACTGCTTAAAAATGGTAAAAAAAATTCTGAAATAGAGATATGATCTGAAAAGGTTCCTCCAATTAATTCAAGAACACAATATTGAACAGTAATTCACTTTCGTTTTTCGTACAGAAGCATTTGTTTACTTCTTTTAACTTCATAAACTTTTACTAGGAGATGCCATTATCATTTAAACAAATTGTGTATGTGAATAGATAAAATAGAGATTCTTTTTCCCGTTGAAGCGAAAATCTTTTTCATACATCGTGTTTTTATGTTTTATTTCATAACTTTTTTCTAAAATACTTGTGAACCATAGGAAATTCTTTAAAAAAATGCATTTATTTGATTTATTTCTATTCATATCCTTCCCTCAACAAACTACAACTTTAAACGCGTTTCTAACATAAACAAAAGTAATTTTAAATGCCAAAAGGTACGTATTATTACTTTAAATGTAAATTAAATGTTAATTGCTCAATTTTTAAAATTTGTAGTAAAATGTAAATCAGCTGACAAAATTTTCTGCAAATTTCCAGTGTACTTCTACAATTGACAGGAATGGATTCTATTCTAAAGTACAAGAAATGCGACGAGGATTTTTACTGCTTGCTAGGATGTGATGAATCTTCAAGCGTAAGCACACAAGAGCTATTTGAAACTTCAGTGTATTTGTTAAAATTTTTAGTTTCTACAAATAGCAAGGGTTTTGTGATTTGTTAAGAGTGTAATTTTAGTTATTTATTTGAAATTTATATTTTTAATTCGCCAATCTGTATTAATTTTTATAAATCAGCTTTAAAAATTTTAAATGTGTAATTTCTTTTTCATAATTCGAGAACAATATATATATATATATATATATTGCAGATAAATTTAGTGTGTAGCTGTCACCATGGTGTTAAGTGTATTAATAAGCAACTAATAAAAATTAACTCCATGAATTTCAAAAAATGCCTCAAATAGAGCATGGGGATTATATTATTAATCTATAATCAAGGATGTTGAAATGTGTAAAATACATCATTAATTGAAAGAATGAACGAACTCTTCAACTGGTTTAATTTTAAAAAGTAGTTTTTAATTGAATATATTTATAATATCCAATTTGCTTTTGAATAAATTTAAAAACCTGTTAAAAATAAGCATTGCAATAAGTTTCTAAGATCATTCTATTTCAATTGTATTGCTTTTAATCAATACAATCTTGTTCTTTTTTAAACTGAAATATGTTTATAGTATTTTTTATGTAATTTTATGTGCCTCATTTCTAATCTTTTCCTGTCATGTGTGCATTTCTTTCATGTTGAATGTATTTGTTTTTTATTATAAAATTCATCTCTTGACTTGATTATTAAATTTTATAATTGCGTAAAGGTAGTTTTAATATTGTTAACTTACAGTTCTAGAGAAAAAATCTTGTTTATCACATACCAGGATTAATTACTAGATTTTACAATTTATGGCAACCTATTTTATCTAGAGGAAAATGAAGACTGTGCTTATTTCCTTAGACTGGACTATTGGTGTTCTGTCTTAAGGAAAATGTTATAATTTTCCAGAGCAAACAAATATTTTCAAATTGCATTCTATAAATATATAAGTACCTATTCTTCACTATAACAAATGTTTAACAAATTGTTGAATTTTTTATGTATCTACATATACAGGTGGTTATCAAGATTTATAAAGAATTCTCTTTATTAGTATGGTGTAGGACCACATTTGGCACATAATACAGCTTGGATTTGCCTAGAAATCAGTTCATACAAGTGCTGAATAGTGTTTAGAGAAATATTGTACAATTCTTAATGGAGATATTGGGAAAGTTCTGACAGAGATGCTGGTGGAGAATATCGATTCCATGTTAAACGCTCTAAAATGGACCACAACAGTTCAATTTTTTTTAGGTTGGGTGACTGTGCATGCTAAGGTAGATGTTTTAACTTCATTCTTGTGTACATCAAACCATGATTGGACAAGTCCTGCTGCTTGGATTGGTGCATTTTCTTAAAAAGTTCCGTCTCCTGCAGGAAACAAAGTTTGCATCATAGGATGGACCTGGTCAGCTAAAATTTTGCTGTATTCTATAAAATACTACTTCTCTATAAAATCCTCCAGTGATCCTTCCTTTCAGGGTTATGATTGGTTCAGCAGAAAACCACTACAAGTCTTCCCATATCATGACAGATCCACCTTCATGCTTGACATTTGGAAGGAAACAATCATGATCATACGCTTGTGCAAGTGTCCTCTAAACCTGCACCTATCCTGTTGTATGGAAAAGTATGAAAGATGATTAGTCAGACCATATTACTTTCTTCCACTTATCAATTGACCAGGTTTTGTGAGTGTGACACCACTGTAGCAAAATTTTAGGATGTTTCTCACTAACATAAGTGACAAGAGGCTTGAGAATTGCTACTAGGCTGTAAATGTTCTGTTTATGAAGGTGCCTTCTTACTGTAATCATTGACACGAGAATACAGTTGCTGATTTAGCTCTGCAGTCACTTTTGCTGCAGTTGTTCACTTTTTAGACGTAACAATCTGCTTCAATAACCATTGGTCTCTTTCATTGGGCTTCTCTTTCTGTCCACTATTTTGCTTTGCGAAGCTTGTGTTGCCATACAGGGTCTGCTTTAACAGTTTTGCCGTCCCAGACAAAAATGGAAAATACTGCCTCTCTCTCCAAAGCAAAAAATTACAATTAAAAAAAATGTTAACATAGATACACACCTATTAAACTCAAATAATTCTTGCAAACAAAAAGACAGCTTAATATATATATATATATCAGGCCCAAGGCCTGCTGGTAAACAAAGGAAGACATCTTTAATTAACAGTTCTTATTCTTCTTGAAGCAGATGAAATCCAACATGGCGGCCCTTTGGCCTGCAACCGGTTGGAACAAACAGCATCGTAGTGAGGAGACATCAGCTAGTCTTTCATTTCTGCTCTCTCTTTCATCAGCGCTCGCTCTACCTTAAAATAGGCCCTCAAATCCCTATGCCATAGTAAAGAGGTTTGCTCTATTTTTATTTATTATTTACTTAATTTTGAAGCTAAAATTTCCAGACCTGACATATATATTATTTTAAGTGTTGAAAAATGCAGAATAATTTGAAATTAAGGACATAGCTACCAGTTATTATTTGAAATGAGTAAAATGCAAAAGAGCGAATTGCCCATGTCGGCAAGCCAAGTTCTTCGAAAAAGATTCTTCTAATGGTAGGAATCGCAAGCATTTATTTAAACTTGTAGTAAATACACTTAAGAATAAAATAAAACATCTCCTGTAGCTCTCTATGTATCAAAATATCTTATTACCCCTGTTCCCTTTTGGGTAGCTGACACAGGACATTGTATGGGTAAAAGGAATGTCTATATATAGTGACCCTATTCTGGGATGGGAAGAAATTTCATAGAGAAAGAGATGTGTGTAAACATGTCAAATTTCATGATTTAACATATACTCCGTCCTCGAAACCTTCAAATTTCAACATAAAAGAAAACTGTCATTAAACATACAGAGTACAAAATAAGGAAATATGATACGTTAAAGGAAATACTGAATTCATTCCCAATAATGTTTCAAAAAATATATGAAATTTTTTGTAACAATTTTTTCCCCCCAAATTCAATCCAATTGTTGTCCTTAAAATTTGCCGCTCTGGGCAGCGGTCCGGTTTGTCCGGCCCTAGATCTGCCATATCATGTTTATGATGTCATGACTTAAGACAACATACCTCTAGAAATGTCTAAATTTTGGGATGTTTTGGTCACACTTGTTCCAGCCTACAATTTGGCCTTTTTAAAAATTTGAGAGGTCCAACGTTTTACTCTTTTGAAAAAACAGAACTTTAATAAAGCTACCACATATATACTACCATACTGTATACATTTCTATTTATAAAAAAAGCTGATAGCTATTATTATATTTTAATGCTTATGAAGCCCCTTCAAAAATGTCACTTTAATTCACAGGTGTTTCCATTATTTTGATCACCACCTGTACATGCAGTTATCATGTTCAGCTAATTTGTTCCTGTACAGCAGAGATGATGCCGTATACATTCAGTTTGGTGAATTGGTTTTTAAAACAGTTCTAGCTATCCAGGCTCTCTTTCTTATGTAGCTTAATTATTTAAACTACATTATGCTTCATTGATAGTGTTTACATAGTATAATGTCAATCAAATAAAAGGCATTGTTCATATCAGTAAGTAATAAGATACTGCAAAATCCGTCATATAACATGCACCTTTACTTTCTAGCTGTAACTTTTAGTTTTTAGGTATATTCGCCCTAAAACGTGCAACCCCTTTTTTTATCAAGAATCCTGAAATGTACGCACTCAATGCTGTTGTTTTGAAGTCATTTATTCAAGGTATTACTCCAAGTTTTAGAAAGAGTAGTATATTTCTAGAACTGCAACCCTTTAAGTTTATTAGGTTAGTCAATTCTTTAAAATAAACAGTATTTTGAAATAAGTATAAGTCTTAATTTTTTCTATGCTCATCTTTTTATTTTTAATCCTTTCAGTTTTATTCCTAGCATATAACATGCCCCCTTAAATTTTGATCTTATTTTGTGTTAAAAGTGTGCATTATAATTATTTTCAGTTTCTTTGACAAACATGAAATACTTATAAAAATTTAAATGTAGCATTGAGATGAATTAAGCATAATTATATTTAAAAATTATTTTTTTGTATTTATACCTTTTCTCCTTTTTTCAGATTGAACAAATTTTGGCAGAATATAAGGTCTTATCTTTAAAGTACCATCCAGATAAAAATCCAGGTGATCCAAATGCAGGTAACTATTTTTATTTTATATATTATGTGTACCATTATTTGTTCTCAAGGCTATTTTTTTTAAATAGTATCACTGTTTCATTTACTTTTTTCTATATTTAGTTCAAAGGTTTCAAAAATTAAAGAAAGCCAAGGAAATTTTAACAGATTCTGAAAAACGTTTACTATATGATAAATGGCGTAGGTGCAATTTCTCTATGCCATTTGAACAGTTTTTAAATTTGAACAAAGCTGCTCATACGGTAAGTTTTTAGAACTATGCATGAACAATTTTGAGAAAATTACGTTTCTAATTATTTGGTGTAATTAGTAACTTTTTCTTATTTTTGGGTGCCTGACATTGTATTGCATTTGCATGTATTTTTTATGACCTTACTTTCTAATCTACAAACAATTAATTATTTTTTTTTCACCCATGTAAAAATGTTTGCCTTACAAATATTCTTCTTAGTTATTTTGTATATGAAAAATTAGTTTTTAAAATATAATTTGGTTATTATCAAACTTCAAATTTATTAATAATTTGCAATGCAGTCTAATTAACATCCAAAAATCAATTTATACTTATTGCCCATAAAAATTACAAATTTATCAAAGAGAGAGATGTCAGTATGCAGGAAGTGTTCATTACACCATTTACCAATCTTTTATTTTTGAAGTAAGTCACCAAGAAAACTGTGGATATTGGGCTAAATTTGTGCATAACAAGTTATTTATAGATTTTTAAAACTCATTATTTCCTTCGTAAAGTTTTTTTTCTTATTTTCAGTTAATTTAGCAAAATTAGTTTTGAAAATTCTTAGCCCTTCTTCTTCCAGAAATATTTTCTTGTCACTTAGCAATTACATAAGATTTCAAAATAATTTACAACTATTATATTTTGAATTATTACAAACAATTAAACTGAGTAGAAAACATGAAGAATAATTAATATTTCCATTTACTGAATTGGTATGATAAATTTGATTAGAAATTCTTTTAATAATATTAATAATCAAAGGCACTCATATAATCAAAAGCAAAATTAAAAATAAAATGTTCTATTTCTTATTAACTTTTAAATGTGGGAAAGATCTATGCAAGTGTTTTTTTTTTTTAAGAAATTTGGTTCTAATTTACAATGCATAGCTTTTGACACTGTAATCTGTTTCACTACATTTTCTGTATATTTGCTGGGAAGGATATTCCAGAATTATTTTTTAGGGCTTCTAGAATTATCTTGCCAAATAAACACCTGAGATGCTTCTACATTTATCTTGGGGGCATCTATTGTTGTCATCAAGGTCTGCCTTATTTATTCAACATTATTGAAGAAACATTCTCTCTTAGCTTGCAAGCCATTTTTCTCTCTTCTCACTTCAAAGGCTCGACAGCCCTGGGTGGGCCCTGGCCTTCTCCAGGCATCCTTACTTTTGGCAACTGTTTTCCAATTTTGGACTTTTAAAATTTTTAAGTCTTTTTCAATATAGACAATCCATCTTAGCAGAGTCTGCTCCAAGGTCTATTTGCCAGACAGATTTTCTTGGTGCAGCAATCTTCATTCACTCTAGCCAGATGACCAGCCCATTTAAGCCTCTGACAAATTTTATAATATCAGATTGTTTGCAAAGTTTTAAGCTGATTCTTCTCCATGATCATTCACTTGGATCCCATCAAGAATGCAGCGTAAGATCTTTCTCTCAAAAGTTCCTAAAGCTTCCTCATCATGTAAAGTCAATGGCCAAGTCTCTGATGCATAAGTCAGGACAGAAGCCATTTTTCTGGACACAATAAATTCTAAGTAAGAAAGAGGATAAAGTGCAAATTTTCTTTAACAATAACAAAGGAAATAATAGCTTAATAATACAAATCCTTAAGTAATTTGTCCTTTTAATTATATACTAAAACTTAATTTTTTCAGTCAATTCACTGGGCTTGCAAAAAACAAAAGGATCTGATGCTTGAAAATGTTTGTAATGTAAGTGAATCAAATTCTTGTGACCAAGCATGTGATGTAAATGAGTCATATTCTTGTGGTCAAACTGTTGGTAAGTATAACTGCAATCATATTTTACTTTTATTGAATGATCGGAAATTATTTTATAGTGATTTTTTTTAATCATTTTGTACTTTGTTTTTGTACTTTTCTCAAATGCATAACTAGTGAAATATAAGAGGCATAGTACAGGGTTATTCATAATTCCCTCCAAGGTCTCAGAGTGCTGTAGTAAAAAACTAAGAGGAATACAGCAAAAAAGAACACATGAAAGATTACAGAAAGAAATTCATGTTTTGTTTACATATTTTACAGGTGTTCTGTATGTGAACCCTTGGCCAGGGCAGATAACAATGCGACAGACAAGTTCCTGCCTCACTCCAAACAACATGATAGGATCGATCAGTGGTGCACACAGAAATTTTTCAAGAGGGCTCCAGGGATTAAGTCCACGATTCTTGTGTCATGCTTCAATATGCTGCCCAACATATTCTTTTGATTTTGTTGATTTTCGGGAACAAAAAACAGTAAAAAATTAATTATTGAATAAATAATTAGCATTCATTAATAAATTAATTAATTATAACAAATACAAGGAGAGGACACAACTAAGGAAATTCATTTGGGGTCGAGACTTGGTGTAATAGTAGTACTCCTTTAGGGTGTTCAACCCTCAATGTTATTCTGCCAAATAGCCAGTCAATTCAGAGAAAATAGCCTTCAAAATTCATGATTAGCTTGTATACAATTAATTTTCCATTTCCTCCAATGAGTCCGTAGCCTGATTGGTAAATCATCTGTTTACTAAGCAGGAGGTTAGGGTTGGATTCATTAATCAACTTTTTTTTTTCAATTCTAATTATTTTTTTCAATTGAATAAATTTATTTATGAAAGGTTTACTAAATGTTGAATGATATTTTATGTAATTATTTTGTATTTTATAAAGTAAAAAAAATTTTAATAAATTTATTATTTAGATTAATTATTAAAATTATCATTAATTAAAAATATTTAAAATAATTATTAATTAAAAATATTTAAAATAATTATTAATTAAAATTATCAATAATTAAAATTAATTATTATTATTATTATTAAGAATTGTTATAGATAAGAGCTATTATTAAAATTTTTATTAATTTATTCTTAATATTATAATTTATTTTTAAATTTTTATTAATTTACTAGCTGCATGGCCCGGTGTTGCATGGGCTTTCTCTATTTTTATAAATTTTCCCTTTCCTTCACAAAATCAGCACTTTCGTTATTCTTTTTAGAAATTACTTTGACTTTTTTGTTTCTTTCCCCTCTGCTTAGCCCAGCATTGCACAGGCTTTTTCCGAGTGTACAACTTAATTTCCACATTTCCTTCATGACGCCAGCATTTTGGTATGGGTGTGTACGCGTACAATATGAGTGATTGCTATAATGATATAATTAAAATTCACTTTTTCGAAATTTTTCGACTTCTTTTCACTGTCAGACAGGTTTTTTTCCCCTTCATTTACCCCCTGCATTGCATGAACATTTTTGAATGTATAACATATTGTCCTAGAAATTCCCTTTCTCCTCTAGCTGTCATCTCCGGTTTTGTATGCAGGATTTCTATATTAACGTCATTACAGTTCCCTTTTTTGAAATTTCTTCCACATATTCCCATTGTCAGACACGTTCTTTTATCTCTCTATAACCCAGCATTACAGTGGCATTTTTTTTTGGTGTAGAGCTATTCCCCCTCCCCCATTATTTATAAACGATGAATTAAAAAATCTTACTGAAAGCTAATGAAATTGTTTTCTGATCGTTTGAATGTTTGATTAAACATATGAATTGTAAAAAGAACAAACTATGTATATATATATAGGGAAAAGCCTATATATATATGTTTACATTTATCAAAAATAACATTCAAAAGCAAAAGAATACTGTCTGATAAAAATATTTTAGTATTTTATAATAATTTTTTGTTTTTCATTCCACTGTGTTTAGTAAATCATTTAAACATGTATCTGATGAAAAAAGTATATTATAGAATACAAACATATTCATTGTTTTTACAATAATTATTTTCTTAGGGCTTAAAATAATAAAAGGAGTTTGGTATTTTCATTTACTCAATCAATCATTACATGACAATAATTTCCTTCTTAGGTTTTGAAATAAAAAAAATTGATAAAAAATGTTCATTGAACAATTAGTTGTGACATACCGTTTGCTTAAAAAATGGCTCTAAAATAAAAAAAACTCGTTTATTGATAAAGACTTATTAAATATTTTAAAAAATTGTAAAATAATTTAATCAAAAGAAAGATTATTTACATGCAAAGTTTCTTTGTTTTGTAAAAACAGAATTTTTAAGGTTTTTATTCCACTGTTATACAAAAATTCTCCCCGTTGTTTATTGAAAAGACTATTAATTTCTTTATTACATTGTTTTTGAATGTTAGATTAAAATATATATTTGAATAAAAGGGTTAAATGCCTGCACTTTAAGACAATTATCGGTAATGAATGAAATGATTCTATAAATAACTCAGGCGAGGAGCAAGCATAACATGGGGAAATTCCCACAGTCTTCGTCCCTGAAAACAAACCCTTCCTTCCACCCGGCTTAGTTCTAAACAGCAATGTCGCTAACGCGAAGATTGAAGATTTCCCCGATTCCTCCCGCGCATGTGCAAAGCACTAAAAATCTTGCGAATGTTTTTTTAAAGTTTACATTTTTTTAGTAGTTAATTTTTAAGTTGAACTGCCCAAATTTCCGGCGTCGATAACAAACAACGGTAATTTTAAAATAAAAAATTTAAGGAAAATATTGTTTTATCGGAATCTCGTAAAAATGATATTAAACGAAAAACACAATTTTTTTAAAAAAAAACCTTAATTTTTAAGATATTTTGTCAATCTTTGTGCAGATTACGTATAATATCGTTCTACACACGAAAAAAAGGTTTCGTGAGATTATTTTTATAAATAAAGAAGTTATTAAGTATTTAAATAAAATTTTGAGTATTTTTTGAAAAATCATAAAAAAAACCCAGTTTTTGACATTTAATTTTTAAAATGACTGATTCTAAAAGAGAAAAGCATGAAATTTTTTAGTGTAAATTATATTTTTGTTTGCGGGAAAGAAAATGCAAACGGAACGATTTAGAAATCATACTCATAAAAACGTATCGATTTTGACTCAATTTAAAAAATAAGAAAATATAATTTTTTTGTAAAATAAATTATACCATATCGTGGCGAAATAAATGATATTTCCGATTCTGTAATTATTTTTTGTCTGAGTCTCATGAAAAAAATTAGATCGCGTTTTAAAAACGTCAGAAAAAAAAGAAGTGGAACTTGACACTTGGCAGTGAAAAATGGCACTAATTATGCGTTTTAAGGTTTTTCAGTAATATCTTTTTTAAAAATTGGAATATCGTAATATGAATGGTCAAAACGGATTCCTCGGATCATTCCCGAAATTTTGGTACCTTCGGCGAGTTTCTGCGTCTTGTGGTTCGTGAGAAGATATGGCATCATAGATTCATAGATAGATAGATACGTTTGTTTACCATCGGATTTTAATAGTGTAGATTATTAAAATTACAATATATTATTAAGTTGATTATTTATTAATAAAATTATTATTAAAATAAATTTATTTAAATTTATTTTAAAAGAACTTCTTAAATATTTTATGAAATAATTTAATAATGATATATTTTGTAAAAATTATTTTGTATATAATATTTTATTTATAGTATATTGTATTTCACATTATAAAACTATTTGTAACTAATTGTTATGTAGAATATCATTTAATATTTATTATATATCTTATTATAAATATTTATATAATTACAGTAATTTTTTTACTTTATAAAATACAAAATAATTGCATAAAATATCATTTAATGTTTAATAAACCTTTCATAAGTAAATTTATTTATTTTTAAAAAATAATTATAAATGAATTGAAAAAAAAAGTTGATCAATGTATCAAACCCTAACCTTGTGCTTAGTAAGCAGACGATTTACCAATCAGGCTATGGACTCGTTGGGGGGAATGGAAAATTAATTGTATAAAAGCTAAGTATGAATTTTAAGTCTATTTTTTCCTAATTGATCGGCCATTCGGCGGAATTACATTGAGGGTTGAACACCCTAAAGGAGTACTTCTATTATACCAAGTCTCGACCCCAAATGAATTTCCTTAGTCGTGCCCTCCCCTTGTTAAATTTTACATACTAGATACAGAGGATTATAATCAATCGGAGAAAAAAAAATCAAGGACTTTGGGGGGATCTGGAACCGCCCCCCCTTGTGTGCACGACTGGATACAATCAATGTTATTGGCAGCACATGTTATCCTTTCATGCACTTCTGCAAACATCATGTGGCATAAGGGGTATGAAAATTTGGGTCTTATGTAAAAGACCAAGTTTTTTCAGATAACACGGAAAAAATAACATGTTCTCTCAATAACATTTATCGTACCATGAGTAGAGTGTGGCAGGAAATGGACTCATGCATCTATGTATGCTGTGTGACAAAGGGCTCTGTAAAGGGCATATAGAGCATCTGTAAAATATGTAAATAAAACATGAATTTTTTTCTGTATTCTTTCATGTGTTGTTTTTTTGCTGTATTCTCGTCTTAGTTTTCTTACTGCAGCTTTCTGAAACCTTGGAGGGAATTATGAATAACCCTATATTATTAGATTTTAGCTATGTCATTATTTTGTACTATTAAAAGATTCCTAAAAAGAAATTAATTAAATTTAATTAAGAATGTATCAAAATAAATATGCTGTTTATATTACTTTGAATTGCCAAGGATTCTGTAAGTTGTGTGATAGTTTGAATTTATTTCATGTAAATGCTTTTGCATTGCTTGTTTTAAATATGTATTTTGAATTTATTATAGTAGGAACTTTATTAATTAATTTTTAATTATAAATATATATTACATTTTTTTTTAATTCATAGTTATAATATAAAGGCATTCTTAATGTAATTTTATTTTGAGAATTATAGAATTTCTTTTCTAAGAAATATTTTTCCTCAATTAATTATTTTAAAGAAATTAAATAAGCAATTTATGTATTGTATTAAGCAGTGGATTATTATATTACATTTTTCTTTTGTATGTGTTAAATATTTATCTTTATATTTGTACTTATGAAAAATATTTCTAAAAATAATTCCATTTAACATTATTGGAAATCATGTGAATTGTCAATGATATTGGCTTATAACTATTGTTCCATTAATTTTCAATTAAAATAATTTTGTGAATATGAGTGTGATATGAATTTTCTGTAGATATAATAAGTTAATTAAAAATGTCAAAAAGTATTAATTAGATGCATTTTTTTCTGAAAGAGAAAGAATTGCTGATTTTAATGTTGAAAAATTGGGATTTCATTTTAACTTTTTACTATTTGTAATAAGTTTTTTTAGATCATGATTTTTGTGTTGTGTTTTTTTTCTTCAAATATTTGTATGGGATTCAAATAGTTAATTTTTTTTTTTTTTTTTTTTACATGTAGAAAAAAATCACAAACATTTATTTTTATTCAAATGCAAAGGTTTATAAATAGTTGGGAAATTTGAATCATTTCAAATTTAGAATAGGAAAGTAGTTTTTCAAAATGTTTGTGCAAATAGTATAATTTAAACGCTTAAATTAATGCTCCCTACGTTTACACAATTAGTCATTTTGCTGAATCAAAAAATTCATCAAATTCAGCCATCATTTCCCCACTTGTGCAACAACAAATTTCCATGCATATCTTTTTATGCAAGCCCATTGACAAATAAAATGGTGAAGATTTAAAACCCATTAAATACTATATTTAAAACACACATTTTTAAGTTAATTAAAAGGATTAATTATAGCTACATAATTCAGCTGTTTAAAACACTATAATTGCATTGAGAATTGTGATAAGTTCTTTACATAGATGTTGCTGCATACCTTTTGGGTACTTACGTATTATTCCATATTTTTGGAAGTACTTCAGTGCATTCTCTTTGGAAAATAAATACCAAATTTTAATAATTTATTACAAAATTGGAAGAATAACATTACAAATTATAAACAATGTTATTTTCTAACATGTATGAATTACATTGTGTTTAAATATGCACAGGAAAAGTATAATCTAACAGAAAAGTTTATTTTCAAGCCTACAGGGACAAGATTGTGTTTGAACACACAGGGCGATTGTTTCCTGCTGTTGGCTGCACATAGCAGAATTTGGTGATATTTTTTTGTTTGATGAAACTGATTGATAGTATAATTTGTTAGTATTGAATTAGTTTCTATAATATTTTCATTTTGGATTTCTTGTGGTCTGAAAAGTACTTAAATAGGTATTTTCTTTTGCATCTCTTAAAATATTATTTTCTAGTTAAAGCATTAAATTCCAATTCAACTTAATGAACATTAGTTCTTGATTTAATATTTTTTATTTAAAAAATCTTCAATTTATATAAAAAGTATTTGATTGTGAAGATTTTAAATTTCTTTCCCTTTTTAGCAAGAAAAGTGAGCATTTTATTTATTCTAATGCATGAATGTTTAAAATTTTATCTTGGAATTTTTAAATGGATGTGTACTTAATGCATTGTTTGGTTACCTTTAAAAAACTCAGATATTCAATATTTATTTGAAACCATATGCTACATTTAGTTTAAATTTCTATTTATTAACAGCACAGTATTCTATTCAAGATTTCTAGGTCAAACTATTCCACTTGTTTTTATTTACTTTTTCATTTATCAGTATCATTCATATTGTGCTTGTTGCAATTTTTTTTATGTATTGTATTTCACTTCTTTTCTGAAATTCAATATTTATCCTACCTGTTTATTTTTTTATCAATGGTTCGTTACATTCAAAAATTATTTTAGAGACTCTTTCGTTTTCATCATTTCCAAGCTGTTTTTGTTCCTGATTTTGTGATGTAGATTATACACTTAAGATACAATTTAATCCAATTGGAAATGATAATTAAAAATTATTTTATTATCCATTTATTACAAATGCTGATTTATTTAACTGGCAATGCAAATGCCTGTGGTTGCATTAACACTAATTGCGCAATTGTATTCATTCGGTACAGGTAGTAATTGCAGCACAAACACAAACTTGCACGGAAAATCACTGCCTTTATTATGACTAATTCTCTTGAATGAGACATCATATGGGATTTCTTTGTATCTATTATAACTCTATTGTGTTTGTGCTGCTTGTCTTTATTCTGATGTTTCCTTTTCCCTTACACAAAACTTGGTAAAATGACTCTGAATGTTTCCCAATATTTGCCAAACATAAAACATTTTACAATTGTTCGATAAGTTAGACCATGAATCCAACACTCCATTCACCATGTAAATTTGCTACTGTTTTTAATAATTAGTATCTAAAAACCATGTATTACATATTTTTCTCTTGTTTACAATTATGATAGCACTACACTCTAAATGAACTTCACTCAATGCTTTCTTATGATTTCTTGCTTAGAGGTTAAAGAAAAGAGAGGAAAGAACCAGGAGAATGGAGAAAATTACTTTAAAAAATGTCTAACTCTATTACTAAAAATATTTTGACAAAATTTATAAAATCTTTGTCAGAAGTATTTTCTTTAAATATTTTTTTTACTTCAGATACATTAGTTTTATAAGTAGAATTGTTTGATATAGCAATTAGTATTAAAAGTACATTTTATGAGCCATTCATAAATCTGTTAAATAGTTCTAATAAATTCTTTTAATTGTTTATGAAGTAGCCGCTGTAATCAAGGGGTCATGGTCATGAACTTGTGGCCAGCATGGTCAAGTTGAAGTTTGGAGTCCTGATATCCCTGAAGATTCGTTATGTAGAAAGGCTAATTTTTATTCAACATGTCGAGGCTCAATGTCCTCATTTTGGTGTATTTGTTTGCCAGTTTAGGTATCGTTCTCGACACTTGACCAAGGCTTAAAATTATAAAAGTCTGTTGCCAATATCCCTAGTGTAGTTTCAATGTACAATATTAATGTTCATGCACTCAAAAATGATTTATGTATGATAAATGCTTTTAGTTTTCGCTCTTATTTAGATTTTTATTTTTCAATCATCGTCATTTATATTTATTCATTGCCATTACAGTTATTTTTGTATTCTTTGCATAGAAACTGAAGGAAGAGAAAATTTGTGTAGAAATAAAGCTTGGGAAAGTGATCCAGCCAATGAAGTTCTACGAAAATTCCGTAATTATGAAATCTGAACAACTATTGAATTTTTGTATTTTATTTGTTAATATATTGAGTTGATACTTTTGAAATGGGCTTAGTTTTTTTTAAATATATAGCATAGTATATAGGCTATTTTAACACTGTACGTTTTCATTAGTTTTAACTTTATTATTATCAATGTCCATGCATTTTAGCTTTTTCCTAATGTGACAGAAATTAATCTTAAGTATCATCTATTGTTTTATTTTTGAAAATTATTTTTAAAACTCAAACTTTTTTTATTTGACTTTAAAAAAGGAGTAATTTTGTATTATTTGTTATTTATTTATTCTTGCATAGAAATGCATTTATATTTATTAAGTGTAAAAAATAATCAGTTACCACTAATTTCTGTGCAGTTTATTCATTCTTTCCTATATTTAACCTATATTTTCCTATATTTTTATTATAATTGTGAAAATTTAGTACTACAATTCTTTTAATTTTAAAACTTTTATATATATATATATATATATATATATATATATATATATATATATATATATATATATATATATATATATATATATTGTAATTTTAGTTCTTGCCTCATTCAAGATCAACAGTAATTTGATGTGAAACAGATTTATATCTATAACAATAATTTTAATATTTAGATGCCATGTTTTTGACAGACAAATCAATTGTATTTCTAAATTAAATTGGTGTTGGATTTGGTTCAGGAATGTTCACAAATGTAAGGTTTCGAGGTCCTCCTTCTTCATACACCTAGAAATTTTTAATTTTGAGTATAAAGATTATTCTCTGTATTTTTACTATGTATTTTTAAGATGTATCATTTTCCCCCATAAAAATAGGTATAGTGAAAAGGGATACGTCTTTGTGTACACTGCTGATTCAGTTGGCATCAAAAAATGTTTTTTTAAAAGATATATTTAAGATAAAAAAAAAAGGTTCACACACACACATATATATATATATATATGTATGGATTATTGGTAATTTTTATGAAACCAAATGTTCAGTATGACACACAATGTATTTAAGAGCTTATAAAATAACGGAACTATATTGCCATTTAAAAATTATTACAAGCATCTAAATTTTTAGAGAAATAAGAGTCACAGTTAAAATCTGAAAAGTGTATTATCAGAAAAATTTCTAACTAAAGTTAATGTTTAGTGCTGTATTTTTCAGTTGTTTCTATTAGCATTAAATTTACACTTTTATTTTTAAAAAAACTAAAGACAATTCCTACTTATTCTCTTAAACTAAATTGTTTTACGATTTCATTTAGAATTTCTGCATTACAAAATTTAGGGATGAATGCCAAAAGTTAATTAGATTAAAATTTCTAATTGTACTTTTTTTCTTCCTAACCTATGTTGAGGTAAGTGTAATAAATAAGTTATTGTTTTTATATTAAGATGCATATAACAAATGTTTAATATTTTTTCTAATTAATTTAATTTTTTAAAAGATTTAATTTCAAATTTAATTATCATTGAACATAAAGAAAAGTAAATTCCTTTTTTATAGTGCTTTTTCTGAATTTAGAAAGAGCTGCTATGTATATATTATTGGTTGAATCAGGTCATACTTTTCAATAATAAGTATTGTGCTGCAGAATACATTTTAACGTTTTAAAAACCTAAAAAAAAATGACATTTTCTCTTAAAAGCTATTTTTGAGTATTCACATGAAACAATGATCTTTGAATCATCTGCATCTTGAAATATTTCAAAATGAATATTAGAAAAGCTATTTTCTATGTCTAAATATTCCTAACAAATTCAAGTTTGTGCTCATTATTCAAAATTTAGAAGTTTATATTTTTTCTAATTATCATAATTATAATACTCATGATGCTGGTGTTGATTCTCATCTTTCAAACTAAAGAGACCAGCAGTGGCCTAATGGAGAATATTAACCTCTCCCTTAAAAGTCAGGTTTTGGCTTTAATATTTTATAAATGGGTTAAATACATTCTTGGTGTCAGTCAGCTTTGGGCCTCCTACAATCCTGGGCCCTCCACGATGGAGGGCTGTACATATTACCACTGGAGAGTACTCAGGTAAAAGTTATACTTGTGATGAAATCAAAAATTTTTTTTTTATTGATCTTCATTGTGTTGTATATAATAGCATAAAGTTGCTATTTCTTCAAATTGCTATCGCTGTTGTCAACAAGTGTCTCACAATGTTTAATTTTATCAAAAGCAAAATTTAAAAAATTAAGTATTTTCCTTATTTTCTACTACATATCCATAATTTGTCCTTAATGGATTATGTCCTTTTTCGTGATCTTTTTATTTTTTAATTTGTGGTGTGAGATTTTAATTGCTTATTTGTCTGTTGAATGAAATGTATCTGAATATGTGGATGAATGGATTTAATTATTAAATGAACCTCTATTTTTACTATTTATACTAAAAAAAATTATTACTCTTTAATAAATACTAAAATGGATGCAAATATATCTGGTTATTTTCTGAGTGTTTTTCTCATATGTATGTGTATTGAAAACAAAAAATTAAATTAAGAAAATCTCTCTTCTGTTTTTATCTTATACAAATGAAGTTCCGCATTTCATTATGTTTGCTGATGTAATTTATTATAAGAGTGCCAAATTGCAATTTATAAAAATTGTGAACTTGTGAATATAAAAATGTTGTTAGTTACTAACAGATTTTATAAATGTTATGCTTTTAATACATAAAATTATACATGAAAAAGTTGCAGTTTTGGAGTTGCAATTGTTATTATTTTTATAAATGTAACAGTATATTGATGAATTTCAATTTATTTTTGTTGCATGTTTATTATTATCATTATTGATATTGAATTGAAAGTTTTACGTTCACACTTTTTGAGAAGTACAATGTATTGTTAAGTTTGTTTTTATAATTTTATTTTGAAAATGTTGATATGATTTGTATCTTTATTATTATTTTTTAAATAAATATTGATTGTAATCTATAAAACTGCCTGTGGGATGTCTTCACATATTAGACATTCAGATAGTTTATTCTTGATTTCTTTTGTATTGGACATAATAAGAAAAATTCATAATTTTAAAGCCAAGTGGGATTGAATCTTATTATTGTACAATATATTCAGTAATTTGAAGCTTAATATTGTACATTCACAAAGAAGCAAGCCCGAATATTGGTAATTTTCATCACAACTAAGCAAAATTGATTTTGCTGTAAATTATTCAAATAAAACTTAATTATGATATTAACGAATTAATTGACTTGAATGCTATACTTAAACATATGTTAAGATAATTTTTAAATTATAAGGGTAGTTGCATATTTATTTGTATAATTGGATTCTTCTCATGGTATTAGCTTAAACTCTTCAAAAATTCATTGAACTCTACTGAAAAGTTTTTGAGCTATGGGAATTTAAAAGAACAAGTGTCCTGTGTAATATTAAATTATTTCAAGCATTTGATAATAAATGATTGTCTACTCAACTTTTTTCAAAGAGGTTTATGATAGCCAATTGCTAACTATTTTCTTATTAAAAATGAATAAAAATTATCAAAATAGTAATTTTTAAATACAGTCATGAAAAAAAAAATGGATTGCTCCATACAAAGTTTCTTAAATTTTTTAATTCTCACTGTCTTACAATTCATAAAAACAAATTTATTTTTCATATTGTTAACTTCAATTAAAATTTAATGTCTATTTTTCAAAAAATATCTGGAGCCTAAGTTAAAAAAAGTAACCATTATGTTAGTTTATAATTTTTAAATATACTAAAGTCTGTGGTGCAACAACCCCTGAGAGCCAAGGCCTACTGTGAACATCTCAGTTTTCATGACCTTGGGTACTGAGGTACATGAGGAGATATTCTGGTCAGGTTGCCAGTCTGACGCGAAAACCCTACTGTTTACTTCCCGAGCAAGCTTGGTTCTTATTTATCGACTCACTGAAGGGATGAAAGGCTGAGTTGACCTTTCCCTATAATTTTTAAATATCGATTCTTTATTAATAACCGTATCATGAAGTGCAATAAAAAATACGAACATTCTGCTGAATTTTTTATCTAATATTAATTTTTTAAAAAATGCCCTTTATCATATTCAAAATAAAAATATTAATGCATTAACAATTTAAAAACATATTCATTGAAAATGTGTTTTGCAGATTAATGATTTTCATGAAGTAAAGTAGCACTTAACCTGCAAATATATCTGAAATTAGAAGTTGAATCGTATAAACATAAATCTATTTATATAGAGAATTTCTTCTTATCCTGTAAACTTTCTCCCTGAAAAGACAAGGGATAATAGGTAGAAATGTAACGAATTATACATGGACTTGCAGAATCAATGAAAAATTGGGTACTTATGTACTATTGCAACAATGCCAACGTTCAATATAGCTCGCCAAGTTGGTTACCCCAATTTTGCATGTGTCATACGCGCTGAATTGGCAACCATGTGCTTCCTTTCGTACAATGTCACCAATATGGTTGCAATAATACGCAAGTACCAAAAATTACATTAGTATATCGAAACATTTCAAGGCGATTTCGTGTGATTTTTTTTGCACTACCTGATTTGTTTAAAAGAAACGTATCGGCTGGACATGAGAGAAAACTCCAAGCCCTTGATGGTAAGTTTTGATTTAATTATTCGTTGAAATGTCTTAAAAAAGAACAAAACTTTTGTATTGAATGTCTTGGGAACTTAATTTTGTTTTTAATAATTTCTTTAACATTTGTCCTTTGATATTCTGCTATGTAGATGGTGACCGCAGTAGCCTAGTGGTTAAGGTCACAGACTTGTGACCGACGTGTCATGAGTTCGAGACTCGTGCCGCTGAAGACCCTCCCTGTAGAGGAACTCAAATATCATCCCATTGGTGTGGTACAAAAATTGGGAGAGAGGGCTCAGGTGTCATCGTCGTCACTTCACCATGGTTTTGAATTGCAAGGTCCGTCGCCAAAACCCCTCGTGTATATCTGAATAGGGCGATGTTAATATTCACTCACTGCTATGTAGAGGATTTGACCAATGGAAAGAATACATTTTAACTTGGTAAAAACTCTCCATGTGTATAATTTATATTTTTAATGTATTCGTAATTGAATTGCATATCAATTATAAAGCGATAAATTTTCTACACTCCTTTTTCATTTTAAAAAATTAGATGAATTTTCCGAATTTTCAAACAAGCTTCAATCAATTTCTCATGCTTTTTGGTATTGGAACTAGAATGCAATCGCTCGTCAACTACACGTATTATATGGTCAAAAAATTCTTCTTGTTCATAACAAAGATCAGATTTCAAGCAACAGAATGCATAAACAGTGCTTTCGTGACTCCCAAAATGAAAAAGAAGATCTTTCATTCTCTTCAAAATGTAGTTGGGAAACAAAGCGCTATCTATCCCATATGAACAACATATCTTTTTCTGTGATTGGACATAGTCCTTAAGCTTCTCGTAATCCTTCAAAAGATACGCCATGTGATAAGCAGGTGAAGATATATACTTATTTGCATTGTCTTCAAGATTTAATGTATCTGACATGTTCGCCAAACGGGTGGTATCTTGCAACAAATCCATATCCATTTCTTCAGAATCTGAAAAATTAAAAATATTCATGTTCAAACGATTTCTCGGTATTTACTTATTATAAAGTCACCCAATTTTGTCTAATTAAAAGACGTCCTTGTTCAAAAAATTGAAAACAAATGCTGTGATTTCTATGTTTGAGCATGCACGAGAATGGCGTTCCACTATTTGCCCTATTGTGACATTTAGCGACATCTTTTGATTTGATGAAATTCGTCGATGATATAATTTCTGTATATACTTTGCATAATTCTATAATTTCTGTATTTACTTTACATTATAGTCTGTTTGAAATATGGCCACGTTAGAGTCGCGTGGTCATAGTCGCTAACTCGTGGATGGCGTTGCCAAGTCTCTGGTACGAAACTTAGTACCGCTGAAGAGCTGCCTTGACAAGTGACTGATGCACATTTCGAGGCTCAAGGTCGTTGCGTTGGCATGATATAGATCTGGAGAGGGGGTCCAGCTTAAGTGTTGTCTTCGTCACTTGACCAGGTTCGAAATTATGAGGTCCATCGTCAATAGCCCTCGTGTTGCTTCAAAGTGTGACATTAATAAACACTCTCTTTCTACTTTAAAATTTACTGGTTTCTACTACTATCAGTTAATTTAAGAGTGTCAGTGAGTTTACCCTTATGTTCAAATTGACTGAAGAGAAACCAGTGTAAAGTTGAAGTTAATTACCGATGGTTATTGAAATACGAATAGAAATAAATTAAAAAAGATACTGTTAAATAAATTTGAGGCACCCTTGCGAAACCAGTATAATTTAATTTCAAAAAGAATTAAAACAGATACGGGAGCTTAAGATGCAGCTGCCATTTTGTCTTTAAATATACGAGGGCTGTAGATTAAGTAATGGCAACATAGGTATGAATAAATTTTTATTGAACTTTAAAGTACAATTGCATTTCATTCATTTTATATAAACACCATCAAAACTTATAACATTTTGTCAAATGTCGGGAAGCCTTTGGAGACCATTGGCAAGGTGTTGATTGTTGATGTCAGCGATAAAGCGCCTTACTGCGCTACGTACTGATAAAACGTTACGCAATCGGCGGCCCCTCGGAGAGGTTTCTTCAACTTCGGAAACAGATTGAAGTCCCAATGATTCGTGTCATGTGATCAGGGAGGATGTTCCATGATTTCCCACTGCCACCGTCGCGAAAGGGGAGTGATTTTGTTTGCCACATGACAACGAGTGTTGTCTTGCAAAACGATAGGGAGATTGTTTTGCAATAAACGTGTACGTTTGCGTTGCATAGCCGGACACAGATGGTTCTGTAGAAATCGGCAATAGTAAGTAGTCTGTGTTGACAGTTTCTCCTGCAGGCACAGCATGCGTAAGAATCATTTTCTCCCAGTCGTATGCCACCATCAGGATAACCTGCACCCAACTAGGTTCCGGTTGAAATTTCTGTGAATGTGGAGAACCTTGGTGACGCTATTTATTTGATTGACGTTTTAATTCAGGCTCATAGGCTCGTGCCCACGTCTCATCAATGGCGACATTACACTACAGAAATGAGTCTCCTGCATTGCGGCATCTCTCCAAGTAAATGCCAACCAGTGCATACCGATGCCATTTTTGTTTGGTGAGTACAAAGGGCAGCATTATTTCTCTCCTTCAGACATTTCTTCATTATGTGCCACACAGTTTTATGACTGAGACCAACCTCTAAGGATAATTCCCTGACAGTCCATCGACGGTCTATGGAAAAGAGACCATTCAGGATGTCAATCTGACTTTGAGGAATGGAGGGCTGACCTGTGCGTAGCAAATCCACAATCTCATTCCAACCCTAACGAAAAATACTTTAACCCATCATGCAACCGTCCCATATGATAATGTATTTTCACCAAAGGCTTCCAGTAATCCTCGATAACATTCTGTTACATTTTTGCCACGGACAACCTTATTTTTAGGCCACAACCGCTGATCACCTTTTGAAAATATGCTTTAGAGCGATGGAAACGCTTCACTTTAACGCCACACAACAATTACCCTTCTAACTAGATCGACCGTTTTTTTTTTTTTTTTTTTTTTTTTGCACTCTACACATCGACACAACAGCGGTACCTCACTGCTCCATATCTTATTTATGCATGCCCACTCTTCTGCGATTTTGTAGGCTTGTAGGCCTCTATTTAATTTACAGCCCTCGTAGATATTTTTTGTAAAAAGAGAATGCCCTCTAGTAGTGGGTTATTGCTATTGTTTTCAATTGATAAAAGATAAGCGCGTTTAAATTAGTAATTTAAGTTTCAATTTTCCTTTCTATTTTAAGATCCGAATCTATGACAATGAAGTGTTATTGATAATCCAAAAGGAGTTGACAGCCCATTCAACTGAGTTTGGGCTGTCTCTCCGCTTAAGAGTACAACGTAAGTGAGAAATGTCGAAGCACTTCTTTTATCAAATAACTCCATTACTTAATCGCGCCATAAATCCTAATACAAAAATTTCAGATCGTCTGCTGTGACTCAAAGGAAGGCAGCTGACAATTTCAAATTTCGCCGTTAGAGATCTTTTGCAATATTTTTCAAAAAATTGTAGTCTTTCATGCATGTGTTTTAAATCAGTCAGAACTTTAACACAAAAGAATGAACATTGAACAGAAATGTGCTGCAGTTACTTATCCGCATCAAAACGAAGAACCCATCGGTGATTTTTAAGGTTCTCAACCATTTAGACGTGTAAAAATTATTAATTTATCCATCAATTAAGAAATTTTCTGAGATCGGCAGCATTGCAGATTGTACTAGACGCGATCATGCACGTCGACGAGAACATCAACTCTCGTCAAATATGTAGGAAAAGAATTCGACGAAATCCTTGTACATAGAAGACTCATCTTGCTAAACAGAACTTACTAAACGATGTGTCTCATGGTTAACGAAGACCTTAGACCAGAGGCAGTGTGGGCCACTGCCCACGACCACGTGGTGCATAGGACCTCTCGCCTCAAAGCCGAAATAAATTAAACGAAAAATAAGGAAAATCCAAAAATGCACTCCACAGTTTTTTTTATAATTAATAAATTAGAAAATTCTCAACTCTATATCTGTTTTTTGCCGTAAGATATGGAAAAATTGATATGTATATATATAGAGAGAGACTTTTTTAAAAAATATTCTATTTATCTGTGTATGAAAGTATATGAATATATAATTCGTAAAAATATTGTTTTCCATTTTCTTTTATTAAAAACTTCTCAACTTTGTCGTTTTCACTCATTCGTTCGTGTTTAGTCTGGCAACATTAGCTGGAGTTCAGCTGTTATCGCGGGGAGATCCCGGTCAGAGATGGGGCATAGGTCGGGACTTCGCATCCTTAGAAAGCCACTTAAAATATCGCATGCGGAAGCAGTCTCGCTTCGTTTTTCTATTGCATATTATAAGTTTTAAAAGTATTTGATGTGAGAATAAATAATAGTGGTACTGGGCATTTTTCATAATTTATCAATCATGTAAGGCTAAGAGAGATAGCGATAAACGGAGAAAATGGGAATCTCTTGCAGAAAATAGAAAAAGGAAAGCGGAAAGAATTGTATCCAACCAGGTTTAAAGTTCAGGTATAATTAAATTTCCCGGTCAGACTGAATTTGGTAGTACAGAATCAAATTAATGGGTTCCTTCGACTTCTCAACAACATTGATCTCAGTCTCCGTTGAATTTGGAAGTTACTCCAGATGCATAGACTATTGATACCGAACGACGAAAATCGGAAATAGAAATAGGATCAAAAGCTTGTCAATCATAATCCGACGCTTAGATTTCTGTTTATACGTTGAGTAACATAAGTCACAACCAAGAAGAAGAGATTGAGATTAGTTTTTTGCCTGTGAACAGAGATACCAGAGTGACGTAGTGAAACAAGCATTTTCCAATTTCGACCCGGGATTGTGAACATTTCCCATAACAGATACTGGCCATGATATAGTTCAAAGTAGTCCCACACAGCAGTCATATAACAGTAATGAATATTATCCTAAAGATGATGATCATAGACACTTTTCCAATTTTCATTTCTCAAGAAAATTAAATAATGGTGTAACTCACAACGTCGATGCTAATTGGTTTATTCAAGTTCTAAAAATAAAGTTTTCCGTTTTCCATACAGACTATTTGGCAATTCACAAATTCAAATGGTACAGCAAGGGGGCTGTGATTGGAAACACTTAAGTAGTATTTTACACAGACATGAGAATACTAAAGAACATATGGCCTATATGTTCAAATGGACAACATTAGAAAAGGGAATGAAGCACGGGAAAACATTAGACCGAGAAAACGAAAGGCGAATTCTTGAATCTCAAAACATTAGTACAATTTGTTTGAGAGAGTAATTGATATAAATTTCTTAGCATATCATAATCTCACATTTAGAGGTCACAGAGAATCTCTTAAAACAGACGGCCTTAAGAATTCTGGAAACTTCATAGACATATTTAAATTGATATCTAAATATGATCCTACATTACGGGAACACATAAATCGCACTGGTAATAAACAACTTACACACCGTTATCTAAGCCACAATGTTCAAAATGAATTGATTACAATCATATCAAACTCAGTTACTAGTGAAGTGATTGGTAAGATAAGGCTATTTTCACCATATGTACAACAGCGCGAACTTAACGCGGAGCACAATTTCGAACAGAAAAAATGCCTCAATTTTTATAACAATTTGTAACATTGTAACTCTTTCATTTGTTTATAATACAGTGTTTTAAAAAAAAATTCAAAATATTTTATGAATAATTATTTTCTTTTAACATTTTAAAGGGAGAGCTCATTTAGTATGACGGTATAGAAGAAAAAATGCGAAACACATTTTATAAAAGAAAAAATGTGTCAACTCTGATAAAAATGAGTAGTATGATAAAATAAGTGATTTTCTATAGGATAGGGAAGCCAGAATATAATATTAATATTTGAGTCCTTTTATACCTAAAAAAAAATATTCCGAATTTAGGTCCTATTCTTTAACATTAAAAGAGTCAAACTATTATTTTTTTTACTCGTCTACACTAGAGACTGTAATAGAATTTAACAAATGTCGGTAATCTTAATTTATTGTAGTTCATGAAATGGAAGTATAGAAGAAAACTTGATCGGATTTTTGCTATCACTGAAACGACTGGAGAATATTTGAGCAATGCAATACTGGGAGAGCTAGAAAAAGAGAGAAGAGAGTGGCTTAGATATTCACAACTGTCGTTGACAAGAATACTGCAATGGTGAAAATATGGTAGATATAAATAGTGGATTTAAAACTCGAATATTAAATATAAATCCCAGGGTATTTTTTTCACACCTTGTAGTTGTCATAGATGAAATCTGTTATTGGTAGACGCAGCTAATCCGTCAGTGGCAACAAAAGATTTTTTTGGCTGGAAAATTTTCAAGGATAAATTAAAGCTTACTATTAAGCCTTTATCAGACACAAGGTGACATGCAAAATCCAGGTGGTGAAGGCCGTATTATTACAATTTGATGATGTTGTTGAATGCATAGAATTTCATATGGAACAATCCGACAAACTGAGTGATTACGATTTCGTTTTAAATTATCTATTCAGTTTGGAAATAATCGTATCATTACATGTATGGTATGAGCTATAAATGAGTATCAATACCATGAGCAAATTATGACAACCTGTACAAGCCCATTTATGCATTACTCTTGAACATTTGCGTACATTTTGTAGCTGGATCAAAGAGTATCGACAAACTGGATTCAAAAAATGCTTGCCTGATGCTCGTAAGTTTATTGAGAATAACAGTTATGATTTGCCAAAAGATTTTAAAAATAAAAGTGTAGCTAAAAAGAAAAGAATGTTTGGTTATGAAGGCGGCGATCAACCTGTAGCATATCCTATATTTTTAACTCACTAGATGGTAGCACCTTACAATAAAGTGTTCATCTAGAATAGTACTAGTTTTCTCCGCTAGGTTGCAGTATATATATACGTTGTGCTCATGGGTAATCTCTCTCTCTCAACACTCGCAGATGATTTAGAACATGTGTCTACAATAAAGTCAAAGTTGTTAAGTTTTATCCGATTGCATCCTGATTGAACATTAACGCAACATATCCTTCAATGGTGACCTGCATGAATAAGATATTATGGCATTAAAATAATGCTTTATTTTTAAAATTTTCACGAAATAGCTAAATATTGCGAAAGAACTGGTAACCACGTGTAAGCTTCAAAATGAATGACGTAGGCGCCGTCAAGATACCGGCATATAACTTTCACGATCCTGCTCTCTGGTTCACAATATGCGATAGCACATTCCAACTTGGCTGTCCCAAGGCAATAGTGGCCGCGGTAGCCGAGTGGTATAGGTATCGGACCGTGGCTTCTTTGTCACGGGTTCGAGCCCAGTACCACTAAAGACCCGCCGTGTAGGGCAGCGATGCACGTTAAATCTGTCGAAGCTGAAACGTCCTCCCGTTGGTGTGGTGTGGTAGTTAGGGAGAGGGTGCCAGCTCAGGTGTCGTCCACGTCACTTGACCATGGTTCAAAATTACGTGGTCCGTCGCCAAAAGCCCTCGTGTAGCTGAACAGTGCGACGTTAATCTTCAATCAATCAATCAGTCCCAAGGCAATAACAGACAGCAAAACAAAATTTAATTACATCATCGCACATTTACCACCGGAAGCAGCAACCATCATTCGTGACGTCATTATGAATCCCGACGCTGTGGAGCCTTACGAAAAAGCGAGAATGGAGCTAATAAAAAAGAAGCGGTGAATCATCCCATCAAGAAATCAGGAAATTACTCATCGGAGAAGAACTCGGAGATAGACGTCCCAGCGAACTATTGCGCGTCATGAGGAGGCGCGCGGAATCTCATAGCGTTCCGGATGACCTCATGCTTGAACTTTTTCAGCAGCATCTGCCCACTCGTGTACAATCCATTCTTGCAGCTATAAGCCCGCTGACATTGGAGAAAGCTGCCGAAGTAGCCGATCGAGTCATGGAGGTGACGCCAATTGCGGTAAGTGCCTGTTCCGTTTCCTCAGACAAAAATTCCATTGAAAGCCATGTACTTGAAGAAATTTCGCGTAGCAGAAGTCGTAGTCGTAATCGTAATCTCCCATTTCATAAACGTAATCGCTCTAAATCAAAAACATACGAGCAGTGCTGGTACCATTACAAATTTGGCTCAGCAGCTCAAAAATGTCACCCTCCATGTAAATTCTCAAAAAAACGAGTCCGGTTAGGTATAATGGCGACTACTGCCTTGCCAAGAAATTCTCGTCGCCTTTTTATTCGAGATAGACGTACTAATGTCACATTTTTAATTGACACGGGATCTGATGTGTCCATAATTCCAGCAACAAAAACACAAAGGCAAAATAATTCACAAATGACACTTTCTGCCGCCAATACATCACCCATACACGTATACACAAACACTTTCTTTGGATTTAGGCTTAAGGAGAATTTTCCAATGGACATTTTTAGTTGGTAACGTTTCAACCCCAATTATCGGTGCTGATTTCTTGTACAACTTCCGTTTAGTACCGGATATAAGTAAGCAAGCATTGTTAGACTCGGAGAAAAATATTAAATGTCATTGTATTTTAGGCAAATGTAGAATTCATTCAATTAAAACTGTGTCAGGTGATAGTGTTTATCATGAACTTTTAAGAAAATTTCCTGACATCACAAAACCTCCCCGGCCTGATCAAGAAATTAAACATTCCGTAGTCCATTACATCGAAACAAATAGTCGACCTGTAACAGCTAAAGCTCGCCGCCTCGCTCCCGATCGTCTCCGCATCGCAAAAGCGGAATTTGAGAACATGATTACTCTAGGTCATATGCGACCTTCCAAAAGTAATTATGCCTCACCTTTACATATGGTTCCTAAAAAAGACAGCACAGAGTGGTGACCAGTCGGCGATTACCGTGCACTCAATGCTCAAACTATTAAAGATAATTATAGCGTTCCCAATATTTTTAGATTTTACTTCTAATCTTCACGGTACAAAAATTTATTCTCACATTGATCTCGTGAAGGCATATCATCAAATTCCAATTAACCCGGATGATGTACATAAAAGTGCAATCATCACACCTTTTGGGTTATTTGAAAGCACTCGGATGCAGTTTGGTCTTTGCAATGCCGCTGCTACATTTCAACGATTCATAGATGAAGTCTTGCGAAATCTTCCATTTGTGTTCGCTTTTGTAGATGACATTCTGGTCGCGTCTTCTTCACCCGAAGAACATTTACAACATTTACAAATTTTATTCACACGCTTACAACAATATGGACTATCTTTAAAGCCCTCTAAATGCATTTTCGGTGTAACTACAATAAAATTCTTAGGCTTTAAAGTATCTGAATCAGGAATAGAACCCTTGTCGGATCGCGTCGATTGCATTTTTAAATTTTCCTCAACCTACTACACTCACGCAATTAAGACGTTTCCTCGGGTTATTTAATTTTTATCGACGCTTTGTTCCCAAAGCTGCTCATTTATTAGCCCCACTAAATAAATTTTTGGAAGGAATTAAAAATTTTAAAAAGTCTAAAAAAGTTTCCTGTAAAAATTTGCGTGACTCAATTCAATGGACTGAGGAGGCAGAGCAGGCATTTAATGATGCCAAAAACGCTTTAGCTGACGCAACTCTTCTTCGACATCCCATTCCAGGTGCAAAAATTAAGCCTTTGGACTGATGCGAGTGACAAAGCCGTAGGTGGTTCACTTATGCAACTTTGCCAAAACAATTGGGAACCTGTTGCCTTTTTGTCAGTGAAACTCTCGAAAAGTCAGCAGAAATGGTCCACATATGACAGAGAACTCCTGGCAATATATATTTCGGTCAAACGTTTTCGTCACATGCTCGAAGGAAGAGACTTCATAATCTACACAGACCAGAAGCCTCTCATGTATGCCTTTATGCAAAATCCTGACAAGTGCAGTCCACGGCAATGGCGACATCTAGATTTCATATCTCAATTCAGTACCGATGTTCGTCATATAAATGGTACCCGCAACGCAGTCGCTGATGCACTTTCAAGAATTGAAGTGAATCAAATATCCAATTCATTTTTAGATTTCGAGGCACTTTCAAAGGCTCAACTAGAAGACGACGAATTACAAAGTTTCCAAAATGACGAGAAATCTTCCCTTGTCTTTAAACGTGTGCCATCTCCAGTATCAGCCACTGAACTTATCTGTGATACTTCCACTGGCTCTCCCAGACCATTTGTACCACATAATTTTCGTAGGACCATATTTGAGCATTTTCACAACTTAGCTCACCCTGGTGTTGCAGCATCTTTCCAACTCATCGCATCCAGATATGTTTGGCCAAACATGCGGAAAACAGTGAAAGATTGGGTCCAGAATTGTATTGCTTGTCAACGTTCTAAAGTGCACAGACACACGAAGACACCTCTGGGCACTTTCGCCTTACCTGATGCAAGATTTTCACACATTCATGTGGATTTGATAGGTCCTTTACCATCATCAGAAGGAAAATCTTTTTTGCTTAACAATTGTCGATCGATTCACTAGGTGGCCAGAAGCAGTAGCCATAGAGAACATTACTGCAGAAACAGTTTCTCGTGCCATTTTTGACACTTGGATCTCTAGATTTGGTTGCCCAGTTTACTTAACGACTGACCAAGGCCGACAATTTGAAGCTGCTCTTTTCAAAGAATTAACGAAATTCCTGGGCACAAACCGCATCAGGACCACATCATACCACCCACAAGCAAACGGTTTAGTGGAACGTTTACATAGAGTGCTAAAGAGCGCCTTAATGGCTCATGAGAATATCAAGTGGACTGAGACCCTACCTGCAGTTCTTCTTGGCTTGCGAGTAGCTGTGAAACCCGACATCAATGCTTCAAGTGCAGAATTAGTGTATGGTGTTTCCCTCAGATTACCAGCCGAGATATGCACTGACACATCTTCAATGCCACTAGACTACGGATTTGTGCAACAGTTGAGAAACCAAATGAATCATTTAAAACCCTTGTCAACATCCACTCATGGATTTTCAAAAATTTTTGTGCACCCTAAATTGGATGACTGTTCTCATGTGTTCCTCCGTGTTGACAAAGTTTCCCCATCATTGTCTCAGCCTTACACAGGGCCACACGAAGTTCTATCAAGGAATGACAAACACATAACCATTAATATAAATGGAAAGAAAAGTTGTGTGTCACTTGATAGAGTTAAACCAGCATTTGTGTTCAAGGATTTGCCCGATACCATTCCTGATCCTATCATTAGTGCAGAATCATCACATCAACATCCAGTGACAACAAACATGCAAACTACCAAATCAGGTAGACGGGTAAGATTTCCTCAGAGACTAATAACTGAAATTAAATAAACTATTCAAGTACCAGATGGACATATATATTTTTTTCTAGGGAAATTTGTTTGACTTTTCATATCTTATGATTTTCATACCTTTTCATATTATGTATATTTATGTAATGTAATCTCAAATATCTGTATGCATATTATATTTTCTTACAACGTAATTTCAAGCATATGTATATATAATTTTCTTTTCAATGTAATTTTCAAGCATATTTCAAATAATTGTATTTGAGATTGTTTGCTCATGAGCATGTCATATATCGTTTTTCGATTCTCTCCATCACTGGGGGATACTTTTGTAGCATATCCTATATTTTAACTCACTAGATGGTAGCACCTTACAATAAAGTGTTCATCTAGAATAGTACTAGTTTTCTCCGCTAGGGTTGCAGTATATATATACGTTGTGCTCATGGGTAATCTCTCTCTCTCTCAACACTCGCAGATGATTTAGAACATGTGTCTACAATAAAGTCAAAGTTGTTAAGTTTTATCCGATTGCATCCTGATTGAACATTAACGCAACATATCCTTCAAACCTATAGAATCTGTCAAAAGCCAGTATGAAAGGGACTTTTTTAATACCATGAGTTATTCTGTGATAAACAATATGAATTCAAGATTTAAGTCTTTAAATCGATATTTTTAAATTTTTGTTTTCTTTGACTGAAACAAGTTAAAAAAGCATTCCAAAAGGGCATATACTGAAAATCTCAAGATTTACACACAGTCCTGCAAGTAACTGAGAGCAGTGGCTTCCAACCTTACGATCGTCCACGTCACTTGACCATGGTTCAAAATTACGTGGTCCGTCGCCAAAAGCCCTCGTGTAGCTTAACAGTGCGACGTTAATATTCAATCAATCCATCCAACCTTACGAGTTACATGAAGAAAAAAAAATTGCAAAACACATGATTTCAAATTTACCCAATACCATTACAGACGTGAAACATCTGCTGCAAAATGTCATGGAAAACGATATTAAAAAATTTTCCGTCTTTCGAATTTTGTTAACAATACCTGTAAGTACTGCTTCTGCTGAGAGGAACTTTTCAAAATCAAAACTGGTAAAAAAATTATGTAAGAAATACAATAAGCCAGGAAAGCCTTTCAGCTTTGGCAGTTTTATTTACTGAAGCAGACATAGCATCTAAGATAAATTACGAACCAATCATTAAGGATTTCAGAAAAACTAAAAGTAACAAAATTTCAGTTTCTTTAACTTTTCTTTTTTGTCATTATTGCTTAATGTGCCTAAGAAAATAAGTGTAAAGTTTGGTTCTTTTCTTTATGAATAAAAATTGGTTTTATACTTTATAAACCTTCTTCTTAAGCCTCCAGAGGGCCTCGCGAAATGTATCTTGCCCACATTAAGTTCATGTCTCGCGTTGCCACTGCCTTAGACCAAGAGCTTATCGAAGAATAATTGACCATTTTCTTACAAAGGCACTAAAGAAAGCGACAGTGGTACCTTAAAGCAAAAGCATTGTTGCTGCGAGTGAGAGAATATTAACGTCGCACTGTTCAGCTACACGAGGGCTTTTGGCGACTAACCAAATAATTTTGAACCATGGTCAAGTGACGTGTATGACACTTGAGCTGGCACCCCCCCTCTCCTAACTACCACACTACACCAACGGGAGGACGTTTCAGCTCTCGACAGATTTAACGTGCATCGCTGCCCTACACGGCGGATTTTTAGTGGTACTGGGCTCGAACTCATGACATGCCTGCCATGATCTGATACCTTGACCACTGGGCTACCGCAGCCCCATTATTGAGGCGGCACACCCATAAAGGCCACAGACGAATTCTGATTACTGACGAGAAATTGTTGACGTTGAAGAATTTTTCAACCACCAGAATGACCAACCGTATAAAAGAGTGACCTAGAAGCTAAAAAGAACAAAAACTACATCCATCTTTTGAAATGGTTTTGTGTAATGTCAACTATAAATACATCTCATAGATCCATTTTTGCAAGATACTGAAAATCATGGCAAAAGTTTATCAACACACAATCATAGAACCAGTATGGAAGCCCCTGAAAGGGAGCATGTTCAATGGAAACGATCAAACTTCTCAACAAGACTGCTCCTGCACATAAGGCGAAGACGACACAGCGGTGTTTGAATGAGAAGTAAGAATGTGCCAAACTTAATAGAACAAAATACTGTCGTTCCAGAAGTTCGAATTTAAATCCCCTCGACTATATTAATTGTGGTCATTATTGGAGACAGATGTGTCAAGAACGGCATCCCAATTTGAATAGTTCTAAGCGTTCTGTAAGGAAAGCAACGATGGAAATTTGCACAGAGATAGCACTTGCATAGGTAAATGATTGCCCTAAGGCAGTGCTTCCCAACCTTTTTATCGCCGTGGACCGGTCAACGTTGGATAATTTTACCGCGGCCCGCTGAGGGGAGGCCTTTGATCCAAACCCAAGAAAAAAATACCACAGTAAATAAAATGGAAACAATTTAATGTTCTTATGTGGACCAGTAGTATTTGATCCACCGACCGGGGGTTGGAGACCACTGCCCTAAGGGACTTCCCAAATATACTGCTGGCCACCGTAAATGCAACACCCTGAAGGAAGCATGCAAACAACATGCATTAGCGAAGGTGAGATATGCAAATGATTAGAATTTCAGCGCAGACACCCATCACGCGTTCCTGTGGCTCCACCTCAAAGCGCTATTTAAGGCAATTCGGCAATTGTGTTTTTCTTGTGGTTTTTTCAAACAGCGATCAATTATGTCTCGTAGAAAACAGCGATCAGCTTTTGATCAAGTATCCGAGTTCGACAGAGGAAGGATAGTGGCCTACCGTGATTGTGGATTATTTTTCAGGTAAATGGGTAGTCGTATTGGACGAAACCAAGCAACTGTAATGCAGATATGTGACCGTTGGATGCAGGAGAGTACGACGGACCGACGTGGTCGATCGCATCTACCTCAGTGCACCACTTCATGCCAGGACAGGCAAATTGTGCGCAGGGCAGTGATGGATCGCTCAGTCACATCACGAACCATAGTCTGTAACACATCATTCAGTGTCTGCGCTTACCATAAGACACCGTTTACAGCAGAGTGGTCTCTCCGCAAGACGTAAATTGCTTGGTCTACCCTTGACGCAGAACCACAGACGTCTTCGCCACCAATGGTGCGATGAAAGAAGGATGTGGGTGGCAGAATGGAATGAAGTTGTCTTTACTGACGAGTCACGCATGTGTCTGCAACATCACGATGGTCGGATTCGAGTCTGGAGACACTGTGGAGTGAGGATGCTGAACAG
Source organism: Trichonephila clavipes (assembly GCA_019973935.1). Lineage (NCBI taxonomy): Eukaryota > Metazoa > Arthropoda > Arachnida > Araneae > Nephilidae > Trichonephila > Trichonephila clavipes. The sequence goes on along the minus strand of BMAU01021340.1, from coordinate 75,798 downwards.
CTGCGTTATGCACCGCCACACTGGTCCTGCACCGAGTATTATGGTATGGGGCGGTATTGGATATCACTCTCGCACTCCTCTAGTACGCATTGCCTGCACTTTATACAACCAACACTACTTTTCCGAGGTGTTGGAGCCAGTTGTCCTTCCTTATGGCCACAGCCATATTTCAACAGGATAATGCGCGACCACACGTGGCACGCATTGTCCGAAGGTTCTTCGTCAATCACCAGATTAAATTGCTTCCAAGTCTGGCTCTCTCTCCGGATCTTTCGCCGATAGAAAACATGTGGTCCATGGTTGCTCAACGATTGACCCAGATTACACCCCCAGCTAACACACCAGATCAACTTTGGCAACGTGTGGAAGCTGCTTGGTCTGCTGTACCCCAAGAACACATCCAAAGTCTCTTTTAATCAATGCCGAGGCGTGTGGCAGCGGTGATCTCCAACAATGGCGGCTACTCTGACTACTGATTCTGGCAGGAACCACAATTCACAGAAGTTTATAAATTTAATCTTTTGATACTTGGTTAACATGTTATCTGCAAAATAAATTTTGTTGGGCTATCACTTGTATTTCTTGGTATTGCATTTACGGTGGCCAGCGGTGTACATGCCTTGCACTAAATCATGTTTTAACAATTCCCTCTTTAAAATTGAAGAGTATAATTTTGAAGTTGTTGACAGTTTCACTTATTTAGGTTCAGAAATTAACAATAGAAACAATTGTACTACTGTAATCCAAAAAAGAATTACTATGCTTATAGGTATCTTAATGGAATACGAAAATACATGAAATCAAATTTAATCAAAAGAAAAACACACACACAAAAAGATTCTATTGTATAAAAGTCTTTTAAGATCAGTATTAACTTATGCATGTGAAACTTGGTCCATGTTTCGTACAGATGAGATCATGATACGTTTCTTTGAAAGGAATATTCTAAGATTTATTTTTGAAGGAATTCAGGAAAATGGAACGTGGCGAAGAAGATTAAATTTAGAGCTCTATCAATCATATAAAGAATCTGACATTTTTAACTTCATCAAAATATAACGAATTAAATGGGCTGGTCACGTTGTCAGAATAGACGAAAATCGCACCACTATAAAAAAGTCTTCAATGCCCAACCAATTGGTACACGAAGAAAGAGCAGGCCAAATCTTAGATGGATTTGATGGCCTAGAAAAAGATCTCCTAGTTTTGAGAACTAAGAATTGGAGAACACTAGCAAGAAAAAGGCCCACCCTGGGCTGTCGAGCCACTGATAAAGGAAGGGACTTCACTTTGACAGATACATCAGAAACGAGATCCTTCTTGAACATGCCTCCCTAGACATTTGTAATGAACCTAGTCTTCCCATTAGGCCGCTTGCTGAAGCTGAGATTTATTTAAACTTATTAGTTCCATGCTGTAAGAAAAAATCAACACAATCTTTATTGGAGAAGCGTGTCGATACAATCCATTCACTCTCCCAGGGAAGCCGTGTAATTATTTTTACATATGGTTCCTTTGATAATTCCTTTACCAGAGGAGGTGTAGGCATCCAATTCATTCACCCTTCCGGTGCTAACGCTGAACTCAAAATTCCCACTGGCCAAAAAGCATCAAACTTCACTGGTGAATTAATAGCAATAAAGGAAGCCCTCTCTTTTTACGTGTCACATTTCCCGGATGATGCAAGGGAAAGTCTCGTAATCTTCTCAGACTCAAAATCAGCTCTCGAGGCCATTTGCAATGGAGATACCAATACGACACAAGGCGTTAACATTCTCCTCAGGCAGATTAATAAACCAAGTATACTCCAGTGGACTCCTGCCCACATGGGCTTTGAAGGTAATTAATGTGCGGATGTCCTCGCTAAGGAGGCTCGGGACTTGGATCAGCTTTCCACTGTCATCTCGCAGGATGCAAACGCGGTCACCAAGCGCAAAATTTCTAACCAGCATTTCATAAATTTAGCTATACCAGAGCTCAGTTGCCCTAGAAATTTATCATCTACAGCAGTGATCCGCAACCTCAGGTCCGTGGATTAAATGGTGCCGAGGAACCTAAAGAATATTGAACTATTGCCATTTTAAAGTGTTGCATTTCTCTCGGATTTGCGCAATTTTCCACGGAAATCACTTTTATTCTACGTTAAATCACTTTTATTCATTTTGGGTGTAACTATTTAAATGTAACTACAATAAATTAAAATTGTTAAATAAAAACAGTCTAAAATATAAACAATCAACGTGTCCAACCCTCAGCGGGCTGCGGTAAAATTATTGAACGTTGACCGGTCCGCAGCGATAAAAAGGTTGCGGAGCACTGGTCTACAGTAACAAGACTCAGCACGGGATATTTCAAAGGTATGAAAATATCTCCAGATAATTCCCGATCTTACCCCATCTACAGATATTGTCTGCAAACCCAATCAACACCAGACTATATTTTTGACTGCAATGCCATTCTTGCATCTCTTTTTAAACTTGATGCATTACCACAGGATATTCTTACAGTGTAAGTCCTCAAGCTCCAGACCTGGCCTCGCTTGTTACTGGGCTTTTGGACCAATATAGAAATGCATTACATCTATAGACAAGATAAGAGAAAGGGACTTAGAGCCCGCGTGAAGTCGAAAAAATTATCGTTTTGAATAAAATATGCATAATGTTAAATTTAAAGGTAAATTAAAACTGTTAGATGATTTAGTTTTAAATTTGATTGCGAAGAGGTTTTTTTATTTTAACTCTTTTACAATTCTATCAGAAATCACATGTCTAGATATTCAAAGGAGGAATTTCGTCCATTTAGATAAATACAAACATTAATTTTGTGTTGCTGAATTTTTTAGATAAATATTTAATGTGTTATCTGCACGTTAGTGGATTATCTAAGAGTAATAGATCACTCAGATCTATTCAAAATCATTGTCAAAAAGTGTAAGACTATGAAGAGACCGAAAATCCTAACTTTTCTAAATAAAACTGACTGGGATTTCTCCACGTTAGTGGCAAATATGTTGGTTGTTGAAATTTGCTTGTATGGAAATACATAACGGAAACGTAATTAAAAGTGTTAATAAATCTATAGCAGATTTGTTTTAATCACCCAAAATGAGCTTGAAATTTGTTTATTAAATTAATATATATATATATATATATATATATATATATATATATATATATATATATATATATATATATATATATATATATATATAAAGCATTGCTAACCCTAAGTTGCTGGCCTAATTCAGCGACAGCTTTAGAAATCATAATAGGTCTCCTGTTTAGTCCAAAGACTTTTTTGTATCTACATCTGTTGTGTCTTGTGAACTCCAACTTCTTCCTACTTTAGTACTGTAGATTCCAGAACTTTTTCACTTTTATTTTATTATACTATATAATATATTTCAAGTTGCTTTAGAGCATTAAATATCTACCCAAACAGAAGTAGAGGACGCGAAAAGAAAATCAATTAAAAATAGATATATATTATGGAATACGATAATTTAATTTTCTTTATAATAGACTAACAATATCTGTAATTGTACTTAAAAGTATTCCAAATTGAACTTAAGGGTTTAATTTGTAATAAGTAGGCATTTTTTCTAATTTCAATGCCCTTTGTTTTATAATTTACGTTTTAAATAATCCATACTTTTTAAGAACGTTTAGAAAATTAATTCCTTTATGTAACCACACACATGCAGCTATAAAACCAAAGTAAATTATGCCTTTAATTCAAAATTGGTATTTTGTATTTACGTCAGAAATCTTATTCATACAAAATTTGTATAAAATGCTCGAGACATTTTTAAATATTATGCTAGTAAAAACTTTCAAGTATCTGAATTGAATTGAACCATTCTGCTGCAAAATATTGAAAATGTTGTAAAGAACTTGCGAGATGATCTAATGAAGAACTCTGCGATATCAAATACTGAGGATAATGATTTTTGCATATAGTGTCACACGCACACAGGGACGTTTTAAGGCATGGACCCGTGTCCAGGACCACGCTCTCGGTGAGGGTTTCGTTTCGTTCTCGATTCTGTCTTAATAAGATCATGATCTGGATAATTTTAATGGTCAAATATTATTCCCGTCTCCGAAAAACAGGGAATTTCAAACTACATGTCAATTAGCAAAAGTAGTAAGACTGTATTATTATGTGATGACCGTTATCCATGTCTAGGCCTGGTCCTAATACCATAAGCCAGTGCTTCTCAAACTTTCAATGTACGCGACCCACTATTCAATCATCATTTTCATTGCGCTCCCTTCCCATACAATACTTTGAATTCTATAAAACTAACTAAAGCTGCAATACGACTTTAACCTCTTATGTGCTACCGACGTATATAAACGTCTCGCTCAGCCAAAGTATTAATTTTCTGGACGTATATATACGTCTTTCTGAAGTACGATCTTTTCTGTGCAGTGCGACCCATAAAGTTATTCCGAGGGCTTTAGAATGCAATAAAAGTACCTTGACAGTGTTTGCGAAAGATTTACTTATTTCAGAGGATTTTTGCTTATTTATTTCTTTTCTCCTCCCCCGCAAAAAAAAAATATCAAAATACGCTCGTCTATGTGGTAAACGAGGGCATTAGGGAGCGAATTGCGTAACTTTTAACAGGCAGTTAAGGAATTAATTATAAACCGTACAAATTATCAAGATAAGTGTTAATACAAATCCATGGGATCACTGATAATTATCTAACTTAGTATTGTTAAATTAATAATAAAATACATTGTACAGTACTGATACATTTATAAGTGTATTCTATCTTAAATTATATCAGAAAGTATTTTGTTTGTTCTCTTTCAGTAAATTAATAATTTTTAAAATAATCTTTAGTTTTTTACTTTTCAATATGCTCGCGCCCCCCTTGTAGAGTTATCATGCCCCCCAAAGGGGGCGCGCCTCATAGTTTGAGAAACACTGCCATAAGCAATCATTAACTCATTTAGTCGAAATGCGGTAATCGGTCAATCCGGTTTGTGCCTAGGTTTTTGAGATTGTGAGTCGTGCACATTTATTCGTTTCAAATTACTGTTTGAACGAGTATTGGATAATGCATGCTATATACTGTCTACTTTTAAAGATCTCGGGTAGGGTCTACTTTTGCTTAGGGACTCAGAGCCCCCAAAAATATTAAGATTTCTCTGGGCCCAGGACCTCGAAGAGTCTTAAGACGTCCCTGCTAGCACAGACTGATTTTTGTTTCGATTATTGTCAGATAAATTTAAAGACAAATATATTAATAGCATTAATATTGCTTGTGATTATACAGCTTGAAGATTACTGATTGCAAATATAAAGAAAATCATGAGCGAAGAGCCTCGGAGATGTAAAAAAGGCAAGACAGGTTAAAATAGGTATGATTTTAAATGTGAACAACACCAGGAAAACTTACTGCATAAGTTGCTGGTTATTAAAATGTCAAAACAATGAAGAAAGGATTGTACAAATGTCTAATTCACATGAAAGAATAAAGTTGCTGGGATATGCAAATGATTAGCGTTAAAGAGCAATCAAACGACGCAGGGGAGAGAAACGGGATCTCAAACACTGTATACAAAGAAAATTACATAGCGGGTCTCTCATTCTGATATCGCATTCCAATGTTGGTTGGTTGTGAGAAGATCGTATAGTGCCTCGAAAAACAAGGAGAAACGGCTTGCAGCACTTGTCGGAATCCAATGACCATCATGCGAATATGGAATCGATCGGTAGGGGACAGTCCTACTGAATGTCATGCAGGATTTAAACGTCCTCCCACGACTAACACCTGAGAAGGTAGATGTTGTATTCGGCCTTACAGGGTTGTATAGCCCCATCACAGACCTTGGTTTAAAATGTGGGATAACTTGCAGCAAGACAAGTATTTGCTTGAACAGTGCGACAATGCCTGGAGCAGCCTAGATTGTCTGTAAGTGATTATTATTGTGACTTTTATGAGGATCTATTATTTGCATCATTTTTATAAATACAAGTGTATAGAGAGTTATAGCTGGATATTCATTGTTTTAAACAGAATTTATAATTAAGTTTTTCCATATGATCTATATAAGTAGAGGATTACTTCTTTGCAAGTAATTAAATATAATATTTTTTAAAAAATTTAGGTGTAAGTAATGGGGATATTACTAGACCAAAAAGTACTTTGATAATGTTAAAATTAAAGTTCTCTTTTTTTATCATAATCATTACATTTTAAACTATGATTATACACAGAGGTCGCCAAAGTGGTGGTGTGCGAGAAAATTTCGCTGGTCCCAAGAAAATGTGGAATATACTCACTTATCCTGTTAAGTTATGTTTTAAGATGCATTGATTGCGTTCTTAGATCACAATTTTTTTAAAAAATATGTTTAACATTCACAAAATCCTATTAGTGGTCCGTGGGATTTAAATTTTGAATTTATTGGTCCTTGAGGTCAAAAAATTTGGTTACCGCTGATTATGCACACATATATATTGATTGTTTTAAATTTCCGTAAAGCCTGATAGCTCACAATAGAATTTTTCGAATACGACTACTGCTTATATGACCTATTGAGGGTCCAGTTTATAAATATATAGATAAATATCAGCAAATTTAAAAAAACTTAATGTTTTAATGTCGAGGAAAGATGGTATGCGATAATGATAGTTTATATGGCTTTTTATTTAAGTGAAAACTTTATTATCCCGATAGTTGGCAAGGAACTATATCTGCCCATCATTCTTTCTTTTTCCTTTTTTTTTATCATTTTGCTTATGTACATATTATTTTCATTTTTTGACTTAAGTGTTTTATACATTGATATCGTGATAAGTTTTATTACTTCAAAAGCACTCATTGTCATTTTTTAATGCGATTTTGTGTGTGCGTCTGTCATTTATTTTTTTCTAACAGTATTTACGAATCGGCAGGCTGAGTGACGTAGTTGGTTTGGGGCTGACCTTGTTTGCCGAAGTTTTGCGGGTTCGACCCCCGCCCTAGTTGGTGGATTTTCCTGATACAAAAAATTGACACCCATGTCGTATGACTATGCGGCATGTTAAATATCCCGAGAGTGCTTGTTTGGCCTGGGTGCTCTCGGCAAAATTAAATTCCTAGTACAATTTAACATCGTCAGAGCCCAGCTGCGGGGGCACCTAAAAACTACATCGGGGCAGTTGGTATCCACCAAAATGGTGCCACACTAAAAAATTATACCAACTCCCGGGAAATGGACTAGGTTTGCAATGTGGACCCGCAGGTGGATAGATTAAAAAGAATATTTCGAATTACTTTAAGTTGGAAAAAAAAAGGAGAATATCACATAGAATAAAAGTAAAAACATCAAACGGGATATTATCGAAACTAAATCGATAGCAAATACATGTCCAAAAATTAGAGCAAAATAAAAAAAAAATTAATATTACCTCTTATGCTGGATATTAAAATTAAACAGCAGTGTGAGTGAGAAACATCTATCAATTCTCAATTCCCTCACCAAAATGAAACTCGATATCACGCGAGAAAAATAGAATAAAAAGTAAACCACTGATTTGACCTCGTATCTTGTTTTATTTCCTATTATCAGATATTTGTCAAATTATACAAAAACAAAACAAAAAATAAGTTAATAATTGTTTCTTTATTTTTATCTAACATATAAATGATAAGACCAAATTTATCATTTTGATTTACTCATTGTCTTTGCGTGGAAGAATTTTTTTTTATTCGAAGTGCTTCAGTTTATTTTGAGAAACAATTTTCAGTCTTAAAAATGAATGGACAAGCAATTAACACGATTTCAAAATAATATGAAAAAATCCTTTGCTTGCAACTTTATGTATATTTATTTTAATAAAAGAGTTTTTTTGCACAATTTTCAATGAATGGATTCATGATGAATAAGTATACATCTAGTAAATTTATTTTCTACTGTTTTGTATTTTCTATTGTCGAGGGAAACCGGATCCCCCTGCCCGGGGCGGCAAATTTTAAGGTCGGCCTTTGGATCGAATTAAAAAAATAGTTTTTGTTACAAAAAAAATTAATATATTTTCTGAGATATTATTGTATGCGAATTGGGTATTTCATTTAACGTATCGTGTTTCTTTATTTTATACTCTGTACGTTTAATATCAGCTTCCTTTTATGTGAAATTGATAGGTTCAAGGCAGGAGTATATGTTAAATCATAACATTTAGTATGTTTACACATCTTTCACTTATCTCCCATCCAGGAGTGGGTTCACAAGGGACATTCCTTTTATCCATACGATGTCCGGTGTCGGCTTATCTTTTATCCATTTAGAATTTCATTTGATAATAAAAAGTATAATACAGAAAAGATTAAAACCGTTTGGTTCATTTGGTGGTACATATATAATTCCAGAAACATAATTTAAAATTATTAAAAGAAAATTGAAAATAACGTTTAGCAGCATTTTAAAACAGTAAGACCGATGATTGGATAGCTTTAGTCAGCAGCACACTCACGTCCTGTTTGTTTAAAAGGTAAAATGAACTTTTTTACATCAAATTTAAATGGTTCTCACTTACTTAAATTAAAAGCAACGGAAGTAAAATTTTTACATTGAACTATCTGTATATTTATGTGCCTGTTAATGCAAAAAAATTCCATTTTAAGTTACAAATAAATCTGTATGTGAGCAATAAATAATCCATAACTATTTTTTTTTTATTTTCGAGGCATGTTCTTACCTTTAGGTATACTTTGCATAAAATCCACTGCATATTTAGCTTTAAAATTTCACAGAGTTTTTGCAATCATAACAATCCATAAAATAAATTAAATGAAATTTTAAAAAATAAATTTATAAAAAATTTCAAATTCAGGGATTTAAATTTTATGCAAAAATTGGGCTTTTTCTAAAATTTGTGAATTTTTTTTATATTTCTAATAGGCTGCCGATTGGAGTTTTTCCATTGCCAACCTAATACATTCCCCGAAAGCTGGTATCTGTTTTAGTGCTGATACCAATCCCGCAGGTAATTTTGACGCCCAGTTTCCACCCTAGAGGGAGACACCTGAGCTCTGACGATGCGAACCTGTACTAGGATTTAATTTTTCCTAGAGCCCCCAAGCCAAACAGACACTCTAGGGATCTTTTACATGCCGTATAATCATACGACATGGCCGCTGTCGATTTTCTGCATCATGAAAATCCACCGACTTGGGCCGGGTCGAAACCCGCAACCTTAGGTGCAGAAGGCCAGCGACAAACCTGCCACGCCACCCAGCCGGCAAATTCGTGAATGTTTATTTGAAAAAAGATTAATTCACTTTGTTGAAAATTTGTGGGTCATATAATATGCTAAATATCATTACTACAGGTAAAGTAGATTTTAAGAAAAAGTGTACCGGAATCACCAAAAAATGCATTTTGAGAAAATTGCAAATAAAGATATTTTCATCTATGATTTGTAAAATAATATTTTTTTAATACAATATAAAGCCATACCATAATTAATTGGATTATTTTGCATCAATTCTCAGTTTTTAAATTCTGGATTATATTTAGAAGTCTTTTTAATTACTATTTCCTCTACTTCATCACTACCTGTTATCAACGATTCACCCCCTTCTTCAATTTAAAACACCAAAATTGTAACTCAATAAATTTTAGTATTTTTACTTCCCTTTGAACACCATAATTACAGGATATTACAGAATTCCTTACGCATATTTTTATTGTTATAAAAATACACAAAAAAAATGTCTTTGATGAATTTAAAAAGATAATTTGATGTCTAATTTAAATGGAAGTCTGTTTTTAAAAATTATGACAAAATAATCCCTGTTTTTGTTCTCAAACATACGAATATTTATTTATTTTAAAGTAAAACCAACAGTAATAAACATGTAGAGTTATTCATGAGCATTCAAATATTAACAATAAGCAGTTAGGAAAAACGAAATGTCTATTTTACAAGCTGTGTATGTAATTTAGAGTAATCCTTAAGATCTCCTTTGTACAATATCCACTTGATTTATAATTTAAGAATTACACTGGATATTTATAAATGCAAAACTAAACATAATTAACATTTCAAAAAACAAAATTTTATTTTAAACTTTTGTAACTAATCATTTAAATTTTCTATAATTTTTGCACAAAAAATGTAGAATTTCAAATAAATTTGAACATATAATACAGAAAAACCACATTCTTTGTATAGAAAAATTAGTTATTTAAAAAAATCATATTATATTTAAAACGTTTTTTTTTTTTTTTTGTGAAAAAGGCGTACCTGAATCATATAGTTGCATCACATTTGTTTGCAATTTTAAAATTCAATTTTCTAGCTCTCTATTTATCGAATTCTCATAAATAATGCATCTATGGATGCAGAAAAGTACTCTCTATTTTTTCAATTCCTACTATTAGCTCACAATCTCTCTATATATATTTAGTTATTTATCTTGGTAGAATTTTAAATCGTTAATAAAATACATTTTAAAGCGCTCAATTGAGCTGAAATTTTATATGCATGATTATTTTGGATGACAATACAATAATTTAATTATAATTAATAAAAATTAATTGATTAAAACTAATTATTCAAAGAATTACAAATGCAGCCACGTTGGCATCATTTTTGTCGACTTAGGGACCCTTTTGTCGATTTGTGTCAAAACTTGAAAAGGTTTTTTTCTCACGTTTTAAAGCATTCAGTTGAACTGAAATTTTATATACACGATTGTTTTGGATGACACACAATGCTTTAATGATAATTAATAAAAATTAATTACCGCTTAATATTGGGATTTTGTCATATGTATATACATATTTATATTAGTTGTGACTATTTAATAAAAAGTAGCAAAAATAAAACTTTTCTTTGTTGATATAAGAAGGAATTGACTTAAAAAAATTTTTTATATTACTTGTTCAAAAGTAAAATTAAAAAATATAAATTTTGAAGTATTTGCACGTCCCAGTTATCTTAATCTACTGTCTGAATAAGTTCATTTTCTCACAGCATTTCTTAATTTATTTTTAATTTTTTCAAAGTGAGAGAAAAATAATAATTAAAATAGGAATATTACAAGGGTCTGCTAAATTTATTTAACAGGAAAAATATATATATTACTTCAAATTCACTGAATATTGAATAATTTTAGTATATCGTATTTGAATGATATACACACCAGAATAATCTGTAAGCAATTAAAAATTATGTTTAAATTTTTAGTCATCTAATTTGATATAATAATATGCACCCAGTAAAGAGAATAAATAAATTAAAATAACTTATGGGAAACAGTGCAAGTTCATTAAGCTTTTATGCCTCTCAACTTTTTTCAACTAGCGACAGCAATTTCCAAATGAAATGTTTATCCATTCATAGTAACTGATAAAGCAACTAGTGTCGAAACAATTCATTACAAAAATCTTACTTAATCGTTACTCCAATTAAAAGCAAATGTATTGAAAAATTATTATAAATGACCTGATAATATTAGATATGTATTTATCTCACTATCTCAATTCATAACAAAGGTATTTCAACATACCAAACCTTATTTTGGTACTTCATCCGTTTTAAATCGGCAGGCATCTATTGAGTTCCAGCCTAGTATCGCTGAGGACCCGTCATGCAGGGGGACTATGCACGTTCTATATCAAAGTTCTCTCCTTGGTGTGGTGTGCAAGCTCAGGTGTCGTCCTCATCACTTGAGCATGGTTTCAGATCACGAAGTCCATCACCAAAAGTTCTCGTAAATATAACACTCACTCCGTGTGAGATCAAATATTCAGATGCTTAACTTTTTCACAATATACTGATTATTTTGTATATTATATGTACATATATTTGAATTAAAAGTACTCTTAATTTAAATACATTGTATTTGTTGGGTTATTAATTTAATGGGCTGTACTCAAAATTATTATTTAAATCCAAAATTTATTAATACGACTTCCGATATGAAGTCTTTCGAATGATCTGAAATATTTTTACAAAGCATTAGAGTTGATATATGTATCAACTCTAATGCAGCAATGTGTTTTAAAACACATTGCTGCGCAACCCTAAGAGTTGTCATTATTTGTTTACAATTCTAAAATTCGCCAAGATGTGGTGCCAACATGCCAAAATTTACATGGGCATTAACACCGCCCGATCTTGAAATCTTCTGGATTTCAAGTGATAATTGATTTTTCCAACACACACACAATATCGTAATAAATTCTATTAATACAATAATAAACAAGAGAAATGCTAATAAATCATCCAGAAACAAATACATTATATAGAATAATTTTGACATATAGACATTTCAAACAATAAAATTTAAAATAAAGCATACATTTCAAGTATTGGGAATTGGTAAAAGACATATACTAGAAATGCTGCGAGAGGCTTTTACCATAACAACTCGAATCTTTCCTTTTTTCCCTGGTACTACATCTTGGATTCTACCCATTGGCCATGTATAGGGTGTTTTTTTAGAGGTATAGAACTTTAAATTGCAATAAAACAACGATGTATTATTCGATTGACAGGAATTTTTTTTTATTCGAAAGATAATCTTGTGGCATTACATTTTAAATATGATCAAGCAAGGCGTACATTCGTCGAATGGGCCCAAAACGAAATTGCCGTTGTTCCAGATTTTCATAAGCGAATTTTGTACAGCGATGAAGCGCACTTCTGGTTGAATGGCTACGTCAACAAACAAAACTGCCACATTTGGAGTGAAGCTAATTCACAAGTGTATGTCGAAACATCGTTATATCCAGAAAAACTGACTGTTTGGTGCGCTTTATGGGCTGGTGGAATCATTGGTCCGTACTTCTTCAAAAACGATGAAGGCCACAACGTTACAATCAATGGTGATCGGTATAGAGCCCTGATTACTAACTTTTTCATTCCTGAATTGAACAATCATGATGTCCAGGAGCTGTGGTTCCAACAAGACGGCGCAACATGTCACACAGCTCGTGCCACAATCGATTTATTGAAAGACACATTTGGTGACCGCCTAATTTCACGTTTTGGACCTGTGAATTGGCCTCCAAGATGTTGTGATTTAACACCGCTAGACTATTTTTTGTGGGGCTATGTAAAGTCATTGGTCTATGCGGATAAGCCACAAACTCTTGACCATTTGGAAGGCAACATTCGCCGTGTTATTGCCGATATACGGCCACAAATGTTGGAAAAAGTCATCGAAAATTGGACGTCCAGATTGGACTACATCCGAGCCAGCCGTGGCAGTCCTATGCCAGAAATCATATTTAAATTGTAATGCCACAAGATTATCTTTCGAATAAAAAAAAATTCATGTCAATCGAATAATACATCGTTGTTTATTGCAATTTAAAGTTCTATACCTCTAAAAAAACACCCTTTAGAACTAGGAAGATTTTCTTCCTTTAATACAACAAGGCTATTTTTTAGTATATTACTTTTTTCAAATTTCCATTTTCCGCGTTGTTGAAGCTTGTTTAAATAATCCCTTGACCACTTTTTCCAAATAATTCGATTAATTTTTTGAACCTGCTGCCATCTAGAAAGTCAATTATCTGGAATATCAATTCTTTTAGATTCAGGAATGGAATTAATTGGACGACCGATCAAAAAATGTCCAGGTGTTAAAAGAGCTAAAATCGTTGGGATCAGAAGATAAGGGAATTAGTGTGTGTGTGTGTGTGTGTGGTCGACTATTTAATATAATTTCAATTTGGTTAACAACTGTTAAGAATTCTTCAATAGTTAAATTAAAATTATTTATTGTCCTTTTCAAGTGATATTTAAACAATTTTACGCCTGCCTCCCAGAGTCCACCAAAATTCGGAGATCTAGGAGGCAAAAATTTCCAGGAGATTGAATGGGAAATCAAATAAGATGCCAAATTATCTGGGGCAGTTTCCACAAGTTTGCATAACTGTTTTAATTCTGAATGAACATCAACAAAATTAGTGCCATTATCAGAAAATATTATGCTGGGAATACCTCGACGAGTAAAAAATCTTTTTAATGTTGCAATTAAGGCATCAAAAGTTAAGTCGCTTAAAATTTCTAAGTGAACAGCTCGGGTTGAGAAGCAAACGAATATTGCTACATAAATTTTGTTTAAAGCTCTCTTACGTTGATTTTTATATTTAATATAAAAAGGACCGCAAAGATCGATTCCAGTATTTGTAAAGGGGGAGTTACTGTAACTCTTTCTTTAGGCAATGATGCCATTAATTGCTCTTTTATTTTAGGTTTGGCATTAAAGCATTTAGTACATTGATGATTTAGTACTAGCATTATTTCTCCCATTTAACGACCAATATTTTCCCCTAACAAGATGAAGTAACGTTTGAGAACCTACATGCAAATTATTTAGATGGAAAAGTTCCATTATACTATTAGTAAGTTTATGATCTCTAGGTAAGAGTATTGGGTGTTCCTGGTCAAATGATAAGTCCGAATAATCTAATCTCCCTTCAACACGAATTAATTCAAATTCATCAAGAAAAATATTTAAATTATTTACAGTTCCTTTGATAATTTCTTTTTTCCTTAAACTATTTCTTTATAAAATGCCATTGATTGTACTTCTTTAATGAGAAATCTTAGGGAATATTCGAATTCTTGGACAGTCAAAGAACCACTCCGTTTGTCTGTTTTTGTACAGTTGAACACAAATCTGAAAATAAATCTAAGAATTCTAATTATTTTATGAAAATTATTACTTAAAGAGAGGATTTGATTCATAAAATTACTGTTCGATGAAAGAATTACGTTTGTAGAAGTCAGTTTTAAGTTCAGTCAAATATAATTCCTTTTCAGAGGTATCAAGTCATTTTGGTGTGAATCATCAATAATTTCTTCCATGGAAGAAGATGGTCCTGACCACCATAGTTCCAGGTGTTCGAGATCAGAAGGATTGACTCCACGGGAAATGAGATCCGCAGGATTGTCACAAGATGAAATGTGTTTCTACTGATAGTTAGCTGGAAGAGCTTGAATTTTCGAGACTCTGTTCGCAACAAATGTTTTTAATTGATGAGGGGATGAATTAATCCACTCTATAGCTATAATAGAGTCTGAGAATTACAACATTTTGTCAATGTTCAGTTTCAAAGAAATCACAACTTTGTTTATTAACTGTGAAAGCAAAAGACAGGAACACAATTCTAGTCGAGGGATAGAAATCGTCTTTAAAGGGGTAACTCGTGATTTGCTGGCAAGCAATTTTGTTGTTGGAGTTTAATTTTCACAATAACTTCGCAGATAAACCACTGCTCCATAAGCAGCAATTGAAGCATCACAATATCCTAGTAAAATTATGCGTTTAAAATTATCCTTCAACAAATACCTATCGATGGAAATATTTTCGATTGTCTTTAAAGTGGATACAAAATTATTCCATTCGATGTACAATATGTGAGGAAGCGAATCATCTCAATTAATTTTCTCCAGCCAATGTTTCTGAAGGAATATTTTTGACTTTGTTATAACAGGTCCAATCAGTCCGAAAGGGTCATATAATTTGGCTATTGTAGATAAAACTTCTCTTTTGGTGTAAATAGTTTTTTCTTTTACTGAAACTTTAAAATTAAGTGAGTCTGACTTTGAATTCCACACCATTCCTAATGTTTTGGTTGTGCACTCTTCGAGCTGAGCAAATAAATGTTTTTCGAAGATTGAATATTCTATATCTAAAAGTTCACTATTATTAGAGTTCCATTTATGTAAAGTCATACCACACGTTTTAAACATTTTAATTAATTGATTTTTGAGAATTTTAGCTGTTTCAATGTTTTCACAACCAGTAACAATATCGTCCATGTAAATATCAGATAGAGTTATTTCAGCTGCCAATGGAAAATCGTCCGATTCATCTAAACATAATTGTTTAATCACTCGTGTGGCTAGAAATGGTGCCTTTTTTGTGCCATATATATAAGTTACAGTATTTAATTCATATTCTATTGGTTTTCCCAATGCTTCTTTTTCCATAATATTGTAAGTAAATTTCTTTGGGTTGGGTCAATTAAAATTTGTCTGAACATTTGTTTAATATCTGCCGTTAGAACAATTTTATGCTTTTTAAACCTCAGCATGATATTAAAAACATCTTCCTGAACTCTACCAGAAAGAAGGATATCATTCAGACTTCCACCACTTGTGGTAGGGGCAGACCCATCAAAAACCACACGAAGTTTTGTAGAGTTGTTTTGGGTTTTAAAAATGCCATGATGCGGTAAATATTAATTAATATGAGAATAACAATATTATCAGGGATTCTTTGCATATGACCAAGAGATTCATACTCCTCAAGAAATTCGCTATAAGGCTTATGCATGTATTGTGACGTCGTGAGAAGGTAGCGTAAAAAAAAACATCACAGCAAGGTTGTGGGAGTAAAAAAATATATTTTAAATTTTTTCTCCTACAGGGTAATTAGATTAAATTAGATTAAGCATTTAATTGTCTCTTTGCCCAGCCAGTATGATAGCCCCCTTTTTGACGTCGCTTTCTCCACAGCTTGTCTCCGTACAGTCCGCAAGGCGTTTTTTCTTATTCTCGTCAAGGACTCCTGGTCAGCATCACGGTCCAAAACCCCGAGATCCTCCTTTCTTCCGCTTTCAGAAAGCGACCAGCCCTCGTTCTTTCGATCTCTTTCTTTTTCTCTCTTTTCTTTCTTTTTTCTTCCCTCTTTTCGGTTTCACCAGACCTTTTAAAACATCAGGGCAGTCCATTTCCCACCCCGCATGCTTTCTCATTGGTGGGCCCATATGAGCCAATCCTTAATCTTCAACTCATTAGAGCACCATTGGCGCATAATTCGCCAATCGTCCTCTCTTCTGGTTTCTTCACAAACCTGCAGGTGTTGGACACATGCTCCGACTGCCAAGCCCTTTCGGCCCACTGTCGCCTATTTACCGCCTTTGATGACAATTCGCCATTGTATATGTAAGGTGACAGTCAGCTGCCTCGGAAGCGATCTCGTCCACCGTAGTATGGCCAGACTATTGCATTTTCATTCTAACTGGCACCAAAGTCCAGACTCTAAATAAACGATAATGAACCCCAGCTCAGGTGCACCAAAACTCAGTCTAGTTTTGTCCTGAAAGAGTCAAACTCGTTTCGAAAGGGGGACGTCACAGTATGGATCTCTATCTAATTTTTTAATTGTTTGGTTAAGTCTCTTTTGAGCTAAAATTAGAGAATTACCCAGAGTACCAGTTACCAGAGTCCTCATCGTGGACAGGCATATAAACGGTAAATTGACCGGTACAATCACGTATATGTGTGTTTCTAAAATGCATTTCACAAAATTCTTTCTCTTTGCGTAAAGGCTCATCCAGAATGATTTCCTCTGTTCCCCAAAATTTCTTTATGCAATTATCGATACTTTCCGATTCAGAAATTAAGAAACAACTACTTTTATGGTTAATTGTATTAATAGATACACTGACAATAAATCCGAAAACTGAATTAATGAAGGTTAAATTATCTGATATTACTTTTCGACCATCTTTTATAATTTGGTAGAAAAGTTAATCATGTCTATTTTTCCGGGTTCGTCAAAACTAGGGTCGGCTAATACAGAGCGATTAATATCATTAAACTTTTTAATTCTAAAATTAGGTTGGGTGGAGGGAACAAAATCTGAAATGCTAGAAACAATTAGAAAATCTAACCGGGATGTGTAAAAGGAATCCTTATTACTAAGAAAAGCATTATTTATTTTCCATTTAATGTTTATTGAATTTTCACTTAATCCGCTGACTGCGAGATATATTTTTTTCTTTTCGAGGCCAGTTTTGAAGCAAAGTGAGGGGTCATGAAATGCGATGGAGAAGCGATGTCTAGAATTACTCTACCGCGAACATTACTGTTTAAAACTGGAGACCAAATACCCATGATAGTTGTGGACAGAAAAACGAATTTATTACTACTTTTATTTAGAGAAGAGAAGGTCTGAATTGTTTGGGTTTCGCTAGGATTATTTATTACCACATCATGCATAAGAGAAGGGGGCGCCAGAAGGGGACCTGGCTGAGTGACTAACGCATTCGAAAATGATCTTTCTAAGTTGGATTGACTGTTTTCTGACCTACATAATTAATAATTGTGTTTCCCTTGGTACAATCTTACAAAGCGCAACTTTATGATTGTTATTTAAACAATTAGTGCAGAGTCCATGTTTTTTAACTATATTAAATCTTTGCAAGGGATTTATTTTTTAAAAAAAGGTGCAATCATACAAGCGATGTGTTGTTTTGCACAACAAACAATTATTATTATTATTATACTTCACCATGAAACTTTTGCCTTTGTTTGGAAATGGAGTTTTCAATTTTAATGGAGGTCCCTGAACTCCGTGCA
This sequence comes from Trichonephila clavipes, assembly GCA_019973935.1. Lineage (NCBI taxonomy): Eukaryota > Metazoa > Arthropoda > Arachnida > Araneae > Nephilidae > Trichonephila > Trichonephila clavipes. Next base: position 57,462 of record BMAU01021340.1, on the reverse strand, counting down.
AATTTTCTAATATTTGGGTTCTATTTTGCAAAAATTCCAAAAACATTTCCCATTTCGGCAATTCAGTTGAAGTTAGGCTCATTTCGTACAATTTCCGGGATTCTTTATCCAACTTTTGGATAATAATGTTTATTAAAAACTGGCGAGTGAGCTCATTACATCAGGTAATTTAACGAAACTAGATTTTGAATTGTCATTATTACAAATAGATACATTTTTATAGAAATACCATGCTTTAAGATCATGTTATTAGATCAAAGCAAAATCATAGGAAAAAATAAAATTAAATGCACCTTATAAATGAATTAATATTTGTTTAAGGATTGAGCATCAAATTCGAAATATTATTGAAGTGATAACTTCTTTAGGCATGTTTTGCCGGAGAGGGAATTTGAATGAATTTTACGCTTGTGGGTTTGTAACGCTCATTCGACATTTTTCATATTTAGTCGGAAATCGTGCTCAAGGTCGTCCCCGACATACACCCCCCTAAAAGACATGTGACCGAAGGAAGGACGTCCCCCCGCTACTCCGAAACGATATGAAACGCGGTAGTTTGTCCCCCCCTTCCCCCCAATACGCCGTAAAAGTGAAGTTCCCAAATCTTATCTATAGCATTGATCTAAGTGAGGTCCCCCCCCGTCACTTCTTTCTACGAAAATGAATGGCTGGATTCTTTCTAATCCTAGTAGAAGCATGAAAATGAAACTTGCAATATTTTTTAAAAAATAGGCACAGAGAGATAGAGAAATCCTATACAAAAATTAAACTTAAAATATAGAAAAAGGACAAATTTTTATAGAACTAAGTAAGTAGCATTATTATCATTAACAATATTGCAGTGAATTTAAGAATAAAAATCTATTTTTGTAAGCGAATCAGAATAGCAATGAACAAATAGTTCTATTAACCATATAATTACTTAAATATATTACTTTGAGTCTGAAAAGAAAATTAAAACAATTAAAAATTTAAAATAACAAAATCAAGTATGAAGGTATTAAGAAAAAGTTACATTAAATAATTTAATTACAAGAAGGCAAAATATAATTAAGAAGACTTACCTTGAGGCAGAACTGGATTTATACTTGTTCAAAACTGTCATACGATTCCAAAAGAGCTAGTATAAGCTAGAGATTATGTGATATAAATCTTCTGTTTAAATGCCTTCTTAAAGGTTTTGGCCTAGATTCCCCTCTCTTCTCAATCAGCTATCTGTCTTACTATCCCTTTGCTTAAACTAATCCATGGATAGAATTGAATATTGTTAAATTACAACCAAAATTCATAAAGCCGGATCGGCTCTTCTGAATAAATTACCCATGACTTTAATGAAGGTTTTTCAAAAGACACGAATCAAAACCTTTAGTTGATTTTTTTAAAAATCAAAATTCAATTTAATTATGCCAAACGATCCAAATGAAAACACGACGAAGAACGGAACAACGCTTGACGGAGTTTTTTTTAGATATTTAAATAATTTGTATCTAAAGTAGTGTTTCTCAAACTGTGGGGCGTGGCCCCTTGGAAGGCGTGATAATCCTACGAGGGGGGGGGCGAGTATATCGAACAATCGAAAACAAAAGAATAAAAAACAACTATTAATTTACTGAAAGGAAGCAAAACAAAATACATTCTAACGAAATAAAAAGTAAAATACACATTTACACTGATGTATTACTTATAAATGCATAAGTATTGCGCAATGTATTTCATAACTATTTTAACAGTTCTAAGTTGAGAACAAGTTTAATAATTACCAGTGACCCTATGAGCCTGTAATAAAGTTATATACAAAATTTTATACTTGTCTTGATAATTTGTACGGTTTATAATTAAAATCGAGTTATAGCTTTACGTCAAATTATATTACTGAATTCTAATGCATTGATATTGTACAACACCTTTTTATATATCGCAACCTTTTTATCACTGCGGACCGGTCAACGTTTGATAATTTATCGCGGCCCACTGAGGGTGGGACACGTTGATTGTTTATATTTTAGATTATTTTGATTTAACAATTTTAATTTAGTTACATTTAAATATGCCTTCAAAATGAAATATAGTTACACCAAAAATAAATAAAAGTGATTTAACGTGGCATATAAAGTGATTTCCGTGGAAAGTTGCGCAAATCCGAGAGAAATGCACCACTTTAAATAAAATGGCAATAGTTTAAAGTTCTTTAGGTGGCCCGGCACCATTTGATCCACGGACCGGGGGTTGCGGATCTCTGGTGCAGAGAACACATTATGGCATGAACTGTTTTCAACTTGTTAAATATCTTTTTAATTGCTTATCGCTGTAAGGGCTTCTTCAAGCTTTGCTCATTGCAAAATCATTAATGATGTCATTGTAATCAATTTCTAAAGTAATATCATTTTAAATGCAAAGCAACTTCAAACTGTTAAGCTTTTCTTTTTCCATGGTAGATCTCATTTCAGTCAGTGAAGGTAGAAATGCTTCACTCATGACTCGCCAACTGGTAGTAGTTTCGTCGTAATTTTTAATTTTATCTCTCTTTTTCCTACAATTTTTTATGCCTCCAAATATTTTGCACCCTAAACACATGCATAGCATGCCTAGGCGTAGCTGCCCTGTTCGTATGAATGTAAGGAAGGACAAGCGATTGAAACATCTACGATTAAAGAAAGGTTTTACAAGATACAGTGTTCATTACAATGAAGAATATTTGAGGGATTTTTTTTCTAGTCGTATAAATTATTTAGAGTTAATATGTGTTACTTAAAAACAATATTGGTTGATTTTCGCGTATTTTTTTTATAAATTCTGTTTAATAACATAAATTTTTCTTTCTTGAATAATTTTTATTTAGCATTTTTTGGAATAAATACAAAAATTCCGAAAATGGAGTGTTTTTTAATTTGCGTTTATACCAAAATAATTATGAAAAACCATACGATCTTTCAATGGGCAAATTTTTAATTTTCCCGTAAAATAGATGACAGTATGAGTTATACACTAAGTTTTGATCCTAGTGACGTTTCTTTCTCAGAACCAATCAGAAATTATCTGAGTCTGTCTGCAACCGAAATCTAGCCACCTATTTAATTTGTGTTCTTAAAAAATATGGCGGCAAATGAAGTTGAAAAAATGAATGAAGTTTCCGAAGAAAGTACGGGAGTTACTCCACCATTATCTCCTGTTTCGAAATGTAAGTTATTGAACTGTAGGAAGATTTTTGAAGTGGAAATCGTTGTTATAAATTTCTTTACGGCTTTAAATCAAATATTAAAATTCCATTTTACTATTTCAAGTGCATTTTATTTTACATAAAAAGAAAACCAATTCACTAACATTTTAATTTAACACTTAAAGATTGTTTGTTTTAAAAACTTTGAATAGTAAGAATTAGTGGTACTTGTGTATTGTACCACCGTTGGCAATGACCAAACTACTGACATATATTGATAGTCATTTGCTGATAGTAAAATAGTAAATTCTAAACAAAATAATGTAAAATATAAATTTAATCCTTGTAAAATGGAATTATCGGCCTTTAATGAATTAATGAAAGATTTTAATGTTATATGAATTAATAATTATATCATTTTTAAAAGAACAGACTTATATTTTCTGTTAAAATTTTTATTCCTCCAAGGAAAAAATAAGCTATTTTTAGGTACCCAAGATGTGTGTGTGCAATACTGCTAGTTAAATTCCTGATTTTTGTGCATCTTTTTTCATATGAAATAGAAAATTTAGAATATAATCAAATTTCAAATGTAGAGAGTTTTAACTATGCTCAAGAAAATTGTACTCCAAGACAGTAATCTTAAAAAAAAGAAGAAAAAAATTAAAAGAACTATCTAAGTAGCGTATAGCAATATGTTCAATCTTTTTGGAATGAGTACAGATATCTTGGTTATCAAAGTAAGCATGTCGTCAGGATGAAATTATTACCTCAGCATGCAATCTAATAAACCTCACCAAGTCAAAGGGCAGACTAATTTGCTTTCCAATCCTAAAATTTTGTAGAATTTAGAGCTTCAGAAAATAAATTTGTATGTGTATTAATTTCTTGTCTTATCGACTGTAATCTTTCAAAGTTACCTACTTATATCTCGAATTTAAATTATATTAATGTGGTTTTAAAAAATATATATATTGGACATATTGAAGAATGAACATAGAAATGTTTGTAAGCAGTTTTTCTTGAAAATTTCAGATTTTCTCATCGTATCTGGTTCTCTAGGTACTAAATACTTTTTTTTTCTTATTAGTTTCAGATGATTTAAACATGGATTTATTAAGTAGGGAAGAGCTGGATAGATCATCACCTGAACTATGGCCTGAACAGAGTGAGACTGTTAAATCTTATTAATTTCATTTTAAGTGTGAATTGCCTTCCTAATATTCATTTATATCTATTAAAAAAAAGCATAATTTTTTTTAAAAATTCGAATTAAAAGTTTTAGTTTGCGTTGTCAAAATTGTGTTCTAACATTGATAGAAATGTTCATCTTATAACATGTGTGCAGAGGTATTTTTATTTAATTTAAATATTTTTTATACAGGTAGATATAATCCCGAGTTTTGTTGTAAAAGTCAGCTTTCCTGTAATTTTTTAATGTCATTTTTCTTGCATATTTAAAAAAAATGATTGTAATCATTACTGACGTATCATCTTTTGGCCATAATTTTGTAAAATCGTAGTTCAATTCAAACCTTTAATCGACAAGGAAGGGAAATTATGCCAGATTGCACCAACAACTCTCTGTTCATTATGATGATAATTATTCATCAAATTGGCTACAATAATGTACAGTAAAATAAAATCCAAGTATAATTTCTTGTAAAATTTGATCATATGAAAACATTTTAAGGTACTTGCATACTATTGCAACAATGCCAATGATCAAGATAACTCGGCAAATTGGCTACCCTGACTTCGTATGTGTCATACGTGCTCAATTGGCAACCATGTGCTTTGTTTCATATAATGTCGCCAATACGGTTGCAATAACACTTAAGTACCCATTTTAATACTTCAGTTTTAGTTCACTGCTAATTTGAAATAAAATTTTTAAATGTTTCTATATTATGTAATATAGTGAAAATCGTGATTTCATGTTAAAGGATACTGCAAAAAAAAATGTATATCAACAAAATTAAATCTGAGTTTATTTTATTTATAATATGTATGTATGTATAGATTTAATTAAAATAAAAGAAGCAAAAAAAATTCACAAGAACTTAAATAAATTTAATACAAAATTTTCAGTTTTTTTTTGAAAATATAACAATTATTGAATTTTTGGAAAATAGTCTGATATTTTTCTTTGCATTGTCATATTTTCAGCAACAAATTGGTTGATATCGTCCATTTTTCTATTCGTTTCAACATTTGAATGTGTATCTAAATTACTCCACACACTTTTTAGGATGCTCCTAATTTCGGATGATGTGGAAACAGGAGCAAATTTTTTGAGTTTTGAACAAACTTCAAAATGTCTGTCTGCCATAATTGGGGCTGTACACACATCATCTACTGCTACAAATTCTTCAGATGATGAACCTGCATGGCTGGTGTTTTCTATATTTTGTTCATTCCCAGAAGAAAAATCTTTTTGTGCTAAGAGAGAAAAAAATGCATGAAAATGCATAGTGATTTGTCAGGACTGTTGTATTATATTGTGTTAGCCAATATTTTTGTGTTCAACATATTTCACTGTATTTTATTACTCTGGGAATGTTAAAAAACAGGTGTACTTCTGCAGATTTTTCAAAAATTGCTGAATCAATTAATGTAAAATTTTGTATGAAAATACTTTAAAATATTATTCAAAAAATTAATGGTATTCCCTTAAAATCAGGATTTATGCTCTTTGGAAGCATGATAGCCAAAAAGAAAAGAAAAAAGGATATAACAAGCTGGCCCTTATAAAGAATTTAACATGAAGTATGATTGCTGCTCCTGAAAGCAATGTAGCTTTTGCAACAAATTCTTATGCTGCTTATGAGGTCTTCAGACAATAAATCCTACTGCTGCACTTGGGCACCTCTTAGCTCTGAGAGAAGACTGGCGAGCTACAATTGCTTTAGCATCCCAGACATGCTCTATGGCAAAGGTTCCCAAACTTTTTTGCCTCATAGACCCTTTGACAGGTTTTTTGGTTTGGGGTAGACCCCTACTTACCTATATTAAATTTTTAATTAAATATTAAATTTTTGAAAATTTATCAACTTATATGGGTTTTCGACAGTAGGTACAAAGCTACTTACTTTAAAAGATTTAGATTTTTAACTGTAGTGAACTATGTTGTTTAAAACTTAAGAGAACACATGTTGGTTAATTACTTTTTAATTAAACTTTACTTTAAGATCTTCATTAGTGCCTAATTCTTGTAATCTGACATCTTTTTTTTTTTCAAAGTGACCATATGAATTCATTGCCTATTGTGGTATTATGATAGTCAAAACATTATCAAACCTAGTTTCAAAATCTAAAAAAAAAGGATTTTTAAATGTTGAACGTAGGTTAAAACATCTTTTTCTGGGCAGATTGTCTGTGACAGTTGAGAAACTGGGAAAATTTGCGGCGTCCAAAATTATACTCCTTTAGTTTAATTCTGGCAAGAAAGACTGAAATGCGGTCCTTCTTTAATAAAATTTATGCTGTCACCTTGTAACAGCAAATTAGCCTCATTAAATTTAGTAAATAAATCTGTTATATAGGTATGTGTGGCTGGTTTCCACTTGATTAAATTTCCTTTTAAAATTAAAATCATGATCTGGTTCAATGAGAGCCCCTTTCGTAGACCCCCATTTATACCTCATGGACCCCCAAATTATTTTTTCGCAGACATGGACCCTTTTCAGTTCATCATAGACCCCTGGGGGTCTATATAGACCACTTTGGGAATCACTGCACTATGGAATTCATTTCAGAAGATCTAGCTGACCACCCTATCCTCTGATATATATCTTTAGTCTTGACTTGATCGTTGGCCAGCAGAGCCCTGTGTTGATGAGTGTTAATGAATAAAGATTAACAAGGTGCCACCTGTTCTTCTAAAAAGCTTTCTAATCTCATTTCAGTCCCTTGCCTCCAAATAGTCAAGGTGGTTTCATGAATATAGCTTTGTGCACCCATTCAACATATCAGCTCAGAATATAACACCATAAATTTCATGATGTTGGAGGAATGAAATTAGGTCTCCAATTCTCTCCATGTATGAATACAGCAAGAATTGGTGTTCAGATGATGTAAATATGATGTAAAAAAACTCTTGACTCTCAATCAAGAGAACACAGGTCTATTCCTCCTGTGTCTAAAGAGGATGTTATTTGCACCATGTCAGGCAAGCTCTCTTGGGATTTGGAGGAAGGGGAATGCAGACCATTAATTGATCTAGCATAAAGCCCTGCCTTATTAAACATTCAATATATAGTATACCTCAAAATAAAGGTATCAGAAGCTGCAAAATGTTAAAAACTGCAATTCAGAATACATTGAACATCTTGCAACCTCTACTTGGGATTGACCTGCCTTCAATTTTGCAACTTCTCCATCATTAGCCATCATCAAAACATCTCTTTATTGTTGTTTATGAAAGTTTCAAAAATAATCATTGGCTTTATGAAACATGAGCAATACAATCACATAGAGCAGTCTCTTCAGTTATTGTAATTTGTGTAAAAGTAAGAGGTCAGGTTTGGTTGGTTAATTAAGGAAAACATCTTTTTGTTATGTATACACCAAATTTCATTAAAAACTATTCAATAGTTTTTGTCAAATCCACAAAAATGTGTTTGTTTCTTAACTTCTGCATACCAGTATTCAGTAAATGAAGGCTTCATTATTATTTTTGAATATTTATTTATGCAGCAGATTACTTCAATTCAACCCCAATTTTTCTTTTTTAGTTCCAGGAGTCTCAAAATTTGCATCATTGACTATGGTGAGTTTGGTTAAAAAATTAGCATTTTTAAAATCTAAAACATTTATAACTTAATTTTTAGATTTTTTTTTACAGTAATTTCAAACAAAATTTTTAGATTTTTTTAGAGTAATTTTAAATAAAATTTTAATTTGCTTTTGTTATAACTTTACCAGTTGTTTAGTATTAAGTGTATCAGCATTTAATGTCCATCTATTTGTATTTTGCAACTACCCAAATGGCCTTGCAACATTACAGCATATTTTAAATACACTAGGATTGTGTGTAAAACATTGAGAGAAATTACTGTTATTGTATTAAAAAAAACTATTTTTTTAAAACAAAAATGAAACCTAGGTTATAGAAAAGAACAGAAGAAATACTTTTAGCTTGTTAAAAAAAGTTTTCTGTATTAAATCTCCTGAAGACAGTAATTAAAATTAGCAGATACAAATGTAACTAAATCACTCATTTAATTTGATTGCATTGCTAGCTTTTATAAAAATATAAATATGCTATAATTAAGTAATTTGAATTTAACTGAATTTTGAGGGGATTTTTAATATTTGTGTGTGTGTGTTTTGGAGTTAAAACATAAACTATGTAGTGTTCAAATACTTTATAAAGATTTTTAAAATTGACTACATTTTTTATTATCTATAGTTTACTTTGCACACATGTACATTCATATAAAAAAATATTAAAATATTTTTTTATGAGATAAGAACTGATATGCTTGAAAAAATATTTTTCATAGTTAATGACTAATTATGGAATTTAGTAAGAAATGTTGGGTATAAAAATGAGGATGTAATGTCATATCCTTCCTTCCTCAGTGTCACGGCAGCCCAGGGTAGGCCTTGGCCTTCTCAAGAAGTCTTTTCCAGGCCAGCCTTCTTCCTGCTAGTGTTCTTCAGTTCCTAATTCTCAAAACTAGGAGATCTTTTTCTAGACCATGAATCCTTCTAAGATTTGGCCTACCCTTTCTTTGTGGGCCAATTGGTTGAACATTAAATATTTTTTTTAGTGGTGCAGTCTATGCTCATTCTGACAACGTGACCTGCCCATTTAATTTTATTTTGATGAAGTTAACAATGTCAGATTCTTTATATGATTGATAGAGCTCAAAATTTGATCTTTGCCTGTTCCATTTTCCTGATTCCTCCAAAAATGATTCTTAAAATCTTCCTTTCGTAGATACTTATCATGTTCTCATCTGCTCGAGACATGGACCAAATTTCACATGCATAAGTTAATATTGATCCTAAAAGACCTTTATGCCATAGAACCTTTCTTTTTCTTTTGATTAAATTTGATTTCATATATTTTCGTGTTTCATTAAGATATCTATTAGCCATATTAATTCTTTTTTGGATTTCAGTAGTACAATCGTTTCTATTGTTAATTTCTGAACCTAAATAAGTGAAGCTGTCAACAACTTCAAAACTGTACTCTTCAATTTTAAAATGGGAATCGTTAAAACATAATTTAGTGCAAGGCATGTACTGTACTTGGTCTTATTCTCATTGATTTTCAGTCCCATCCTGAGGGCCTTTTTCTCTAAAGATAAGAAGGCCTGTCTTAGTGCTGTGGTGTTCGAGCGATGATATCTATGTCATCGGCAAAAGCAAACAACTGTATCGATTTATTAAAGATATTTCCTCTGGCATTGATATTGGAAACTCTTACAACTTTTTCTGTAATGCTAGATTAATGTCATGTAATAAATATATATTTAAGTATCATTTAGTCATAGCATTGAGTTATATAAAGTATTTAACTTTAAACTATACAAGTTTGTATTCAAAATTTCTGTATACTGAGTCAAATTTTTTTTTTTAATGTAAGAGGCAGTGGTGTACTTTAAATAAATTTTTAATTATAAAAAATTATATATTTTTATGGCAGATTTGTGATAAATAGCAAAATTACACTTTTACAGTGTGATTGCATAATTTAGAGACTTCTAACTATCCCTAAATTTTGGTGTATTTCTTTAAATTTCAAGTCCAGTGAAATATAATATCCTACATGATTGAACTTAATATCCAGAAAAATTAAATAGACTGAAGTCTAAGAATTTATCTATAATAATATTCGTCAAACATATTTACCGCTTTTAACTTAAAAAACATGACAAAAGTAGACTTCTATAGTTGAATGTAATATATTAACTATAAATAAGGAAATTTACATGCAACTGGAATAAAATCTGACCTATATGTATACTTATCAACATAAGTGACTGATAAACTAATGATCTCCCCTCTTACAAGTCTTATCATTTCTCCTCTAGCCTAGCAAACTTGTGTTGAAGAACTAGAATATACAATTTATTTCAAGTTGTACCAATTTGTGTAACTTTAAATTAATGAACATGGAACTTACTGAAAGAACAATGAATGGAACAGAATAAAATCATACAAAATGACATGAGTTAATACAATTAACAAATTAAACATGCATAATTATAGTAATGATTTTTTATAGCAATGTTGTATGAAATTTTACCATATTTTTTTATTCATTAAATATAATTTCCTTTTACAATGAATACCTTACTTTTTATTATGGTTTTTATACATAGATTTTCATAAATGAAATTTATATTTAGCTCTTTGTATTAAATATCAGTGTTATAATTCATAGAATCATCAAGAACCTAAGCCTTCTCAACAGCCTGAGTGGTTAAAAAATTTGGATCATGAGGATATCAGTGTTTTGCATGGTAGTTAAATTTATTATCTCTTAATGGATTTTCTTTTGTTAAATAATTTATTTATTTTCCATTTATAAAAGTAGTATTCTAATATATTTTGTTAACACATATTTTCCCCTTTTAATTTCTTGAAATTAAATTTTATCCTTAGCGGACTTCTAAATCTTTCATATTTCACTTTCTCCTAAATCTTTCATTTTTATTCATCTATTAATTATTAATGTAGTTAAAGTTAAAATTCATTTTGTTTTCATATTTTCTGAACTTGTTTTTTTTTAGTTATTAAATTTAATAGATTGATGATAAATTGTAACTTCACAATTTATAAAGATACATGTTTCTTGTTTTTGATAATTCTTCTCATTTTTAGTTGTTGTCTATTGTTTAATTTGTTACACATTCTATTATTGATAATAGAGTGATTTTGATACAAAAGTAACCTATATTAAGTTTTCAACACATTAATCACCATAGATAAAATATCTTGTTCTTTACATTATTGCAACTTACTTATTAACTTGTCATCATTATGTCATTGCACCATCTGAAAAGAGCTAATATTTTATCTTGAAATATAATGAAATAAAATATATTCTGCTGTAAGTACTTCATTTGTATTTTTTTTTAAAAAAAAGGAATGAAAAACTTTAATTAAACAAAATATTTCTTTTCATGCATTAAATTACAATTTTAGGTTTTGGGAGCTTGACTGCTGCAGCTTTATTAGAGAAAGTGAGAGATCTTCAAAACTTAGCTTATCAGCTTGGTTTAGAAGAAGGTATGTGTTCTTATATGCATTAATCTGAATACGATTTGTTTTATCTACTTCATATAATGGGATGAATTTATATATATATATACCAGGTGTTTCTAAAAGAATATCGGAGTTTTAACGCTTTATAGTATTTATCACAAAAGTTACAAGTATAATTCATACATTGAATGAAAGAGTAACTGAAACAGTTTTACCTACAAGTTTACAAATGTTTAATGTGAGCCCCATTTGTCACATGGCACAAATCAAGTCGATAGGCGAGTTCATCCCAAACTTTTTTCTCTGTGTCTGAGGAAATTCTTGCAACATCTGCTTCCATCTTGTGTCTTAAGTTTGAAAGGTCAGCTGGTTAGTGGAGGAACATACACACAATCCTTTATGAACCCCCACGGATAAAAGTCAGATTGGGTGAAAGTGGAGGCCATGTGATACAAGCTTTATCGGGAGGCTCTTTGTGGCCAATCCATTGGTTGGGTACAGTGATATTTAACCAATCGCATACTGAGAGATGCCAGTGAGGCGGTGCACCATCTTACTGCCAAATGAAGTTATTTGGTTCACTTTCTTCCAATTGAGAAAATAGCCATAGTTGTAGAGCATCAAGATTGGCAGAACTAGTTATAGCCTTGGTCGTCTTGTACTTTTCCCTTTACAAAGACAGCCAGTTGTTTCAAACTGATGATACTATCTAAAAATGTTATCATCATTTGGAGGTTGACAACCGAACTTAATACGACCGCTTGTTGCTCAGTAGTAGCAAATACTGTCTTTGCAAACTGGAAAACACAAAACACTTTCTGTTTACTAGTTGCCATTTTTCTACTAACACATTGATCGACAAGAGAGGGGGGAAATTAGCATACGTTTCACACACACACATGCCAGCAAACAAAACTGTTCCAGTTGCTCTCTCATTCAGTGTATGAGTCATACTAATATTTTATATGTAATGAATACTAAAAAGGGTTAAAGTTCCAATATTCTTTTAGAAACACCTGGTATATATATGTATATATATGATTTAAAATCTTTCAATTCATTAACAATATTCTTAATCCAATAATATGCACTAGTTTTTAATCAAGGATTTTACAGATTTTATCTTGTTTCACTCCTCATATGTATCTATTATCATGGAAAAATTCTTTAAAAAGCCTATTCAATTTTAAAATGTCTATTGAAGAAACATTTTATAAGCAATCAGTAATCATTACTGTTATGTAATGCATATATATTTTTATTTGAAGAAAGATTGTCTACAAAATACTCCAATGACAAATATAAGTTTCAGTGATCCTATTAAAGTCAGGTTGTGATTTATCTCAGCATCTTAATTAATAAAAAAAATCTCAATGCAAAATTGCTATTTTACAGAATTAAGTTAAAGCCATTTTAAAGTGATAAGTATACTTGAACCTAAGTTATTGCTAAGTTAAGCAGGAGAGAATTTTGGGAGAGAGAAATTAAGAAAGCATCTATTTTGATCAATCTCTCTCAAGGCAACCAACATAAATTTGGAAAAGGGATGCTACAGCATGTATTTAATTGGTAAACAGATATCAGTTGAAGATTTTTTTTTTTTTCTTCTCAAGCAAAGATATTGACTGCAAACCTTTGAAAAATTAAAATGAAAGATCTTTCAATACATTTGAAACTGATATGCCAAACACATTTCTAAGAAATCTTCTTAAACTGATGTAAACCATTTTTAATTATTAGAGTTGGATGAAAGAGAAAATTTTAAGAGACTTGAAAGTGAGAATTTTGATTGTTCTTGGTACCATTTATTAACAAGCCAAGCAACTGATTTCAAGTAGAAATTTTTTATGCTGTGAAAGTTGATTCCAAGACAATTCAGTGACAATTTGGTGTGCTATCTACTATACTACTCAGATTCAGCTCTAATTTCTCTAACCTAAATTAGAGCTGAATCTGAGTCGTATTTGAGAGAAAAGTATTAAAAGTTAAAAAAAAATGTCGCACAAATAATCAACTAGAAACTACTTTTAAAGGCAAAATAATTTAATATATCCCCTCAGATTTGCACTAAAATTAAAGTTTTCCTCAGCTTTTTGAATTAAATGTATGATCCAAGATTACTCATGATTTCTCTTATGAACTTTGAATCAAGTTATGTGGTAGTACTTTCAATAACCCATTTGGAATCTGGGATATTTTGCTGGTTTCTCTATGAATTCTAAAAATAAATAAGTTTTAAGGTCATAACTTTTTTTGGACTAACAAAAAATCATTTGCTATTATTCTTGACTGTTTTCTTAACAGTCATTCTTCACATTTTAAAATTACAGATTTCGAGATAGAAGTAAACGCCATATGATTGGTCTGATAATTTGATAGAGCAGAAGCTTGTGTTGAATCATTAACTTACTCTTGTTAGGAATTAAGCTGTTAAATTTCTTTCATTTCATCTGCCTTCTAAACAACTGATTAGTTGTGGTTGAATTAAATGAATTTTGAGTCAGAAATCAATCAGAGGTAATTTTTAGCCAACCGATCTTCTAGGATACAGTTGATAATGGTGACTGCAGGTAAGTTTTCGAAATATCAGTAACTTACCAATAAAAAATGTAACATGTTTAGATGGGTTTACTTTTAATTCTTGCATTCATTATGTGTATATTTATTAAACCATCATTAATTTGGGTATCCATGTAAAGATAATTCATAATAATAAAACTGAGTTAGGAGTGCAAGTCTGTAGGGTATGTAGTTTTATACCATTACTAGTGGCAAGTTTGATCCGGTGTAAGTGAAAAGGAGCCTGTACCATCACTTTTTAATAAGCCTCCCCCTCCCCAATCTAACATATGCATTTATTTAAACTTGCTTGTGCAATTATTTACCATTTTCCAATGTCTTATTTCAGAACTTCTTGTTCTTTTTTACTATAGAATGTTCTACTGTAACTTAGCTCATTTTATAGGTTATTTTGTTTAATTTGAACTTTCATCAATGCAGATGACCTAGAGCTCCAATTAGTCTGGATGAAATTCTAATATGTGCTTTTATTATTTTATTCTAAAAGATCCGTAGTTGTCAATGTCTGATTTGTGGCAACTGAAGTTAGTAAAATGAACTCTTTTCTGCAGTTTTTTGATGATTTTTTTTGTGAGGTTACTTAAAAAAAAACAGCCATGGCTTTTTTTAAGTACAATATTCAGTGGCGTAACGGAGAACATTTGGGCCCCCAAGTTAGATTTTACAAAAGGTAGATATTCGGTGGCAGTTAGGCTTCTGGCCCATAGAACCCTACCCCCACAATGCGGGAGTGTATGTTACGCCACTGATAATATTTCATGATTAGAAAATTATTGCCCCTTTATATTGATGTTATATTGCATTATCTCATGTATTTGATTCTTTTTTTCTAGCTAAGGAAATGACTCGAGGACGGTTTCTGGGTATATTGCCTAAGAGGAAGGACATAAGATAATTATAATGTGTATATTATATATATATATATATATTGCTATGTATATTCCTTTTTTGTTTTATACCTCTGTATATTATGAATTTTAAAACTAAAGGGTTATGTATATATTTTAAATGTGATTACTGTTTAGCAATTATTCTGCTTTTACATAAATATATGTTCAATTGACATTATATGAGTGTAAAATAAATTCATATTTGCGTATTCAATTTATTTTTGTAATTTTCTTATAAAAAAAATTTTTTTTAGTACAATAATTTTCTTGTATACTTTACTTTTCATGGTTACTAGATCTCTAGTGGTATATACTAGTTGAGATGTGATAATTTCAAGACTTTCTAACTTCAGAGTATTATATGATATAAGTAAACATGTATTTTTCACTCTAAAATTTCATCTTATTGTAGCATTGTTTAAAAATATTAGTAAGAACAGTCACCAAACTCAAATGCTTTGTATTATTAATTGTTGTGCAAATGCATTTTTAGGTTATTAAGAATTATGAGCTTTCAACAACAACAACAAAATAGATGATGGCCAGTTTCTTTTAAAATGCTGTACATTAACTTGCAATCTGTTGATTAGTTGGAAGGCAAAATACTCTTTAAATCAAAGTGGCATGTGTTTGGCTTGCCTGTGTAGAATTCCGTTCCATCTTAATGTAATTGCGATGCTTTTAGACTTAACTGAAATTTTCATTAACTGTCATTTTTTTGGTGAAAAAGTTGTAGTCATGTTTCCATTAAAAAAGTTATTATTATTGAATTATCTAAATTCGCTTTGGAACTATTTTACTTTATAAATTACCATTTTTCACTTTTGCTCCATCTTAGAAGGTGAAACAATCTTATATTATAGTTTAAAACAGTGTTCAGTTTATTAGCTTTTCTGCACCACACTGAAGGAAACAAGTACAATAAAATCTGGCGTATGAACACGCACCTATACTTTGAAGCCGATTTTTAAAAAATTTTAGGTACATTCGCCGTGTAACGCACCCCTCCTTTTTTTATGAAGAAACCTGAAAAATTATTTATGCTGTTATGTCTTTAAGTCATTTATTCGAGGTTTTACCCCGGACATTTGAAAAAATAGTATACTTCTAAAACTACAACACTTTTAGTTCATAAGGCAAGTAATTTCTTTTAGTATTTCTATACATGCAGAAGTAAATTTATTTTTATGTTCATCTCTTTTGTAATTTTTAAAGGCATCGTTTTTATACCCAGCGTATAACGCACACCCTTAACTTTCGGACTTATTTTTTGTGTTAAAAGTGCACGTTATACACTAGATTTTATGTTAATTTTATTTCATAAAAATTATTATATTCCAAAAAAATTATTTATATATTTACATTGAAAATATAGTTAATGAACAATAAAAAAGTAGTAAAATATAAGGTTTGTTTATTTCAGTGATTTAAAGTTCATTGATTCATTTCTTTCATAAAATTTTTTTTAAATAAACACAGGATCATGTAATCAGATGTTTGGCATTGTTTTTATACTTAAATATTGGGTTAAATAGAAATAATTACAATTATCAAATAAATCTAGATGCTAATTGGATATTTTAGTTTTTGCTTCTGTTTAGGCTTTATCCTTGAAAATATAGTTGTTTATAAATAACTGATATAAATAAAACATGAATGATGTATGAATAAATTTTTCATAGGGAGAATTTGTTGTATGAATGTCCAATGGAGAGACAGGATTACTTTTTTTTAAAAAAAAAGTTAAATGACAGATTGTAGCTTTGTGTTGAATTTGAAAACTGGTAGGTAATAATCCATTGTTAATTTACAATGGAATCTCTAATGCATTGGATACTTAATGGTTTTTCTGGAAAACTTTAATATCAAATCAATATGCTAGTACTTTAATACATTTTACAAACAATATGCTGAAATGCAAAATTTTGTTTCCTTTAATTTGAGATTAACAAAGTTTTATTTCGAACATCATTATATTGTGAAACATATTACTCTCATTTCCTTTTCAATTTGAAGACCTATGTTTAACTCGGTTAAATCGGCAATGTTTCCTGATCATGGCAAGCGTCGCTTTCCATTGACAAGTTCTGGTGTAGATTTTGTTTTGGATTCTATATATACAATTTGATTTTGTTATATAAAATATATACAACATTTTATTCTGGTTTGATCATTATTTTTTAATACTAAACAATTAATCTTCAGCATGTAAGAATTGAAAGAATTCCTGGTGATTCAATCGATTGACCCTTGAAAGAGATTTACAACCTTGTTGATAATTTAAGTGCTATCCGTCTTTTAAAGCTTTTGCACATAAATTTTGAATTGTTATGATAAAAATGGAATTTTATGGGTCTTTCATTGCTAAAAAAGTTGTTAAATTTACAAATTAGTAGCTTATGTTTGTAGTTTGGTGGGGTGGGAGCACTTAGTTCTTCCAAACCTTCATCTCCATTCAGGACATTTTGGATGACGTTAAAATGCTTCCAAATCGCCCTTTTAAAAAAATATTTAAAATTTAAAAAATAACTAAAGTATAAAGAGAAGTAGCTTTGATATGAATAAATTTACAAATAAAATAAAGATAATTTATGAAAAAAAAGAAATCTTGACTTTTAAAAGATTTTATTTTTATTCCATGATGGTAGTGGGAAAAGCGATGCCTAGCCAATGCGGTTGCACCAAAGGAGTTTGTGTTAAAGAGAGAAAATATATAGATGTGTGTGTGTGTGTGTAAAAAGTTAAAATGAGAGAGTTGGTATCAAGTGGAGCTTCTGTGGAGGGCTGATCAGAGAGGTCAGCAATTTTTGCATTTAATTTTGGGTGAGAAGCTCGACCAATCATTGAGTAGTAAATAGAGATAATTTAAGAATTAAAAGATAAAGAATATAAATAAAAGAAAACTCACACACATATTTAGGAATTAAATAAAAGCAGGACCAATTAGGACTGATCTGTATCTTTGAAAATTATAATCAGGAGTATATTTTTTGATGCCAACAATCGATTTATTATCAGAGTTGTCTATTTTATTAAAGAAGTTGGTAGCATTTCTCCTGATCGATTGTCTAATAGTGGGTATTTTACTTGCAGCTCTGAGGTCTATACATACCTCATAAACCAGCAAGCATTAAGAATTTGCCTGACAATTAAACTTTGAGCATTTTCTAAATAATTAATATGATTCTTTGCTGCATGTCCTGAAACAGGTTAAGCGTAGTTCAGGGTCATTGAGTAGATAAACATTTTGTTTCAATTACTTAATTTGTATTTTCTGGAAATTAAGGGGTACAGTTGATGTGCAGCTTTTAAAAAATTTTCTCCAATAAAAGCTACATGCTATTTAAAAGTGAGAGTTTTATCCAAGATAATTCCTAGGTATTTAGCTTGATTAGACCAGGGGATTCTATTTTCTCTGATGTAGATGTCTGGTTCTTTTTTGTATCTAGCCAAAAAAAATGGCTTCTGTTTTTGAAGTATTGATGGCTATTTTTCTGTTGGTAAATCAGTGGTCAAGTTGTGATGGATATCGTGTGATTATATTTGAGATGAAGGCTGATTCTGTTTGTGTTGACAAAGTATTGCCGTGTTGTCAGCATACATGCAAATTTCAGTGTTAGTGGCGGGAATGTCATTGACATAGATGTTGAAGAGAATAGCTTATCTATTAATGACCATGTTAAAATTGTATTTGTTATAATATTAATGATATATTTAGTTTGTATGTTTACAATATTTTTGGTCACTTTGGATAAATTTAAGGTAGATTGCAAGTTATGCATATTAGTATATATAATGTATGTTCTTTAAACGGGTAATAGCAAAGCAATCCTTGTATATTGTGTATTAAAATTATGAGATTACTAGTGAATTACTGAAGAGCTGCAGTAGCCCAGTGGTCAAGGTATCGGATCGTGGCAGGCATGTCATGAGTTCGAGCCCAATACCAGTAAAGACCCGCCGTGTAGGGCAGCAATGCTCTTTAAATCTGTCGAGAGCTGAAACGTCCTCCCGTTGGTGTGGTGTGGTTGTTAGGAGAGGGGGTGCCAGCTCAGGTGTCGTCCACGTCACTTGACCATGGTTAAAAATTCCGTGGTCCGTCGCCAAAAGCCCTCCTGTAGCTGAACAGTGCGACATTAATATTCACTCATTCATGAATTAGTGAATTTCTAAAGAAAATATAATATGGAATTTTTTACATTTGTATTTAAAATAATGAAACACTTTCTTTACTTATTGAAACTTTAAAAATTCGATTTTATTTAAATATACTTACTTTCTCCTAAAAATTAAATAAGATGTCTGTTCGGAAGTTATGACTATATATATACCTGAAAAAATTTCCATGTTATACATCACGTCAGAATTGTTATAAAACAGATGCATATTAATAGTTCATGAAACCATTACGAGGTGCAGGTTTTGATTGTGTTATCCACAGTTCATTTGCAAATGCAGCAGGGTAAAAAGTTATCTTAGTACAAAGTGAAAAAAAAATTCGTAAGGGTGCTGATAAATCTAAATAAAATGAAATAATGTAAGAAAAAGATTTTAACTGCATTGTGGATGACTAACAAAGTTTTTGACTATCAACCAATAAATGATCTTTTAACTCATGAAATTTTGAAACGTTTTAGCAAAAATACTTTCATATATTAGTCTGAAAATGTCTTAAATCTATTACTAACACAAAAGTTGTCATCAAGAACAGGAACTGAAATGGGCTAAAAATGTCATTTCACATGACAGGAAACATTTTTTGATGAAAATAATTAAACCTGTCCCCCCTCAATTGTTTTAATACTTGCAAAAACATGAAAAACTTGTTAAATTTCCCTATTTGAAATGTTGGTATCTGAAGTAAAATCTCAGAATTATACGTACTTAGTGCAAATTTTTGAAGTTTGCACTAGCAACTGCCCAACTTGAAATCTTCCTCTAAACTTTTCTAAAATTTCTCTGGAGCAGATGTCAAAAAATTTGCTTGTATTTTACGTAAGAATATTATGAATATTTTATGTGCTGTGTATATTTTTAGGTTGATTGTTAATTTAGGTGAAAACCTTTTTTTTATCCTGATTGATTAATTCATTAATTGCTTATTAATGTTGCTGCTTGGGTGGGCTGTTGCTGACGAACTTTGTTATGTAGAATTGTAGCCAAATGGCAACACTATACTTTCCAAACTTCAATACTACATCTATTTTGAGAAATTTCTCTTTATCCTAATGAATATCAGCAACTTGAATATGAAGTTTATCATTTTAAATGAAAATTAATTTCGCTCAAATTAATTTCAGTTAGCACTTAAATCTTACTTTTACATATTTAATTCTTGATTAGAATAAATAAAGTATACAGAGTCTGAAGTTTCAGGAGATAAAAGACTGGTAAAGTTTAAAATTCTAACAAATAGTTCATGTTCGAATTTCTTATACATTAAAGGGAAAAAATCAAATGGAACGTTAATAAATAATAATTTATAATAGTTCTAAAAATAGTATTCATAAGGATTTCAATTTCAAATGAGTTTTCTTTATCATTTATATTAAAATGTACCTTATTCATTATATTATGAGAAATTTGAGTTTGTTCACTTCTCTGCCGAAAGGGTATTGTGGCTAGTAATAGTGTTTGTAAGCCATAAGGGTACTCTTCAATGTTTTAATGATTGAAGTAACCGCCCAGCCAGTATGGTGGTTATGACCCTCGGTTAATAACCAAGTGGGTTCAGGTTCGAATCCCGAGTAAGGCATGGTTGTATCTTCCGGAAAAGAAGTCGGACTTTCGCCTGTAATAAATTCCCGTCCCGAATAGAAAGCAGCACATCCCTTCTGTTATATGCTAGGATCATTTGTAATAAATGTCTATATTCTTCTCTGTTTGTATTGCATGTTTTTGTTCTTCCACTCGTATTTCATATGTATCCCAGTATAAAAAAACATGACAACAATAGAAGTGGCAACAAAAATCCAAAAGATTCTGAGGGTGTTCATACACATCTAACGACAAACCTTTAAAATGTTCTTCCCAGTCTCTATAAGGACGATGTAGCTAAGCAACATTAAAGTCAACCGTTTCTTTTGCCCCACCTGAAATTGAGGTTTGTGTGAATTTTTAATTTATGTTGTAATTTTATTCGCGTGTGTTTTTAGTTTCACGTTATAAAAAAAAATCTGCTTATAATCTCTTGCAAGTTCCTGGAATAAATGTCAATTGCTTCGGGAAGTTCTGTCAGTTAATTGTGTGGAGTTTTCCTGTATTTGAAAGACGATCGACTATGTAACAATATTGTGATATTATTTGTATTACAAAGGTCTACCCTAGAGATTACCCCTCGGCGCTTTCGTCTACGTGTTTTTTAGAATGTTAACACCTTCCTCCTAATAAAAGATCTATATACGCTAAAGGTAGCCCTGACAATGGGCTTCAGTGAACAACTTATTGCTTCTTAAGTTTCTCGAATGATAATGTTTGTGGTGCATCAACCTATGTGAGAAACTTGTTACTGTATAGATCTCCAGTCACTAAATATTTAAAATATACAATAGCAATGAGAAGGGCCCCAATAAAAATTTGTCATCAGAATTTTTATTGCAGCCATATAATTTAATTGTTTTTACATGATATTTCAATGAAAGTATGCTTTAATTATTAGATTATCCAATATAACTGGGTGAAAATAGCATTTCATAAGAAAAATACCATTGCAATTTAATATTACAAAGTGTAATGCATATATTATTAAAAATATTACTAATTTTGGATACAGTGGACTCTTTATAATAACTTGTAAGTTAGCATTAAAATTCTGTTTAAAAAAACAACCATTATGCAATAAAAATAAGTATATGTAAATATAGTGATACCTATTTTTGACGTTTTTTTCCTTCATAACATCTTAAAAGATTTCAAAGTGTTTATATCATATTAAAGAAAGCAATTCATTATAAAAAGCAGGGTTCATAAATATTTATATTTTTTTTAGTATTGGCTATAATTTCAATTATTAGCAAATTAATTTTTCAAATTTGAGTAAACAATTAGCTTGGTATTTAATAAATCTTAAAAAGTAAAGTTTACTAAACTTGTGTTTTAAATTTGATTTCTTTCTCAAAATGATGCATTTGTGTGTGAATCTTTGTTGCTTGACTTAAAAATCTAATTTTTCCTACCAAATAAGTTACTTTGAACATAAGATATTTTAAGTATTATAAACAAACATTTGTAAGTATTTTTTCAGTTTTGAGGTTGACTATACAATTAGAATGGCATAAAAAAATGTGAAAATTAAATGATACAAATTTAAAGAAATTTATACATGTATTAGAGGAAACTATCCACTCTTTGATTAAATACTATCTGTGTAATTCGTATTTATTTCATCAATAACAGGGTGACTTTTTCGAAAAAATTTAAAATAGCTTTTAGTGTTTGACTAACACATTTCTTATATATATTAGCATAGATACTCCTTTTAATCCCCTTTTTTGATAAATATGTCATTGACCCTTGTCCTTTTTTCTCCACTTCTAACAAAATATTCCTTTTTGCGATTGCTAGAAATGAATTCTTACATAAATATTTAAAAATTGATCCAAAATATTTCCTTCTTTTAAAAAATCAAATAACTTCTTTATGGCTTCCTCAAATTCCTAATGAATCTCTTACAGTTCTGCCGGCTTATGACAATTTTGCACCCAATTCCGCGAAAAGGCCAAGAGCTCATTTGAACCATCATTATCAGCATTTCTCAGCCTTCGAAAGTTTGAGGAACTCTTGATATTATTTGGGAGAATGATTCTTGTAAATTTTTGTATGCCAAGGTTTTCCTTTGGAAATTTTCAACTGTATTATGCGAGTTGTTAGCTTCATTGAATTCCCATTCTTCATTTTTGTGGCTTGCTTATATGGTGTAGTAATTTTTTTTTAAACTAATCTTCGCTTTTCAAAATTTCTATCTGTTACTTTTCTTGTTTAAATTTAAATTTTCTCTAAATGTTTCTTCATCAGCATGGATTAATTAGTTGATGCTCCTCAATATAGATGGCGACAGTATTCAGTCATGGTGCATCTCTTCGTATATGTTTTTTGAATCAGTAGTAAAAATTTCTGATCTCCCTTTTATTTGTTGACAATCAAGGCATCTAAATTTAATTTAATCCTTAATTTTAAGCCCCTTTTCCCCCGCGTTCTTAGTAAATAGAGCAGCGTTCAGTATCTCCTCTGACATAGCCGAGATTCGCAGCTGGGAATTGCAATACCGAATACCGGTATTTTGAGCCATTTGTACAATTTTGTAATACCGGTGTTCACAAATTTAAATACCGGATTTTCGGTATTTACTTGAAATCTTTTAAGATTGTCTCCATTATATGTTTAGGGATCGCTAACATAGCAAAATAGTATACGTTTTTCTTTGAGTCGCCCCAACCGGCGGAATTAATTAGACTGGGGATATAAAGTTGCAATGTACAATCAAGAAAAGTGATAAAATATGCGAATCATCTAAGGAGATAGGACAAAACAGCTCAGAGCGATACTGCACACGCGCAGGATTCAGTCTGATATTCGTATCTGTGAAAACAAGCCTGTGTTTGGGAACAAAGAGTGTCATATTTCGATATTTTTTAAATTGTTGAGTTTGTTATTCACATTGTATTTGTATATCATACTTTAGGGTTTAAAATATTTTTCAGATTCATTATATAAATGATAACCCATACTAATGAATAAGAACATAAAAAATCATTTGATAATACTTCGGTTTGGTTTCATTATTCATATGATAAAAGCAGTGCAAACAAGATGTTCCTTTTTTTTGTGATTCTTTATATATACTGTTATAATTTATAAGTTACTAATTATTTTTGTGGTATTTTCTCTCTAATAAAGCAACTGGCAAATAAAACAAAAAAAAACACACCTGTGTTTCCTTTTTTCTTTTCTTTTTTTTTTTTTCTAAAATTTCTACTACCGGTATTAAGATCTAAGAAATACCGGTATTGGATTTGTTTGGTCCGATATTGCAATCCCTATTCGCAGCTTTCTTACAGCTCCTCTGGCGGTCTGCAGTCAGGACACCAATCGTAGTGAAGCGAAACTTTTCCTCTCATGCTCTTCGCCCTAGCTTTCCTCGCCCTGTGGAAATTTCATGATGTTTTCACTATTTTATTTTGATTGATACTCTGAAGATTTCTGAAACTTTAATTATTTATTCTCGAATATTTTTTCAATAAAAATTATAATGAGAGGGTAAAGAATTTTGTATATTACGCATTGGGGTTGAAAAATTTACTTTAGCCCATTTGTAAACAAGATGTAGTTTCGATATAAGTAAAAGAAGAAAAGCGCTACTGAAATGAAACTGCGGTGTTCTCTAACAAATTTTGTGTTTTAAAATAAATTGTAATCAATGCCGGTAGTGTACACAAAAAGGTTTGGGGGTTCAAACTCCTCCCATACACCAAGAGATTTTGAATTTTTACGTAAAGATTACGCTTCAGTGCTTTCATCTTCGTGTTTTTTAAAATGTAAACCGTTCCTATAAGAATAATCTGTGCGTGCCACTAATGAATACCGTAACAGATTTTCTTCAAATAAGAATATTAGTGAAATGATCATTTTTTTGTTTTGTTATTACTTTGGTAAGACTTAGGAATATGGACATAAATTAAGAAGTATTCACTTTAATCGGCTTCTAGTGATCTTTATTTATTCTCCCTTGTAAAGGCAATAATTATAATGATTTTCCTAATCTAAATTTGGTGATATTTCCTTGTTGTGTTCATTCGTCTAACTATTGCTTTTAACAATTCTTTTAATGAAATGATAAATATTTCTACCATTCTATCAATACTCACTTTTTTGTTGATTTTTCTTGTATTAATTCTCAAACTATTTGTACCCCATTTTAAATGTTCTTGGCTATTTGGCATCAAAGAATGTATCATTTGGCGTTAGTGCATGTATTAAATATTTTCTGTTAAATGTCTATGTAACTTCCTGACTCGAAATTCATGATATATGATTGTGCAAGGCAGATCCTAGCTGAGGTCTGTTCTCTCGGGCGTTGGGGGTGGTTGGTCGCTGAGATTGGATATGGCACTCATTATGATCCTCCAAAACGCATTGATTACATATTCGAATGACGGTCTTTAGATTCCGACCAATGCGAGGAGCAATATAGCGGAATGATAAATCGCCCGATAGGCCATAATCTCATGCCACTTTTCAATTCCAAAGAGTGCTGGTGTCTGTTTCTCCGTATACGAGGACAAACATGATCTTCTTATAAACAACCAATATTTTAATGCAATTCCCGAATGTGAAACACAGTACTTAATTAACCTTTCATGTAGTATTTGAGATCTAATTTCTCTCTTTCCTATATCACTCGATTTGTACACATCCCAGTATCTTCCTTTCATGTGAATTAGACGTTTGCACCATCCCTCTTTTCTGGTGAGGTATTTTTAATGACCAGCAGAATAGATTTCCGTCATAGCCACCGTTTCATGTCACAATCATTGCTTCCAAGTGGTTTTAAATCTCGGTGCCCAGGCTAGATTTTTACGCCTGCCGTTAGCCTTAGCTTTGGGCACCATGCAGGTGACAGTACGATTTTGTTCGGTTCCATCCAATTTAGAGGGAGAACACCCTCGGGGTGGTCAGGGTCCCCCCTCTCTTCCACCAACCTCATGAGAGGACTTGTGGCTCGACGTCTATTTAGAGTACCCCCATGCCACGAAGGCATTATACAATTACAAACATCCATGCCTAATCCGGTATTCGAACAAAAGCCCTACAGGACCGCCGTCAGGGTCACTTACCACTAAACCGGATGGGAGGCATTTGCATTATTTAATACTAGAAAGCAATAGCCATGTGTTTATTTGAAAATATATATAAAAATTTGCTCAATTTTTTCAGAAATATCTTTATAACATCATTACTTTCGATCTTATTCTTACTGAAAAACAATTCACAGAGAATGTATTAGTTATATTTTCTGATGCAACTAAAAATACTATTTGCAGCTTATTTTTATTATTTAATACGTGCTTAAAAATTTTCAATATGCCATCAACCTCTAATTTAAGATTACCACGATCATCGATAGTTATATCCAAAAGTTAATCTTTTCAAATTACGTTTATGAGTTTATCCATTCGCGTGGGCCTCTATTAAGTTTTCTTAGTTCGATCTTCGGTATTGTCTGCGACGACGAATTCTCGAGATGCTGATGCGTATGAACTTATTGCAGTATTCTGCAGCATTGTACTCAGCATCGTAATCTTTCAAAACACAGTCTTTTTCTTATAGTTGCATAAAACTACAAATCATTATCTCGAAAATAATTAAGTTTATCTTAGAGCTATTCTAACGCAATTTCTAATTTTCAGCGATCTGCCTTGATATCTTGGCACAGAGTTTGTAAATAATTTAGAGTCCTTGTAAAACTGTCCCAGATCGAGGTTCGTTTTTGTTTAATTCCATCACGATCCTCTTTTCTTAAGCACGAAACCGAAACTAACTTCTTAGAATCAACTTATTGGGTCACAATGCCTTGTGTTGCGTTATTGTCGCAGAATGCACACACAATAAAAACCGAGACAGGATCAATGAGTTGGTTCAACATCACAAACAGGGACGTCTTAAAGCATGAGTCAACTGGGTCTCGGCCACAATAGGGTCTCGTCTCGTTCTCGACTCAGCTTTAATAAGATCATGATTTGAATAATTTTAACACAGGCAAATATTTTTTCCGGTTGTATTCTCCAAAAAACTGGGAATTTCAGACAATATGTCTACTGGCTACATGTGTTGACCGTTGTCCATGTATAAACCTAGGCCTACCACCGTACTCCATCATTACTCCTTCAGTCAAAAGGTGGCCGTCGGTCGAGCCGATTTGATTTGTGTTATTGTAAGTCATGCACATTTGTTTGTTTGGTTTGTACGAGTATTTGACAACGTAAGGTATGTACAGTCTATTTTTAAGGTTCATAGGCAGTGGATCTCCTAGAAATATTAAGACGTTTCTGATCACAAAACATTTTATCTTAGACAAATCCCACATATTTATAAGATAAAACAAGGCTGTAGTGATCCTTTACCAGCTTTTGTTAGTATTTACAATAAATTAGCCACTAATGTACTGGATATTGCATTTAATGTTGATGTGAGTACATGAAGAAGTTTATTTTTACAGTATTCATTCTAATGCTATGGCAAAATTCAATTTAAGACCTACATTAGTATTTAAAGAAAATTCGAACAGATCGATATTACCCTAGCATTCTTTTCATGCAATTATACTTTAAAATTTTTTTAAAAATGTATGAGTAACAAGAAGTATTTTAATTAACAAATTCAACATGTTTTGAATTTCATAGTTAGGTCTCATCAAGACGACTTTATGCCAAGAAGTCCCTGTTTTGCATTTTAAATGATTTGAGCACCCCCCCATTTTTTACATGTTTTGAATCGTTCAATAACTTTCCAGAATCCTCCCCCCAAAAAAAAACCCTTTTCATTGTTGCAATTTATGATAAAATCTAAACAAAGCTGTATTTGTATAAAAATAACAATATTTTATAGATTATTTTTTTCAATATACATCTTTTATTATTTTAGCACTTAAAGCATATTTCTGTTCGACTTACATGTTTAAGAATTAGCTAATGCACCATTTGCTTTTGTTTTGTATATAATTAGAAAAAGTTCAGGTTAGTTTAAAAGTATAAAAAATTTTAATACAGAAATTGACTAGCACAGTAAATTTCAAAAAATGTATTATTTGTTTTCAATTTATTTTGTTTATAAGTTTATTATTTCATTCCCCTTCCTAGCGTCATTTCTGTTTTCACTTTCAGGAGGCGCTACTATCGCCCGGCTCATTGTGCCTCTCTAGAGATCCAAATAAGCATCATTCAGAATTTTTTTAGAATCTTGTTTCAGTTTAAAGTTAGCAGGCTGGTGGATGTGTTTGCGCCGCAAGCTACAATATTTGAATCTTTTGACTACTGTTTATTAAAAGTGTATGGTATGTCGATCGATTTTCTGCAAAAGTTGTGATTTGTTGATGGATTTGTGTGGTTAAGAATATCCAGATGTTTCCTGTAGTTTAAAATTTATGGAAAATATTGTGATGTCCGTTTATTCATACTGTCAGTGAGATTCTACATTTAAAGCATAGAATCGAGATTTGTTTTGGTAAGAACTGATATTTCTTTATTTGCGTATAACTTGTCAGTAATAAATTTTTATATGTATTTTAAACTTTTAAAAAAATTACCTTCCTACTAATTTTTAAATTTAAATATGGAACTTCACTGAGCTTGAATTTTATTAAAATGTTTACTGACAATATAAAAAAAGTTTAAAAAGGATATTTTTAAAAAAAAAAATGCTGTGAAAGAATTTTGATTGTAAGATTATTTTCATACAAAAATGATTTTAAATATACTAAGTTCTGAAAAAATTTGTGTAGAATATATTTTTGTTTTTTAAGTAATTATTGTAAACATTTAAACAATATTAGATTGATTAAAATCAAATATTTGTAATTAATGCTAAAAAGAAAGGGTTATCTATTTTTTTTAAATATATGGTACATTTATATCTTTAATATCTTCAATATTTAAAACCGTGTGATGTATAATTGATAAATTATAAATTTTAAAGTTTTCTTTTTGTGTATTTGTTCCTTATTTCTTTGTATAAAATAAGAAACTTCAACACATGAAAAAAATTATATATTGAAAATAGTTTTATTGTTTCCATAAACTAGTGATTTATGAACAGAAATATTTCATTTTATAACTAATATCTCATTTCCAAGCTAATTTATTTGGAATGAATTTTTTTGTTAAAAAAGAGAAGGGGGTGCACTAGTTATTTTAATTGAATATGTTGCATCTTTTTTGCTTTATTTTAACCTTTATTTTTTTTTAATTCTGAACTTAAAATAAAATTTCTTTTGTAAGTTTTTTGGTTTGCCATATTTTTGAATATATATTATCATAAAATCTCAGTTTAAATGTTCTTGGTAAAAATCATTTCTTTTCTCCTCTCTTTAATAGAATTTTGTAAAATTTGAAAATTTCCCCTTCTAAAACAATTTTACTAAAAATGTATTTTAAATTATAACTAAGAAATCAAATTGGTTATGTTTTTAAAGCTATAAGAATTGTTTGAATTCTATAATAAAATAATTAATACCAACAATTTAAAACAGGTGTTTCTCAAAATTCATATTCATTTTGCATTCATATTAAATCTTCTCTGACTACATCATTAAATTCTGTTAAAAATTGCTTTTCATTAGCAATAGTTTTCAACTTATGTTTGGTTATCAAAATTTTAGAATATTTATAAAGCTTACATACTTTAAATGATGGAGTCTTAAATTCTTTGTAAGATTTATGTGAATTTATTATGATAATTATTATATAATTTAATTAAAATGTATAATTATACAAAACAGTTAAGAATTCATTATTATTTTTAAACTAAAATATTTCATCTAATCTGGATAATTTAATTAATTGTTCAAAGCTCATTTAGAGAAAGTAATATAGATGTCACATTTTATGTTTATCTTAGTCACAAC
Source organism: Trichonephila clavipes (assembly GCA_019973935.1). NCBI lineage: Eukaryota > Metazoa > Arthropoda > Arachnida > Araneae > Nephilidae > Trichonephila > Trichonephila clavipes. Next base: position 27,995 of record BMAU01021340.1, on the reverse strand, counting down.
TGACACACACATTCTAGATAGGAAGGCATTTATTTAAGGAAGGGGAGGGTTTTTTTTTTTTTAGTTACACTCTTTTTTTTTTCTTTTCATAAGCTTTAAGTTATTGATTCTTTAAAAATATTATTTATAAAACTTTTTCAATAAATTCTCTTTTCTATAAATGGAAAATTATTCCTTTTCCAAATAGCACTTCTTGTCAAATAAAATTTTACTGTTTAGTGAATGAATTAGCAAATAGATAATTTTTTTGTTCTATTTTTTTTTCTTTTTTAGGCAGCTAAAATAAACCTTCTGTAAGCCTTGTGTGATAGTGTGATATTTTATGGTGCACAGGGATTTTATAACTGGTTTCAATAATAAATAAATAAATTAATCTTGAATTAAATGGATCTTTAGAATAATTATGATTATAAGGTTTAATTTATAGGAAAAATTATTTTTGGTTACAATAAATGATAAAAAGTAATCTCTTGAGTATAATTTCATATTTGTTAAAAATTTTTTCAATAAAGCCTTTAAATAATATATAAGAGATTTGGAAACATAAATTCTCTCTTCTATAATGTAGTCTTTGCACTTTTAGAGAGAAAATTACATATAGATTTATTGTTTTAAAATAAGGAATGCTTTAAACACATGTAATTTAATTTTGAATTTTATATTTAAAGATTAAAATATTGTAAGGTTTCTCTCTCTGATTATATATATATTTTTAAAACCTTTTTTATATATTGTGAAAATATTTTAAGTTTTTACTCTAGTTGTATATTTTATTTTCTATTTCATTTTTTATGAAAAGAACATCAACATAGAATATTCTGATTGAGAGAGGATTTTTCAAAATAATTATTGATATGGTTAATTGTAAGGTTCAAAAGAGATTTCTTTAATCTTCATGGTAAAAGGGTAAAAATTCTATCACTACTAAAATAAAATTTTTATTGATATCACAAAAATTTAAATTAAGAATTACTTTTATGAAAGGAATTTTGAAAGCTTTTTTGTGAAAAGTAACTGGAAATGAAATTAGGGAAAATGTAAATATTTATATTGTATTGAAAAAATATATATATAAATGTGCAATACTTTTAAAAACTTTTTTTATGAAAATGTTTAAAATAAATATAAAGTATAGTTTGTTTACATATTTATATATCTCTGCTTAATGTGATTGAGTCTTAACTTGGAGCACATTTTCACCTAGAAAAAAAATGTGCGAATAAAATAAGTGTGTAATTATTTGTATCTGCCACACTGAATTTTTAAAATTTAGAAATATTAAATAATGTGCAATTTTCTCTTATTGGGAAAATATTTTAGTACAAGTTCAACATAATTATGTAAAAGATGAAGTACAGTAAATTTTTTGTGTACAGAAAAATAAAAACAGAAATGAGTAATATAATAAAAAATATTTTTTCTGTAGCATAGTAAAATCAGAAATGTCGGAGTATTTTTTTTTCATGAAAAATGTGTGAGGTTTATGGTACTTATTATTATTGCCTACAATAGAATTTAGTATAATTCAGTAAAATTTGTAATCTGTATTTATACATATTTTGTATTTCATCACCAAAAGTATGTACATGGCAAGATTTGCATTTGACTTATCAAAAAAATACCATTTTTTTTTTTGCTTTTTGCATTCTTTTTTGAAATGAATCATTGCTTTGAACTTAGAAATTATTTATTTTGATTTGGCAGTTTGGACAAATTAAATTGTATAATCATTTATTTGCGTCAGACTGATCACCTGGCCGGAATATCTACTTGTGCACCTCAGTGTCGAAGATCATGAGAACTGAGTTGAGCACAGTAAGCCTTGGCCCTCATGGGATGTGCTCCTGAGTTTAGTTTAGTTTCACTATTTATTAAAAGATAGTGTAATTAGTTACTAAAACTCTGAAAGCAAAAAATTTATGGAATAAATACTCAATTATTTAGCAAGTACCAACCACCTTTGTAAATTTTTATGGCTCTTTTTTTTTGTCTTTTAAATTTTTCGATCCTATTTTGCATATATTATTAATTTCAAATATGTAAACTCTTTCCTCTTCAAAACTCTTTTTATGTTAGCAAGTGAATGAAAAATTTTTGGTAGTTAATAAAAGTAATTTTCTCTTGATTTTTTAAAATATATTTATACATATTTTTGATAAGCTATGATTGCTACTGTCTTCAAATTCTTTTAATAATTTTTATTTTTAATCAATTTTATGTTTAAGAGGAATTTAAATTAATATATCTAAAAATTTTTTTAAAAAAAATCTGCAGTTGTATTGTGTTTATGGAAAGTCATTCACAAGCAAAACATAATTTTGTAATTTTTGTGCTTATGTGTTAACGAACTGTAAATGTGTGAGTGTAAAAAACTGTTTAAAGAAAATCCTAAGTCATCTAAATCTTTATCAAATCACTCCAAAATCTTACCAGTTATAAACAAAATATGCACCAACATATGTAAAGGTTACTCTTTTTCGTTAGTAATATTATTTTGCTACTGGTGAATGTGGTAAAGATATTAAGTTTCTCTGTTTGAAGGAAAATTCTAAAATTATGTACTGTGTTTATACATTAGTTTTTAAACTTTTCCCCAATTTTTCCCCCTGTATTCCAGTATTTATATTATGCAGTTATCTTATTATTTTTTATGTGATTATTTTATTTCATTACTTCACATGTGTTGCAATAGTGTTCCATTCTTTTTTTAATTTATGACATGCTTTATTTGTTAAAATCATGGAAAGATTGCGTGTATAATTATGAGTGTAAATACAATGGACTAAATTCATGATGGTCACATGATAAAGGCAATCACGTGTTCTCCATTGATTAAAGACTGACATACTAGTTGTTCAACTTGTAAAGTTTAGATAGCATTTAAAATTTGATGATTGGGTAAAGAGTTCACGCATTAAAATTCTTCAAACAGTTTTCAAAATAAAATAAAAAAAGGAAAAAAGAAAAGAAAACCTTACATTATAAGAGAGTATTTTTAAATTAAGTGCATTTTGTTTAACTATGTGCATTATTATCGTTGACAAATATGTACTTTTTAAAAGAAAGTTTCTGCAAAAAGCAAAAGTTTGCAACAGTTAAGTACATGAACTAATTGGCTGGAAACGCGTGACTGAGTTATCATGTGACTATGACGTCACATGAATTTAGTCCATTCAATATATGATATTTCTCTTTTTTTTTTTTTGAATTTTTTTTATTAAACATCAAGATAGTTTTAATAGCAAAAACTTATCAGAAATTTTTAAGGCAAGAAAAATGTAAAAATTCCCGAGTGACCTTTTGAAAGTAAAAGAAGCATATATTTTTTTTTTTTTTTTTTTTTTTTGATATACATAAACTAAATGATAAAAACCAAAGTTCTATTTTACTTACTGTAAAATCTGGTCTATAACGCGCACTTTTAACACAAAGAATAAGACCGAAATTTACGGATGCGCGTTATACTGAGTATAAAAATGATAGCTTTAAAAATAAAAATAAAAAATTATAGACTTTTACATATATTGAATTACTGTTTATTTAATAGAGATTGCATAGCTAATGAATATAAGGGATTGTATAGTTCAAGAATTATATTATTTTTTCAAAGGCCTGGGATAATACTTCGAATAAATGACTTCAAAATATAAGAGCAGTGCATAAGTCTATTTCAGATTTCTTTGTAAAAAAGGGGAGTGCGCGTTATACGGCGAAAATATGAAATTTTTTTAAAAATGCTGCTTCAAAGTATAGGTACTCGTTATACGACGATGCGCGAAAAACGCCGGATTTTACGATAATTAAAAAAAAAATAATTTTTTTTTTTTTCAGTTTAAGTTCAAAGACCTATTCATGTAAAATGTTTTGTATTGTAAAATTTTGCAAGTTAATAGTTTTTGCAGAGGAAAATTTCAACTAAGAATTTGCTCATATATAGTAGATTTATTGAATTATATATATATATATATATATATGTGTGTGTGTCAGAACAAAAAATTATAAGATTGGCTAAAAATACATTACACTTTTGTAAGACATGTGAAAACATTAAAAGTAAAAAAAAAAGAGAAAAGTTTTTATTCTCATGAATGGTTAAATGGCAATAGTAAGGTCATTGAACTAATTTTAAAACCCATGAGTGTTTTAATCAATTTGTTTATTTTTCAGTGTATGACATTGAATTCAAAGGATTATTTCACTCAAACAATGGTCTGTTATGGCCTCTCAATTAACTCCTCCACAAAGCCCTCAAGCACCATCTTCTTCCTTCTGGCAGGTTAGTTGATTTTGTTCTCTCTTCTGTTATTGGTAATGTTTCTTATTCTGATACTGTTTACTTAATTACAGTTTTTGTGTTTCTTAAATTTTAATGGCAGTGAACAGCAGAGATGTAAAGCAAACTGATACAAATGAATTTCATTATCTTAAGTAATACATAATATCAAGAGCGTACCTATCGCGCCGTATTACCTGCATCAATGATACTGGGCTCCCAACATGTGCAAGCAAAACAATACTAAAATATTTAGGGGCCATCCAAAAAGGCCCCCAAAGAAATTTGATGCAGGACCCACTCAGGACTAGTTATGCCAGTGCATAATATATATTTTATTTAAAAGGAATTTTGAATTTAAATATACTTTTACAAAGCTTTGTGTATATTAGATCAGAAAACTAAAAACTTAAAGGATTATACAATTGCTATTTTTTTTACTTCTTCTGAGAGTTGTGATATGCTGCATGCACACATCCTCCTAACATGATTTTTTTTATATTGATTGGTTTGATTTTTCTTCATATGCTTCAGTTTATTATTAAAATTTAACTTTTATTTTATGATTATTTAAAAAAATATTATTTCATCAAAAGGTTATTAAATTTAATAATTTAATGTATAAACAAGTTATTGTGTGTATTGGTTTATCAAATACAAACAATTCAGATTAAATGATTATTCAGCTGAATTGATATTGCAGTATTAAAGATAAGGTTTCCCCCATTAGTAACTATTCTCCATTATTAGTTTTTTAAGCTGAATTTTAAATTTTGAATCTGATTTGTACTAATTTTTTTATAACATTTTTACTGTATAATATTATAATGATTTATTTAATCATTTACCTAGTAATTATGTTACAGCTTTTCATATTTATTTTTGATAAACCTTGAGATAAATACTTCGAGTTTGCCACCTGATCGGCAAAGACCAGATCAAGGCCTACGAATTTCATCATGGCAAAGGGCTAAGTGACGGCTGTCGTTAGCCGTAGCTTTGAGAAAAAATGCATGTGACAGAACGATTTAGCTCGGTTTCACCCCAATTTAGAGGGAGAACACAATGGGGGTGGTCAGGGGCCTCCCATCTCTCTTCCCCTTCCAAAAACCTCACGGGAGGACTTGCGACTTGACGGTTATTTAAAGTACCCCTATGCCGTGAAGACACTATACATTTACAAACATCCATGTCTTCTCCGGGATTCGAACCCAACCCCAACGGCACAGCAGTCAGCGTCGCTAACCACTATACTGGATGGGCGACTACTTCGAGTTTAAAGGTTGTCATTTTAATTAAACTGCAAACAAATGATTATTTTAAAAAAGATGTGTTGCAAAAATTTACCAAAACCATTTTAAATATGAGTTTTATCATTCCTTAGTTTAAATTTCATTCATTACCTTTTGCATTGTAATTTCATCTAAAAATTTCTATTAGTACTTTAATATTTTCTAATTCTTATTGAAAAATTCCTTTCCATTTGTTGAGTGATCCAGCAAGATTTCTTCATTTTCCTAGCATTTGAATAACGCGCATTTGTGATAGAAGTTTTATCTCGGGGTCTCGCCTTTCACTCAAGCAACTCCCGCCGCGAGTGTGTGGAATTTTAAATCTCTTTTCAGTTTAGTTTCTTTTCCCTTTAATTATATTAATGAGCTTTTGGTTCGATGAAAATTATGTGGGCGAAAACTGGTTTCTTGTCGCAATTTGTAACGAATCCATTGACGGCATTTTTAAATTTCTTTTTCTTTTAAAGAGGGGGGGGAACACCCGCTCTATATTAACGTAGACTTGTATGTAATACAAGTTACTGGAGCATCAGTTTTCTATAATAAAATTCGAATGCTATTTTATTTGTTATTCTAAAATTTCATCTAGTTTTGATTTTAATTTTTTTTTTCGATTATCAAATGCGAGAAAGCTACAGTTTTACAGCAATCATTGAAGAATTTTTTTTTGTTTACAATTAGCTGACGTATTTAATGCGCCTTGAAATTCTATTAGTTGATTACATGTGATATCGCATGTTATTTATGTATGTCAGCATCGGTTGTGAAAACTTGCTCATTAAATTTCCGAACGAATTTTGTGGCCGTGGTAGCTTAATGGTTATGGTCACGAACTCGTAGCCGACGAGTCGCGGGTTCGAGTCTTGGTGCCACTGAAGACCCACCGTGTAGAGGGGACTGATACACGTTAAATCTGTCGATCTGAGAATCCTCCCGTTGGCGTGGTGTGGAAGTTTGGAGAGAAGGGTGTCGTTCTCGTTACTTGACCGAGGCTCGTCGTCCCCCTTTTTTTCTCTGTCGCCACATAAAGCTTGATTCTTAGACAACGTTTAAAATTGTATTAGGATTTCTTATAGTATTGGGACATCCTCCATCCTTTAATTGTCCAACTTTAAAAGGGAATATCTATTAAAAGCTCACTGAACAGCCTTTAATTTCATTAAGATTTCAAGGTTCACGTGCACTTTGCCAAAATAATAATAAAGCCTTTGAATGACACTTCATTTTGATATTTTGTGATTGTAAGTAATGTGGATTATTAAAAAAAAAAAAAAAAACCCGAGAGAGTTTGAGTTTCACAGTAAAATAAATGGCGTAGTATTTTTCTATTTCACTACTGTTGAAAACATTTCCTATCCGAAAAATTGACGGCATACCAGCGAAAACTTTTACTCGCGAGAACTTTGTTATTTTGAGTTGTCTTAAGAAAGTTAATGACCCTTTTTAAAAAAGAATTTATCTTATATATTCTATAAGATTCTATATTCTACCCTATTAAAAAGAAAAAAACTTATCTCTTCCATCATGTCTTGCCGGATGTGAAGAATGAATACGTCCAATTAAGAAAATTCGAATCCGATTCTAGCAGCATTAATTTCTCGAAAAAGCTGACGCGTTTTCTCATTTAATTATTTAAAGAAATCATTGCACGTTAGCTAAAGATCGCATTTCGTTCGGTTGGCGCGTTGAAGAAATTTAATAGAAACAAAGTAATAATAAAAAAGGTTTTTTCATCCTTTTTCGACTCTGTGTGTTCATCTGATTGAGAGAAAAAAAAAAAAAAAGAGACCAAACTGCAGTTTTAATACTGTCTGGGAAATGTATCTTTTCGAACGTGTTCCGTTTCGACATGTTCGTTCTTATTAAACGTCTTTTAATTACTTCTAGATTTCTTCCTTTGAGATTCATGTCCGTTTCCTGTCACATAATTATTGCTCTCCGTTTTCCGGTGTCGCCCTTTTGTTCTTCAGGTTGAGCGGTCGCAAATGATTTTTACCATCTAATGAATGTCCAGTAGTTTAAAAAGAGCGGGTCGTACAAATTTATGCGAGTTGAAATGTATTTAGAATTCGAATGAGAAAGATTATTTCTGATTTCTATTGACTGTGATTTCGATTTCAGGATATTTATTCTTAAATAATTTGTTATTGCGCAATTATTGGTAAGAGTAAAATCTTTTTACAAACTGATGGGAAAATAATTGATGTTTATCCATGAATCTAATAATTATTCTTATTGTGTTTGGAAATTCCAAAATTTTTAAGTATTTTACGTTTTATTTCGAGTTATGATATTTTGAATTAATGATTTACTGCCTGCATTGTTAAGAGGATAAATTAAAATGCTACATCATTTTCAAACTGACATTGGTTTTTAATGAAGATTTCGTGATTTTTTTGAAAGGAAGCTAACTCGGTCCTTATTTTATTCACCCAATTAATTTATACGTCTAATAAGCTTTTAAAGTGAAAGGATATGTTCAGTGTATATGAATTTCTGATTTCAGAACTGTAACTTTTACGCCAAAAATTTCTAAAAACACAGAGCTTGATGAACATGAAAAATATGATACTAATAATGATTATAAGTGAAGAAAAAACTCCTATGTAAATAATTTGTAAAACATTGGACAATAACAATAAAAAGAATCACGCACATACAATTTTTTTTTTATTGAAATAGAACACAATAAAGGATTTATAGATTTTTTTCACACTTTTTTTAGAATTGTTATATTATAGCACAAATTTTGTGAGAACTGGGAGAACGTGCATGCAATTTAAACTTTTTCTTCGATTTTTGCGAGTGAAAATATTTTTAACTGATAAAAATGCGAAAGTGTCACTGCTCGGATTTGAATCGACTTGTTGCTTAAAGGTAGATGGATATATATATATATATTACTGTCGTCTTTTTTATCGATAATTTTTTTTTATCAAGATGACACACACGAATTGAACCCCTGCTAAATATTCTCCATGTAGATTAATATAAGACATAAAATTAAGAAAACATGAGTGGGGATGGTCGTACATCGTGTGTGAGGAAGCAGGATTGAGATATAGGGATTTATTTAATCTTGGAGCAATTACGTATTCAAATTTTGTGTTGAACGACGTATAGTACGAAGTGTAATTATAATAGCATAATTTGTGTGAAAGATTGAATTTATAATTAAAATATTCACACAGGAAAAGTGAAATCGAAAATCACCTACGATTACGAAATGTTTTTATTTATATTTTACTATGAAATGATTTATTTTGAAGAACACTTGATAAAACAAGCTTAATTAGCAATTGCTTTTAACTGGCTAATTTACCTTTAACAAATAAATAGAATCCTTTCGTTAAGGATTTAAATATCAGACACCAGTAGAATAACATTTAAAAATGTTATATTTTTTTTTCTCATGCTTTGAAGAAATATTATTTCAAAAAGAAAGGGAAAACTACATAAAACGCTAGTGTACATGGGTATCTGACAGATAAAGATCGATGAAATGTTAGTCGAAACTAAATAGTAATTTTTTAAAAACAGTTTTAATAACACTTTTTATTTTTTATCTCTTCATCTCTGTTAACTTACACCCTGATTGGACAAGATGCAGGCACTGATATGACGTGTATTCTGAAAAATAAAGAAAAAGGCGTTGTTCTCAATATTCACTGAGTTTGAGACTCGCCAATTAATCTAGAGACGCGCGGCGATCAAAACGGAACGAATCTGGGAAAAAACAAAAAATTAATAATAGTTAGATGACGAGTTGAGGAAAGGAGAGACGAAAAAGCATAAGAAAAAAAAAAAGGTTTTATATTTATTTATGTAGCTCCTGATCTCTCTTCTGATATCTTCGGTGGCCAGTGAAACATAGTTTTAAAGATCGTATTTGAAATTTTTTTAGCATTCTTTTCTGATTTCAGTTTCTATAAGTTATAGACCATCCCTGACATCTTAATATGGAAGAAACAAAATTACTTTAAATATGTTAAATTAAACTTAAAAATGGGAGATTTATTATATCGAATTAACCTTTTATATCTCTGCTATAGACATTTTACTTCTCTCATTCTTAGATGTCGCTACGGTAATTTGAAAGATTCAGAGGAAGTAATGCTAAGAATTTAACAATTCCTAAAGATATTTTCCCACGCAAAAATATTTCATTTAAAAGAAAAAAAATGCCCCCCTCCCCCCACACAACACAGCTTTTACAGTTTGATATTTAAAAACTCAAGAGATTTTTGGAACTAAAGTTCGATTTTGTACATGATTTCATTATAGGAAATGAAATGCAAAATAATAAATTTTAAAAAATAAGCCGAATAAAGCAATTTCTGTAAAATGACTGCAGTGGTCGTGGTCGTTGTTGTCTAGTCGCGTGTTGGGAGTCCTGGTGTCCCTAAACACCCGCTGTGTAGAGGGGTTGGTTGATCCACATTAAATCTATCGAGGCTCAAAGTCCTTACATCGGCGTGATGTTTGGAAGTTTGGTGAGTGAAGTGCCTACTTAGGTGTCGTACTCGTCACGACTTGAAATTCAAAATTAAGAGGCTCGTTGTCAATAGCCAACGCGCAGCGATGTTAATAAAAAAAATCGAATCAAGCAGTTTCAGTTACTTCTACATTATAAGCAATTGGTAGTATTTTCTGATTTACATAAACCAAAAATTTAATTCGTATTTTTATAAGAAAAATGTAAAGAGATCAATTTGGCTTTGATTCTCTTTCTTCTACTAGACATAATACTATTATACTATAGAATGTAATACACATGTGTTGACATGTAGTACTTAGCTAGGTTATAATGAAAGCGTCATTGCCATGGTATGCCATTGCATCTGTAACCGTTTCGGGACAAGTATTTGTACGTTAAAACATAGAAGTTTTACATCCATTTTTTAAAAGAAAGGAACATGTTTAAAGTTATATCAAACTCATTTGCAAAAGAACACAGTTCTACGAAGTTGGATTCACATTGAGCATTTTTTTTTTTAAAGATCGATCTTTTTAATTTTTTATTGGTATCAACGAAATTATCCACGCGTCCCCCCTTCCTGTTTACCCTAAGATATTGGTATATATTATTCATAGTTTAGTAGTTTAAAAAAAAAGCCAATACATTAGCTTTCATTTAAACTATCGGTTGTTAAGTATTGATACATGCAAAAATACTCTTGATTATTGTTATTCGTTAATGTTTTCGTGTTTTAACTCCTTATTATGATAACAAATTCGCCTCGTGATAAAAGTAAATGTAAGACACACATCCATTCTATCGAGAAATATACCTTGTGAGAGAAGTTGAAACATAGAGATAAATCGTTAAGGTTTGACAATAGCAAGAACAGTGTTTGTTTTCTTAGCATTCTTGAGTATTTGTTAGGGGTTACTGATCTGAGATAAGAAGTATAAATCTTTTTTTTAGATACTTTGAAATTATTTATTGTATGAAAATGATAAATATGATTTGCTGAGAAATTATTGTTTAAGAGTGATGGCATTAAAATTTTGATTTTCTTTCTTCAAATCAGTTATTATTGCATATTATTTAATAACTACAGAACTACAGAATTAAATTAACGCGTGAAATATTTCCTTGTAATTTTATTTCGAATCGTTTATTTTAAATTTGTTGTAAGTGATCTTATTTCTTTTTTAGAAATGCCGACCATTAGCGCGTAAGCCATTAGTTCACGGGGCTCTCCAATATTTTTTAACAATAATATTTTCAGAAATGATCTTAAACCAGATTGATGTTTTGCTTTGATGGTTATTAAATACAGGATAGTGAGTACTTAATCGGAGGAAGATGTTTTAATTGAGAAAGAGAGCGAAAGAGAGTCTTATGTTAATGACATCTATAAAATCACAGGAGTAACGGCTCAATTAAATGAAAAGAGGAAAGTTAGTTTTATTGCTCTTTTTCAGACTCTGAAGCAGGTACTTTAATAACTGTAATAGTGGATAAAAATGATACATTTCGTTACAGTTTTCTGCGATTAACAGTGATATTTGTTTTAACATCTGACATGCCTTGTTACTTTAATGTTGGTGGTTATTATAGTTTAATGGATTATGTTGTCATTAAATATCTTATATCTTCAAATGATTGACATTTCTTTTAAAAATAAATATTGAAAGAACGATATATAAATCTAATTTTCCAATTTTATATTATGATTATCAAATGGTAAATGGGAATGGTGAAAATTTATTTAACGATCTTTGTTTATTTTGAAATTGTATTAGTATTAATGAAAATCTTTCTAAGTGATTTAGTTGAAGGGGAAAAAAATGATGACATGATATGTCTTGATGGGAAGATGATTTAATACTTGGGAAATAAAAACAAATTTGTCCAATTGTCCGCCTGGGGTGTTGCCGCTGTTGTGTTATTTTAAATCAGTTCAATAATGCTTGAAATAAGGCGTTTCCTTCTATTTGTGTAGACGCAGCTGATCCAGACTTCACTTCCTCAAACACTTATTGGCTTCTTTTTAACACATCTGTGGCAGTTGAGAATTTCTGAAAATTTGCTGTTGAACTGTTGTTTCAGCAACTGAAAATGTAACTGCTCGTTTTTTCCGATAGTGAGCGGAGTTACGTACAGAAACTGCTCGCTCAGGGTGTACTTGTTTCCTTAAAATGGTCAAAAAGTAAAACATGGCTTTTACATTTTTGTAAGATTCCCCCCCAATTCCATGCGCCGTTTTGCAATGCTAGTAATCAGTAAAGCAAAATTGATGCATTTGATTCAAATTCTCCTGTGCAGTTAAATCGAAAATATTTGGAAATATTTTTAATTTGCTAAATCAAGGTTGGAAAATCCTTTCAAGTTTGATATTTTGCGTTAGGTTATTTGTAATTAAATAATTGCGTGAGGAACAAGCGTCCAAGAAATTAGTATAAAACGTACGAAAAATTTATTATTTTAATAGCTTTTTTTCGCCATATATGTTATCTTTAAAATTTAATTCAAATTTAGACAGAAAAAAATGAGGATGTTGTGAAATTATAGAATAAAATAATGACTTGAATGTTATTGAAAATAACAGCAAATATAAATAATCTGTTAACGATAACATTGATATCAATTCAGGGGACTTACTGAAGTTTCAATTGTGATTGAGTGTGTAAGTGTTTATAAGTGTCGCACTTTGAATTTACTCTCTGCTGTTGACGACGGGCCTCGTAATTTTGTACTTCGTGATGAAGACGACACCTGAACTGGCATCCCACTCTCTAAATCTTGCAACACTGCACCAACGTGGGGATTTTGAGCCTCTTGCATTAGTTCCCCTCTATTAGGCGGGTCTTCTATGGCACCAGGACTGGAACCGTTTCAATTGTAACAGTACAATCTTTAGTTGATGAATGAAAAATGAGCTATAATATATATTGGCTAAATATATATAATATAATAATAATATATATTGAAAAGGATGTTTTCTTCAATTTTGGGATCCTTTCAGAAACACACATTGGTTTAAATCAGCGATTCTCAAAATGGTCTATATAAACCCCCCAGGGGTGTATGACGTGATAGTGGCTCTCATTAAACCAGTTCGTGCCTTTAATTTTTTTAAAAATTTGATCTAGTGGAAACCAGATTCTACCAATTTAACTGATTTTACTAAATTTCGTAAGGTTGATTAGCGGTTACTATGTGACAGCATAAATTTTATTAAGACAAGTACCATTTCAGCATTTCTTACCAGATTTAATTTAAAGAAGTATAATATATTGCACGTCGCAGTTTTTCTCAATTTGTCACAGACAATCTGTCTGGACTTTTTACCGTACTTTCAACATTTAAATGCCCTTTACTCAGATTTTGAAACTAGGTTTGAGATTGTCTACTGTGATATTACTCTAAAAAAAGCAATGCATCCATATAATCATATTGAAAACAAAATTCATATAGCAATAGGAACTGTAATCAGAATAGGCCCGGCCCTATAACGAAAATCTTAAAATAAAGCTTAAAAATAGATGTCAGCAGTTTTGGCTCTGAAAAAGACATACCTGTTTTTTGTTGTGAATTATGGAATATCGTGAGAAAGTTTTTTCTTGCTTTTCCTTGTGAGAGGGAATTTCAGTGAGTTTGCCTATCCCCCCCTCCAAAAAAATGGACATTTGTTAAGAAAGGAAATTTACAGTTAAACCTGACTAGATTGATATTAAATGTTGAAAAGTTGTTATTGAAACACTAGAGATTTTCCTCCCTCACCTTAAAAGCTATTTAAAGAATTAATTTAATTCATTAACGTGTTCCTCTTAAGTTTTAAACGCTATACTTCTCTACAGTTAGAAATGTAATTCTTTTAAAGTAAGTAGTACTACCAGATACTAAAAACACAAATATGATAAATGTGCAAAAATTCAATATTAGGTAAGCAGGGGGTGGCCGCGGTAGCCGAGTGGTATAGGTATCGGATCGTGGCTGGCATTGTCACGAGTTCGAGCCTAGTACCACTAAAGACCCGCCGTGTAGGGCAGCGATGCACGCTAAATCTGTCGAGAGCTGAAACGTCCTCCCGTTGGTGTGGTGTGTGGTAGTTAGGAGAGAGGGGGGCAGCTCAGGTGTCGTCCACGTCACTTGACCATGGTTCAAAATTACGTGGTCCGTCGCCAAAAGCCTTCGTGTAGCTGAACAGTGCGACGTTAATATTCAGTCACTTACTCAGGTAAGCAGGGGTCTACCCGAAAACAGAGGAAGAGAGAGGAAACAGAGGAACAGAGGAAAAACAGAGGAAGGGGTCTATGAGACAAAAAAGTTTAGGAACCTCTGGTTTAAATGATTGAATTATATTAAAATTTTAAATGAATTATTGGAATTCTTTTGATAAAACTAACCGTGATAGATTTTGAAAAGTTACAGCATTTTTAAGTACTGTTTTTGGAAAGCGCGCTTTTTCTAGAGCTTTCATCACGCCAATCTCTTCAAGGCCTTGAGGAGTGTTTCATTAACTGATAATTCAAGATAACCACTACCGATAATTCAGTGCTGTGGATGGTGACACAATTACCTTTTGAACCTCATTGTCATTATACAATCTTATCTGTCAAACGATCCTGTTGCTGTTAAATATGTTTCTCAGTCAGACTATTGTTTCTGGAAAGTACAACATCCAGTGCTACTTTATTTTTGGACGTAATAACTTTTATTAGAATGTGGGATGGAAAGAAATTTTTCTTCTTCACTATATTACGGAATCATTTCATAACCATTTTATAGGATGCAGAATGAATGTATGAAATGATGAAATATATCTCAGAAATTTTTTGTCTCTAGCTTATATTGTTAAGAAAGAAAAGGCTGTGTAGTTATAGATGTTTTGTGGCTTAAGCCAGATAACCCCCCTTGTCAAAATCAGTTTCTTTTAAGTATCATACGTTACACTAAGCTGAAAATGTTTCACCAAGCAAGAGTGGTCAGAGTATTACGCAAATTTCTGAGTAGACACACCTCCCATCGAGTAATACAAGTGATGTAAAATGTGCAACTCTGGCACACGTTCAGTAGAATATAAGGAATGAAACCGGCATAAATGGGTAGTATCTATGCCGTGTGTGTTATTTCTGCTAGGGCAATCGTTGTTGATTTTCTTTTTCTTGTCCCAGAAAAAACGTGTAATATTGAAAAACGCCATGCCGCCACCATCAGAGACATTTCCAGCTGAAAGACGATTTTACGACGGACATAGTGATTGGATGCATAAGGGCAAGTTGGTCCATACCTTAAATCTCAACTGACACCCACCTAGAAATATCCATGATACATCTAAGTATTTTAATTTAAAATGGTCAATTTGAAAGTGTTATAAAATCATTCAAACTCTAATGATCGAAGATAAGGGTTCGACAAAACCAAGTGCTCTTAATCAACCCCATTCCAGATGCGTTTACGGTGCAAAGCATGACTGTAGCAAAGATGATTGAAACAAGAACATGTGGAAAGTTGCCGGTGTGACCAGAGCGATTTCAGCAAGTGTGGATCGAAGCGTATCCGCGACAAGTGGATGCCCTGCTAGCCAGTCTCCTGTCCTATTGTAATGTGTGCAAGAAACTCTGGATGCTCCTATATCATTCAAAACCATCACCCATCCATTGGTTGATAGTGGCTAGCATTCAAGAGAATTAAGAACGACTTTTAAGTTATTTCATATTTAAATGAAAGTGTTTTACATACAAATTTTAGACGGACTTATTGATTTTTGCAGTAGAGGACAATTAGCAATGAATTCATAATTTTGAGCTACTGTGAAGTGACGAGAACAACCCCTTAAGTAACACTCTTCTCTCCCAACTTCATTATAATTTCAACAGACTGTTTCTTAACAGATTAAACAGTTCTACTCGATAAGTAGAATCACAGAATTAATACACATGGCCAGGGATTTCATAAGGCATGGGCCCAGGCGATTTTTGCATATTGTGTCACTCGCACACAGTGACGTCTCAAGGCATGGGCCTCGCTCTCGGTCGGGGCCTTGTTTCACTTTCGACTCTGTCTTAATAAGATCTTGATCCTGATAGTTTTAATGGTCAAATGTTATTCCTGTACACAGTCTCCGAAAAATAGGAAATTTCAAACTGCATATCAACTGGCAAAAGTGGTAAAACTGTATTATGTGATGTCCGTTGTCAATGTCTAGGCCTAATACCAAAAACAATCATTCAACTTACCGTAAAATCCGGCGTATAACGCGCACCTGTACTTTCAAGCTGTATTTTTCAATTTTTAGGTACACTTGCCGTATAATGCGCACCCACTTTTTAAAGAAACCTGAAATATACTGTCGCGTATTCAAATTATCAGTCCTTGTTTTCAGGTTTTTTAAAACATTTATTATGACGACACACACGACACACAAACAATTAAAAATCTAAACTGAAAATTACTATTTTGTCGGTAGGCACACCCATCGATTTCGGGGGTTCCGTTATCGGCCAAAGTTGGTCACAGACTGACTGAATCCCCCCATCGGGGTTAGGGTAGGTTCACACATATTTCCCCTTAGGAATTACTGAGAAGCAAACCGCGCTACATATACGTGTGCAATTATCTTATGTTTTGAAGTCCTTTATTCGAGGTATTATTCCAAGCTTTGAAGAAAATAGAGTACTACAACCATTAAGTTCATAAGGCATGCCAATTTCTTTTAAACAATCAGTATTTCGATATATATATACAGAAGTCTCACTTCTTTTATGCTTATCTGTTTTTTTTTTTAAGCTTTCATTGTTATACGCCGGATTTTACGGTATTTAGTCGAAGTGTGGCCATCGGTCGAGCCGGTTTGTTGCTAGGTTTGTGTGATTGTGAGTCGTGCACATACATATATTTGTTTCAAATTTTCGTTTGTACGAGTATTTGACAGTGCATGCTATATACTCTTGCGGCGATGTGATAGCTATATGAACTAGTACCAACAACACGCGAAGACGATCGTTTTGGCGTGATCGGCTAAGTACTCGCATTTTCATTCGGAACGGAAGGTACCCAGAACGAACCTTCCTTCATTGGTGACCCTGGCCGTGCAAAGAACCGCACCCTTCACGCGCCGCTGCCGTGGCGCCATCTATCCACCGCAACAGTAACCAAACCGTCAAACATTGACGCAAAATAAGCCGTTACTTCTCGAAGTCGTCAAACAATGACGCAATTAAACCGTCACACACATGACGCAATTCTCAAGCCGTCACTCACGAAACTGACGCAACCCACCAAGTGACGCAACTGCTCACATGCTCGCCACGAATATGGTATCGTTCGTTCGCCTATTCGCCAAAACACTGGCAGGGGAGTATGCGGCGATGTGATAGCTATATGAACCAGTACCAACATCACGCGAAGACGATCGTTTTGGCGTGATCGGCTAAGTACTCGCATTTTCATTCGGAACGGAAGGTACCCAGAACGAACCTTCCTTCACTCTCTACTTTTAAGGATCCACAGGTAGAGCCTACTTTTGCATAGGGACCCGGGACCTCAAAAGATCTTTAGACGTTCTGGACATGGCTCGATTTTGACAGTGCTGGTCGCCGGCGCACACCGGCAAGGAGCTTTCGATCGTGTCCACAGGTTACCAAGGCTGCTAAAATTTTGATTCTGTTTAATTTTTGGTATGATATTTGTGATCGTGCGTTAACTATGTTTTAAAACCGATTTTTCAATAATCATTACTTTACTGTTATTATAAAATAACATATTTGTATAAGTAAATATTAATACTTGATGACTGTTTTCAGAACATAAAGCCTAGTGGTCAAGGTAGTGGATTCGTGAATAACGTGTTATGAGTTCGAGCCCAATACCGCTGAAGACCCGCCATGTAGGGGGGGTAGCGATGCATGCGAAACGTGTCGAGAGCTCAAACTTCCCCCCGTTGGTGTGGTGTGGAAGTAAGGGGAGGGAGGTGCCTGCTCAAGTGTCGTCCTCATCACTTGACCATTGTTCAAAATTACGAGGTTCGTCTCCAAAAGCCCTCGGATAACTGAATAAGGTGACGTTAATATTCACTCACTCACTCAGAACATAAAAAAGGAGTATTTTCGCGTAATAATGTACACATACTACAATTTCATATGTTTTTGTCATTATGATTATGAGTAACTTGATAGTCTCAAAATTACTACCCGTCCTTTTTTTCGATTTTCGATATCAATCCTAATTAGTGTCTTAAAACAAAGAATTTCTATGAAATTCACAAATTAGTTTTATTATTGAGTATATCGCATAAACAGCTGAATTTATATTGCTTAAACATAGTAAAAAGGAAAAATTTCCATGATTTCGATTAAGTTGTGTACTGGTGTCCAATTGAATCACATCTAAAAAATACTATCGGTTATTTAAAATGAAGTTACAGGTATGACGTTTCTTCCCAATAAGTACATTTTTAGGCAATATTTCAAGGTTTTCTTTAATTAACGACCCCGGGTAAGAAGAGGGAGAAAACTCAATTTATAATTTTTTGAATGGTTTTAAAATTTTTCTGAAAATTTGCTGATTTTTTTCGTATAAATATATTGTAAATGTTTCGAGTGAAAAAATGACTGAAGATATATTGAATTGAAATAAACCGATATTTTTTCGGTTCAGTTCCGGTTTTTGTCCTGACCCAACTAACGGTTTTTTTCCGGTTTTCTGTTCTGTTCAGTTCCGGTTCGAAGCCCTGATTTGTAGGTCACATAATGTTTCCCTAAGACTTGCATCGAAGAATGAGTTGAGTTTATTGATATTTCGAATTTAATTAAAATTTTTCTTTGAGAGTCCCAATATTTCATAAAGCTTTAAGACACTCGAATGGATTGTGATCCATGTGGTTTTCTATTACTTATTTTAAATTCCAGTGATGGGTCTCAATTAGTGGTGCACACAAGTGGGGAGGGGGTGAATTTGTTTCGATTGATTATAATCTGTGTACATAGTACGTGGAAAATTTTTTGGTTTTTTTGTCCCCGGCAGTCGGAAAATTCAAAAGAATAGGTTTGGCGACGTTTTGGGGTATGATACGAGAATGGTGGACTGACAACCCTCGACCTGCCCCTTGAAAAATTCCTATGTGTGCGCCACTGGTCTCTATTCATTTTTTAACGTTAACGTCAGGCAGCTGTTAGAAACGTGATTTCCGGTCTGAAGCATTCTTCTGATTTCGGATCCCGAGAAAGAAGCTACCTGATGGAAGCTGCAATTGCCTTCCTAATTGTCACGTGGAGACCACTCGATTGTTTTGGAAGGGGCTGTCGCTTTGAGTGTATGTCTGAAGAGCACGTGGCGTGTTTTCCGAAATGCACGCCATCCATTCAATTCGAATCGTTCGTTTGTTGGAAAAAATTTTTTTTTTGGCCTTCCCCTATGACCCTCATCAAAGAACGAGTTGAGTTGAGATGAAAGCAGCTCTCTGACAGATGGCAACCCACATCTCGTGATTACTCATAGCTGTGGGGCCACAAAATTTGCAAGAAATACAGAGGTTCGCTTTTAGGTTGTGCGAAGAGGTTTTACAATAGCCGGGAGGAGGATATTCCTCATTTTGAAAAAAAAAATGAAGTGTCGTCGCGTGGCTTTTAAGTGCTTTAGCAGCAGTTAGTATGAATTGTAGACTGGGAATTTCGGTTTGAACTTGGATGTTTTTAAACTGAAAAATATGGGGAGGGGTAGGTTAACGTTCAAATTTATATATGAAGTGTGTGTGCACTGAAAAAATGATTAGGACAAACTCGAGTATATTTTTCTTAAAATAAATAAATAAAAAATAAGGTTAGCTGTTAAATTTCCTGGACGTGGAGATGAATAAGTGGAACAGAAAAAACAAAGTAGTAGCAGTTCTTATATAGGTTTCGTTACAGTGAGTTACACAGAAAGAAATTATGATTGCTGCTTAAATTTATTCTTCAGTAAATAAATGGTGTGAAGTGATTGAAATAATTTCTTTTAAAATAAAATGGGAGTTGCCTTTAATTTTACAAAGCCCTTTCGAAAGTTAATTTCAGTCTTTCATATTGGCTTCCCCGTACATAATTGTTCTTTTATTTTATCGTGATTTTTTTTGTGAGCTTTTTCCTCACAATGTTAATGCTTATTTTATAAGATTTTAATGTTGAATATTGTTTTCCTAAATCTTTCTCTCTCTCTTTCTCGATTTTACTTCTTATTTGAATACTGTTTCTCTTAATGTTTGATTGGATTGTCTTAACGCCTTGAAGATATCTCTTGATGTATAATTAATATTTTCTAGTATAATTTATTTTTAAGCTACCCGAAAACTTCATTCTATAGACATTATCTTCATTTTTTGAATACACCAACTTTGTCAATTTTTATATGGGCTGCGTTTTTTGCGGGAATTTTAATAATTGGTTGTTCTTCGAATCATATAGCATTACAACATTTATTAGCTAAATGCGATACATTGAATAACGATATGATTTAATTAACGCCTTTTTGAGGACGACATATTTTCTTTCTTTTTTTTTTCTAAAATCACCAACATTGTCTTGAGTAACATTGTTGTCAATTACTAAAAAAAGATTTATGATTACTCATACTTAGTAAGATTTTGTTTCTTGGTATAATGCAGAGACCGTGGTAGTTTAGTTGTCAAGGTAACGGACTCGTGGATGGCGTGTCATGAGTTCGAGCCTAGTCCCGCTGTAGACCCGTCGTGTAGAGGGGGGGAGGCAATGCACGTTAAATCTATCGATGCTCAAACGTCTTCCCGTGATGGTGTGGTGTGGAAGTTTGGAGAGGGGGTGCCAGCTCATGTGTCATCCTCGTCACTTGACCGTGGTTCAAAGGAAAGAGGTTCATCGCCAAAAGTCCTCGAGCAGCTGAATAGTGCGAAGTTAATATGAGAGTGGTGTGCTTGCTCAGGTGTTGTTCTTGTCACTTTCCCGCGGCTCCGTCGCTAAAAGCTCTCGTGTTGTAAAAGAGTGCGACGTTGATAAAAACCGAGTCAAATCAAATTCGTATCAATTCATATACATTCCTGTTGAAAATTCTTTAATACTGGTTTTTCTTACTAATGATTTCATCAAAATATCCGTTAAGTAAATTATGTATTGAAGTAGAAACGAAGATGATTTTTTCAGCCTGAATTTTCTCATTGAATTGTCTTTTTTTAATATATGGTCGTGATTACTTATAAATGACGTTGGTAGAAACATACGCACTTAAGTTATTTCATGCATCATACTTTTAGACTGTATTTTAAAGGATATTTTTTTCTTCAGCCTCCCCTCTTCCCTATTTTAGCAACATAGTAAGGTAGGTATCGAACAATTATAAAATGAGCAAGGAAGAAGGTAGATATAAGTTTACACTTGTACCAAATCATTCTCGTTAGTGGCACATTCGTCACAAAGAGTTTGTTTATACTCAGCTGTGTAATTAGAAAATAGTCTGTCGACTGACTGTATGTAATTTTTTATGGAGAAAATTAAATTATTAACTTTGTTATTTGTGGCACACTCGGTTCTGACGCGCGAATCTCGTGAAATGTAGAGATTTTGATTTTATAGCCATGGAAGTGATGTAATGTTTTTTTCCCCCTTCTGTTTTTATTAGTTGTCACCTTTCCTAGAATTTGGGTTCCCCCCTATAATCTTCATGTCAAAGCGACGATTTTCTGTCCTACCAGAGGCGTCAGTGTTGTCTCCTGAGTTTAAAGAGCTCTTGCTGTTAGTGAGTGGGGAGGGGATCAACGCCACTGTGACAGCGAAACCGAACACGTGGTGTTCTTACTGAGCAGCTGTTCCTCTCTGCGGGTGAGAAACGAACGTGTTTTTGTTTCTCCTGGAAGTGCTCTTCCAAAATTGATGTGTTTATTTTTCGCCCAAAGTTTTTTTTTAATACTTAACGTGACGCAAATCGTCCCTACCCATTGCCGAGGAAAATGTGTTTTTCTGTCTTTTTTTTTGAATATTTGGGCTCAGGTGTTCCCTTTAAGCAATTAAAAAGGAATGAGCGCTTACCAATTGAAATAAATTTTGTATTGCATTTTATTGCTAGAACGCAGAAAGAAAATATACGGTAAAAAAAAAAGAGTTAGTTTTAAGAAAATTTTTATTTATAATGAAAAACAAGAATGTGTGTGTGTGAGTATCATGAAGTTGACCTTGGAAATTTTCAGGTTTCGTTGATGGCGAGCACGATTTATGTGATGAGTTAATTAATCATTCAGTTTATGATTTTGGAGTTTTACTTTGTTTTTTGTTTCATGCTATAAATTGAGACCACAACTGAATTCGCAAAGCATTATTTTAATCATTACTTTTTTGTTGTTGTTGGTTTGGATTTTGATAAGGTATGTTTTCCAAGTAGTAACTCTTTCTGCGATTTCTTTTTTTTACAGACAGAAGCTGATACCAAATAAACTTTCGTTCATTACATTAACTCTTGTCTTAGTAATTAGTTCTAGGGGTACTCAACTTTTTCTTCAGCTGAGCCGCATACATATGTCAGCTATTTCCCGCGGGCCGCATACATTTGTTAGTTATTTCACGCGAGCCGCAACATGAGGATAAATGGGGGAGGAAGGGTGAAATGCTTTAAGACCAAGATGATAGCATTGGAAATTTAAAATATGGAAAATTGGATCTAAATATTATAACTCCTGTTTTGCTTTTTTTAATTACAATTTTTTATTTTTGTCACTAAAACTAAATTGGAAGCATTTAATAAACTCTCCTTCACAATTTCTGCATTAGTAAACGCCTTTATATGATTACCAATAATATAACAAACTTTATAGGATGTCTTTGTTACACCGCAGTGATATTACCACTGACAAAACACTTTGTTGCTGTTGCTTGCTTGATTGATTGATTGATTGAATATTAACGTCACTGTTCAGCTACAAACGGACCACACCATGGTCAAGTGACGTGGACGACACCTGAGCTGGCACCCCCTCTCCTAACTCCCACACCACACACCAACGGGATTATTCGACAGATTTAACGTGCATCGCTGCCCTATTTGTTGCTGTTGCAAAGATTATTCAAGAAAAAGCCTATTTATCACCTCTTGAAAGAAAAAAAAGTGTCATTGAATGATTCCTGCTTGTTGGTATTTTTTAAATACAGCACTTTCGTGACAAATCAAACAATTACTGATCCATGTTTGTTTTTCATTACAAAATAGTGAACATCCCAATCGTCTTGAAACGATATTTTTCTTCGAATATTTTTCGCTTGCAAGATATAAAGGATAGTTAAAAATTAGTTCCTCCCACAAAATTGTTGGGTCTTCACTGTTGTCTGATATCATCAAATGTAACCGTTCCAAATAGAAAAAGAATATCAATTCGTACCTGTACGACACCAACAGCAAAAAAACAAAATTTATGTGTTTGATTTCTTGAAAAATTAAATTTTGAATACAATGTTCTTAAATAAGTGAATTTCTCAGAGCAATGGACCATGACCGGGCCACTTAAAAAGGCTCGGTGGGCCGAAGGTTGAGTATCGTTGCTTTAAGGGTGGCCGCGGCAGCCTAGTGGTCATTGTCACTAATTGTGGCGTGTGTGTGGCTGGCGTGTTGTGAATTCGAGTCCCAGTGCCTTTTATGACCCGCCTTGTTGAGGGACCTCATAGTGGTGTGGTGTGGACGTTAAGAGAGCTCGGATGTCGCCCTTGTCACTTAACCGTGGCTTAAGATTGCGAGGTCTGTCTTCAGTTGTCCTCATGTTACTTCAAAGTGGGACATAAATCAAATCAAGAACAAGAGCACTTTGGTAATATTACATATCGATATTTCTGGTAATTCTGTTTCCAAATTACGAAGTCTGTCGCAAAAACTCCCCGTATTTATTTCTACTGCAACGTTAATAGTCACTTACTCACTCACTCGACATTTAAAGGGCTGATTTTCAATAAACATTCTCTGAGGTAAAAAAAAAATAAGTAAGGCTTACTGGTGAGATTTTTATTTTTTGAATACAGAGTAAAATATCTTCTGTTATGACGTTATTAGGCTTTTTAAAAACTATGCTTAATTTAAAATTCTTATGAAAATTAATGTTTAACCAACAAAAATCCTTATTTATTACATATACGTGCATCTGTGTTTAAAACTAAAAAAAAAAAATTTATTTTTATTTCTTCGCTAAGTTTTTTCTTCTTTTGTAAAGCACTTTAAACTGAGGACTTATGAATTTTTTTTGTTCATTCCTTGATATTTAGCTTGATTGCTTTCTTCTGTGTTCGAAATGATAATGCAAAATATATATTCGAACTCTTCACATTTATCGTAAAGACTGGAATCTGTAGAGAAGTTCCTTTTTCTTTTCTGCAAAAGGGTCGTTGAACCGGTGAATCTTATTTCCCAATTTCTTATCATCAGTAACAGTGCCCTATTGCTTTTAAGTTACTGCTCTCTTTCTCTTCGCTTCCTTTGCTGCTATAAGTTGTAAGGTAAAAAGCACCAACGAGCCATTTTGTGCTTTTGAGCACTTAGATTATTGGGGAAGGCTCCTTGCTCCGATTTTATTGAATTTTCGGGAAGAAGCGCCTCCCTGACGACGATTGGGCGGGACACAAGTGTTTGACAATGCTGTGAGTAAAGGACCCCAACGCTTACTTCCTTCCTCTATTTTTATAGTTACTTTTTATAGCCACTTATAGTTCGTATCTTGGCATTGATATTGCTTTCTGAGAGGTGAAAAACGTAGATAGAACTATGAATGGAAATATCCCGAGATGATAATGAGAAAGAAAAGGCCATTTTGTAGAATTTTATAACAGTGAGGCTCTACTATGGTAAACACGAAAATGGGGTCTTTTTGAAGATGCAGCTGTGATTTTTGGTCATAATAGCTGCAGGTCTGCTAGTGATTTCGAAATAGTTGTGTTTTGAACAATATTTTTACTATTTTCGTGGTGATTGCCTTCATAAATTCATATTTTGTGTAATCATTCTGAAAGGTTTTCAAATTGTATCTTCCATTGATCAATAAACTTTTATTATACGCTCATTCCACGCAGATTTTACCTTAATGACATAAATGTAGTTAAATAGATCCTTAACTGGAACCCTCTTTATTATTATTCCACTTTTATATTATTAAGACAGTGAGTGAGAATTATATCAATGTCGCATTTTAAAGCTGCACGAGGGCTATTGGCGACGGGTCTCGTAATTTTGAGCCACGGTCAAGTGACGAGGACGACACTTTAACTGGTATCTCACTCTCCTAACATCCACACCAACGGGAGAACGTTTGAGCCTCGGCAGATTTAACATGCAACGGCCCCCCTCTACATTGCGGGTCTTTAGTGAGACTCGACTTCAGTGATGAGTTCAAGACTCGAACTCATGACACGACAGCCATGGGTCCGTGACCATGACCACTATGGTACCGCAACCGCTTACATTGTTCAGAAGTCAAAACAGTCATTTTTAAAATATGATTCTAACAGCAGAATGCAGAAACATGTGTATGATCTTGAAGAGCGCAAGACTATACATTGGAAATATTCACTGTTACAGTATTTGCACTAAAAATTAAACCATGTGTTAGTAGTGAAAAAATAGAGAAATCTTGAACGTGTGAGTTAGAATGGTTATTTGTGATATTGGGTGATATTATTTATTGTGATATTGGATTATTTGTCAATATCTTACGAGTCACGACAAATGATCTGAAATAAATACTGTTTGCATCAACTTGAGAAGATAAATGAAAGAATTAAGCATCAATTTATTTGCATTTTTGGAGAATGTGTTGGTCACACGCAAATTTATTTAAAATTCTTTGCCACTGTTTTTTTTTTCTAAAAATATTAATTTCTATTCCACTTAAAATTAAATGCTTTAAGGTTTCATTTTATATAAATGCAAAAATCTTGACTTGTTACGTAAAAATAACTTAAAAATAAGGCAGCAGTTTTGAAGTTTACATTGAACACACATTGTAACAATTGAAAAATAGTTGAATAGTTGAAATGGAATTAAATTTCAAGTCAAATATACAAGAAATTTTCATGTATTCTAAACTCGTTGGAAAAAGTTAAGTATAGGTACACGCGTATTGGAATATAATCTCAAATCTCAATTGATCTTTGACAAACATTTTCATTATGCATAATTAAGTATGATTGAAAAATGTAAAAGCAAAGTAATGAAACTCTTAATAAAATGTTTTTATTGGATGCAGTGACGCACACAGGAATTTTTAAATTTTTAAGGGGGAGGGCAAAGTCGAAAATCCTCCATTCTCGTATCGTACCCCAATATGCCACCAAACATATTCTTTTGATTTTGTCGATCGTTGGAAACAAAAAAAAACAATTAAAAATAAATTATTGAATAAATAATTAGCATTAATTAATTAAATAAATTATTAATCTTAATTAATTTTTTTTACTATAATAGGATTATAAAAAATCGTGGGGGGAATCAAGGATGATGAGGGAGGTATGGACCCGGGGACCTGCCTTCCCCTTCCCTGTGTGCGCCACATAAGACATGTCTCCAGGAGTTGACATATTTAGTGTTCAAGACGAAAAAAAAATATTCAAATGTTGCTCATTGTAATTAATTTTTCGAGATAAATTTTAGATGAACATTGATTTTGAATTTTCCTGAGAATGTACTTCATGGGTCACTGACTCGTGGCTGGCGTGTCATGAGCTCGAGCCCCAGTGTCACTGAAAACCCACCGTG
This sequence comes from Trichonephila clavipes, assembly GCA_019973935.1. Lineage (NCBI taxonomy): Eukaryota > Metazoa > Arthropoda > Arachnida > Araneae > Nephilidae > Trichonephila > Trichonephila clavipes. The sequence continues at coordinate 1,252 of BMAU01021340.1, read as the reverse complement.
TAGAGTGGCTGATGCACGTGAAATCTATTCGAGAATCTAAGTCCTCCCGTTGGCGTAGTGTGGAAGTTTGGAGAGGGGGTGCCAGCTCAGGTGTCATCGTGTTGCTTTATAGTGCGACAGTAGCGCACACAAAAATATTTTAAGGTGGGGGGGTCTGGGGTCGAAAGTTCACCATTCTTGTATCATGCTCCTTTTGATTTTGTCGATTTTCGGGAACAAAATACAGTAAAAAAAGCTAATTATTGGATAAATAATTAGCATTAATTAATAAAATTAATCATTAATAACAAATAATTAATTAAATTTTATGTATTACATACATAGAATTATAACCAATCGGAAAAAAATCGAGGGCTTTTGGGGGGGGTTCGGACCCCCCCTTGTGTGCGCTACTGTAGGGCGACATTCATAAACACTCACTCGTTCTAGAAATACTATATTGAAAATAAAACAATAAATTTATTCATTTTTGAAATCTGAATTAGGATTTTAATACGAAAAGGTGAAAACTTGCGTTGAATTTTCTAAAAATTTTAAGAGCACAATAAATTAGACTGGATGATGTATAATAAACAACTAGGAGAGACATTATTTAGACTGAATTATATGTAACTTTAAGTTGCTAAAACTCTTTAAAGAACTTTTAATCTACGCTTGAGATTTTAGATTTATGTTCTACCGTTTTTCCGATTTACATTATGTGAGAATCAATAAAGCCGAATTTCGTTCCCACTGCATCTGAGAAATTCCGCCGATTTATTGCTTAGTGAAATATTGTTTATTTACTGTAAATACAGCTATGAAAATATTTGATTTTCAAAACCTTTACATTCAATTTAATTTCATTGTTGTTTGTTGGGTGTAGACTTGTATATATTTTTAGGGAAATAAATTATTATAATTTACACAGTTCTAGAATTAAACATCTTAGATTTATTTTATGTATTAATTAATAGAATTCATGCTGTATAATCTTTTAAAGTGTGATATTGCTTAAAACAATTTTCAACCTGCAGCGAAAGGATGTCTTTCGCATGTTTCGCAAAAATAAACTGTTTTTCTTTCGCTCTCATCTTTCCTGTTTGAACAGACCGTATAATTGTAGTTTTTTCGTTCAGGATGAGGTACTGTAAAATATGTTGTCTGAAATCTTCCATTAAGAAAAGAACTAATTTACGAGGCGATGATTTAGTGGTATCGCGTCATTTCGCACACTTATATTAAATTCAGAATCATTGTCACTATCCTGCAT